>JAOWCC010001501.1:21336535-21751535 GCA_030867875.1 Actinernus sp. WN-2022
CACATTATTTATAACATGTTAATAAAGCCACCTCCAGCAATACAAAAATCAGTAGTATAATTATCTATTTTCCCACTAATTAGACTATGTATATAATCTAGTTTTATATACTGAGATAGTTATTAGCTTTCTTCGATATCAAGACCAATGTAGAAACATGTTTAAGGTGCTGATAAAAGAATGTATCAGTATGTATGTATGTATATATATATATATGCGGCGGTACCGGGTTTTCAACCTAATTTTGATTTCCGGTTCCTGTTTTTCGTAAAAGTATGTCGAATTCCAGGTTATAGACGATTCAGAATAATGAAACAGGGAGAATATCCGGGTTCATTTTCACACTAACACTAATCCGAGTTTGGGAACTATTTTTTCTCGTATAACCGGGTCCGGTTCTGTACCCCATGGCCGCACATACCTCCCCGACATTTATCATACAAGTGCCCTCGGGTATTTTTAGTAAATAAAATCAATTTGTGACTGGATAAAGTGTCAACCCAACGTTATTTTCTTCAATGTTTATCTTATAAAGATAATAGAAAAACTTCTTAAGCACTAAAGAGACATTTGATCATTCCAAGGAAGCATTCAAGGATTTTATTTGTCACACACCTGAACAGATAAAAGGGTTTATCTCCGGGAAGTACGATAGGTGAGCTGGCGTTACCGTCTGATCGGCAGCAAAACGTTATTACGGTGTTTCTATCGTAGGTCCCATCTGGATACACTCCATAAACTTTGTTTGCATTGCCGTTGTCTTCGTCATCCCAGGTAATGTTGCCTTCCGTGAAACCTGGCGATTAAAAAGGACACAGCGGTCAAACATCGCAAGCATGCGCGATGAATCACTTCTGGCTCTGTGTAAACTCAAACCATCAATTATTAAACGTATAGAGGTCAGACTACTAGTGTTTGCAAGGAGGATTATTTTTGGAATTGTGCTACATATTTTTGTTGAAAGTACATTTTTGTTAGTGATTTTAGAAAAGGGTTACTTTACTTTAGTATGCGTAAAATATGTGTACTATCCTTTCCTGTATCACATGTTACAATATAGATTTTTCCCTTTCTGATTGGTTCTTGGCCATGAACAATAAAGCGGGGCCGTTTACACGACAGGAAAAAATGGCACGGCTCGGATAAAAACTAGAACGGCTCGGATAATTTCATTCGTGTAAACGATCCGTAACCTACTTTTACCCGTGCCTATTTTACCCGTTCTGGTCCCGAAACAGAACGGAACGGATAAAACTGGATTCGGTACCCGTATTTTCAGTTCCTGTGCATCGTGTAAACGCTTACCTACCCGTTCCATTGCTTTTTTCTGAGCCTGCACTGTTTTAGTTGTCCTTATTTGTTTATTTCTGTCCGCATGCGTATTTAGCTCCACTTTCTCGCAATATGGTGGACGATAAACGAGTGAACGGGAAGAGCAAAAAAATGAAAATGAAGGGAAAATGTTATCTTCTAACGAGTCTAAGCATTAAATCTATTTTGTTTATGCAACTTCAAAGTAGAACTAACCGACTTCCTTCTTAAAAGAAACATAAAGTACACAGCCTTAGCTCGTCAATCGCCATTTTACTTTACGAGCGTCAGTGCGACGCATACGAATGACAGTGATCTAAACATTATCATGGGCTCAACCACGGTCCGCCGTTCTCGGAAATATTCTCGTGTAAACAGCCCTTGCCGTTCCACCTAGGCTTGCGGATCGGTGCCACTTTTTATCCGAACCGTTTCAAGATATTTCTCGTGTAAATGGGCAAATGTTCGTGGAACCGGCACTTCTCTCTATCCGAGCCGTTCCTTTTTTCTGTCGTATAAACGGGCCTTAAAAGGACAGACAATGATACCGACGTGAGGCACTATCGGCATTATCATCATCATCATTGCCATTACTTATTGTTAGCGTTAGTGTCATTATCATTGTTATAAACCGCAAACCTGGATAGAATACGTGTGACCCAATAGCGATACCTAATTGCCATTAATGCGCATGCGCATGCCAACCAGAGATCCATTGGTTCCTGACTAACCTCCTCCGCAGGCATCTCTAATTTTCGAAGAAATAAGATTATGGGCTACCTGAATTCACGATTTTTCCGCGGTCAGTTCCGATACTTAGAGACGGACTGCGAAGGAGGCTATTTCCTGACACAAAGCGGCCTTTGAAATCATGGATGTACATTAGCATAACAATTGTAATGTTTATCAACACGAAGTATCGCTATACCTGACTGACAAGACCCTTTCTTATAGACACAGTAGCTACCAGGAGGCCAGTCTCTCTCTCCAGTTGCAGTCATCTTCATACAGAAGGACATGTTCAATTTGCTTCGCAGAAAGCTTCCCTTCAAGTGGATAGTATTGGACCATCTGTTTGTGCCCGCAGAGTCTTCTGTATCGAAGAATCGCGCACCGGTGTTCCAAGAGAAGCTACTGGCTTTCGGGCACCCCTTCTTCGGCTCTTGAAGTCCGTACGAACCTCGTGGCCAGGTTGCAGTTATCTCTACACAAAAATAGATAAGTTTTTTTCTTTATACATACATCTTATTAGATGATTTTCAGGTAATACGGGCTGATATTTTACGAGTTGCGAATGTACTCTACCCAATGTTAGGTAGGGGTGTGCCGCTGGGGCTCTGAAACCCTTACCCTGTTTAAGAAATCCCCGTATAGTCAGGTATGACTGGAACTATAGAGGTCTCTTAACTTTACAAGGGATTCATTTCTTGACTACAGAGAGCACTCATCTACAGGGGCAGGTAGAGAACACTCAGGTGTTAGTAGAGAACACTCAGGTGATTATGTGTCGAGCTAGGATCGATTCAGTGTTGTATAGGTCCTTCTCGTTATCATATGATAGGGGACTTGCACTAAGAGATTACGTGACAATTTCCGCCATGTTGGAGGGGAAACAAACCCGGTTGCCATGGTATACGGTAGCGTTTGTGGAGTCAAGAACGGTTCGAAAATCCGCTTATATCTCGCTTTACCTTCTAATCTACTGGCTATATATCTTTAATTCGCATGCAAATGGGGTGAACCCATCACCATCACCCCGATGTGAACCCATCACCAGTTGCTTACCAACTAATAGAACCATTAAGAGTATACATGGCCATGGGATCATTTGGTTTTACACGAGAAGCTAAAAACGGCTACTTTTTAGAGCGAAACGTTGCTTTGAGAGATTGACTTGGTGGCGTTCTTCGGTGCTTACGATCTCTAGAATGGGGCATATCTCGGATATACTGGCTTGAAGTACTCCAGAATATAATGGCCAATGCAGTGTTGAAGGATTAGATAAGGCAGTTTGTAATTTTCGATGGAATTCACCCCCCAGAATTGACTTGTTCTAAACCGCTTGTCTCATATCCTATATCAGCTATATTTCCCCTTTTTTTCCATCGTTTATTCGCCCGAAAACGCCGAAAACGCACAACGCAAAGATCAACACACCTGGTAAGTTTGGTCAATTTTTATTGAATATCTACGTTAAAAATGGAAGATGGCTAATAAATAAATAAATCCCATACAAATCACCTCAAATACTAGTAAAGCTTGGGCGCCGTGTTGTGTTCCGTGTTGTCAACAACAAAGCATCATTCCCATAGAGACGATGTACTCCTACAAATATTCAGTAGGAGAATTAGGACAAGATTTGGATGACAAAGGCACCGTTCAAACCCTGAACTGAAGATGTTGCTATTTTAATTATACGCCCGGGCTTATACGTGACTTTATAGAAACCAACTCGTAAAATTTCGTTCCAGACTGAAAAGTAGCCGTTTTTCAGCTTGTCGCGTGAAACCGACTGATCCATGGCCATATATATTCTTGTTAGTTCTATTACTACTTTATGATGGCTGTCAGTGGATTTTAGTTGGTAAACAAAGCGAGATATAAGCAGATCTTGACCCCACAAACGCTATCGTATCCCATAACAACCGGGTTTGTTTACACTCCAACATGACTGAAATTGTCACGTGATCTATCGCATTTATCTATAGGGGACACTTAGTGTTTATGAGAGGTAATTGCGAGTGGAGAATTAGTTATACATAAATCTATTCTTTTAGCTGCGCGCTAATGAGGTGCTTTGTACACCCCGGTCCCTTGGGTCCTCCTTGACGTTGTTCACGCCACTTTACGCCTTCCAGCTAACCCTCGAGTTCAGTTGTGCTCTCGGGTTCTTTTTTTCGTTGTCATAACACTCGTCAGTTTCCTTATAGTTTTTTTCTGGGCGTACGAATAGGTTTATTCCAACTCTTAACCTCCAGCAGTTTTTCCGGGCAGGCATGCACTGGGTTGGAGAACACGTTTCCAGGTTTTTTCCTGCAGCAAGGCGGGTAAATTTTCCCCTGGTGTTTCGTGTCCGGCAGCCTTCCCACTAAAACGGCATTTAGTTATTATACCTTTTTATATGATACTTTTATACAGACCATTCTTTATATTACTGTTATCACTGATATACGGTGTTCACCCTAGTAATAGCTTGTAACTAAACCATTCTGAAATTAATAAATCAGGCGTGCTGGACGGCTACCCCCCACATCATTGTGTTCTCATTGCTTATAAATAGAAATGTTTTCTATTCGGCTGAACGAAGTGAAAGAGAATAGACGTTCTATTTTCTCCAGTGTGTGCCAACTTCGTTCCCAGTGTCTTCTCGGTCAGATCCAAGATGGCGGCTACTCCGAGAGAAGACCCTGGAAAAGGCTGGATCACGTGATCAAATACTCCCAGATTTTGGGAGTATTTGTCACGTGATTCGACGATCTAAGGTTATTTAAAATAGTTTTATTGATGAAATTTGACCTGAAATTTGAGCAATCGAATCTATATACAAGTTCATCTCTCTGGACTCAGCATTGTAAGAACAACCATTGGGTCATAACCGAAGAGCCAATCAGAATACGTGACATTTAAGCCCTCTGGAGTAGCCGCCATCTTGGATCTGACCGAGAAGACCCTGGGGACGAGGTTTCAGTGTGTGCTACTGTTCTGGTCAGCTGTATGTCCGCTGAGATTTAGGATTCTTACCGCATCGAGAGCCACTGAATCCGGCGGCGCATGCGCAGACGTAGGTGCTTCTTTTGAAATCTGGTAGACATGTCCCGTTGTTAAGGCAGGGAGATGTAATGCATTCCTGTGTAAAATATTATTATTATTAGACTTCCGTAGTTAAAACCAAATGGGCTTGAAAGATATGTGCGAGGTTTGTTTAACTCGAGCATTTATTCACGTGGCTCATAATATGAATGTCACTACATGACATCTCCCTTTCTTTGACGAAATAAATGGTTTATGTCCCGTGGCGAGAGTTGGTCCATCTCCTGGTACCATGTGAAGTTGAACTCAATGTTTTATTTACTTCAAAAACCTGACTCGAGCGCTTGTCAAAAGTGTTCTAGATATCTTCAGTACCGCACAATGTCATCCTGATGAGCTGAATAGTTTTTTTCTTCATTCAAATGATAAACAAGCAATAGCGATGTTTCGTGTATCGTCATCCATTGTCATTAATGTGCCAACCAGAGATCCATTGGTTCCTAACACAAAGCGGGCTTTACAAATCATGGTTGGTACATTAGCATAACAATTGCAATGTTTATCAACACGAAACATCGCTATCATATCGACCGCCTAAACAAGAGAGGCGGCGGAATTTGCGCCTACGTTTTGCGGACCTACAAAACAGAGGTTCTGACCAACATCTCACAAATCGCGCCTTCTGGTTTCCACCAATTATGGCTACAAATACAAGTCAGAAACCTGAAATCCTTCATCATCTGTACAACCTACAGACCCCCAGACACTTCTTTGAGCTGTTTCGATATGGACCTTACAGATAATTATATTTATGCTTCGTCTTATAATGTACCTGTATACATACTTGGAGACCTGAACTGTGACATGGCGAGCATGGATACGGCTGGTTATAAAGCCCTTAATAACTTTTGCAGCTCTTACAATCAGTAACACAGCTCATAACCACGCCAACCCGGGTTACTGAGTCCTCTTGCTCAATTCTGGACGTTATTCTTGCATCTGACACGAAGCAAGTGCAAAAGGCCGCAGTGTTACAAAGCTCAGTCAGTGATCATGACCTAATTTATATCACTCTCAAACTGAAACAAATGCGCACCAAACCAGTGTACATTACTACTAGAAGCTTTAAACACTATAAGCCTGAGGCATTCGACAGGGATATTTCCTTAGTACCATGGTCCATTGTGGATATTTTCGACGATGTTTACGACAAACTCTATGTATTTGATACATTATTCAACGATATTCTTGAACAACATGCACCTGTCAAAACTTTTAAAGTTCGCGGGAAACCTAACCCATGTGTTACTGACAATATCCGTGGATTAATGAAGACTAGGGATAAATGGCATAAAGCAGCTAAGAAAACAAATGATCCCTTGGCATGGACGACATATAGGTTCTTCAGACACGGGAGGTAAAACGTGAAATTCGAATTGCAGAAAGGGATTTTGTCGCTGAGCAGATACAGAAAAATCCAAACAACACCAACAGTATTTGGATAACAATCCGTCACTGCATACCAAACAAGTCTAAATCACAGCGGATCTTTAGCAAAGACGATAAAACTGTTGCTGACGAATTCAATAAGTTTTTCGTTTCTGTCGGTCAAACTACCATCGAGAATATCAAATCGCTGGCCAATGAATACAATATTGTGACAGGAAGCAGCGATAACTTCATCCCAAGAGAATACCAAACATGCGAACAATTCTCACTGAGCCCCATTGTTTGTAAACACGTCGAGGATATAATATTATCTATGCCCTCTAACAAAGCTCCAGGGATTGATAAGATTCCGATCCGTATAATTAAGGACTGCCTAGGCCCTATTCTCTCAGTTTTTACTTCCATTACAAACACTTCAATAGCCACCAACACCTTCCCTGCACAATGGAAACTAGCTGAAATTACTCCAATACCTAAAGATGTAGACTATGAACAAGCGAATAAAAATAGACCGATTTCGCTCCTACCAATATTATCGAAAGTCTGTGAAAGGTCGTCCACAATCAATTTACATCATATCTCATATCAAAGGGAAGGCTGTCAAATAACCAAAGTGGAAACAAGACATTTCACTCTACAGAAACTTCTGTCATTGAAACAACAGACAAGATTCTCCAGGCCATTGACAACAAAAAACTAACTGCTCTGGTTCTTTTAGACATGAGTAAGGCTTTCGACAGCGTCGACCACAAACTTATGATCTCTAAACTACAAGATGTAGGGGCTTCACCTTCATGCACAGACTGGTTTCGTAGCTACTTGAGTGACAGACGACAAGTTGTCCGAATTAACTGAGCCCTATCTGAGCCTCTTACTATGGTCAGCGGCGTGCCTCAAGGGAGCATACTGGCACCACTCCTATTCAGTATATATACGAATGATCTCACCTCTGTACCACAGAAATGTATTGCAAAGAGTTATGTGGACGACACCAAACTACTTATATCATTCAATCTGAGAGAGAGGACATCTACAATAACTGATATAGAAGAAGATTTATTTGACGTCAGCAAGTGGTGCTGTCAGAACCGCTTATTATTAAACCCAGATAAAACTAAACTCTTAGTATTTGGTAGTAAACAGAAGATAGCTGAACTAGAATATTTTAAGATTTCATTGCTAGGAAAGGAGCTGTTACCAGTATCCATGCAGTGCCAAAGACTTGGGCGTAATCTTAGACACGAACTTAACCTACGATGAACACATTACTAAGACCGTTTCTTCATGCTTTTCTCGACTAGCACAAATAAACCGTGTTAAACACGCGTTTAATAAGAACACTTTAATTACTGTTATTAATACATTAGTATTTAGTAAGTTGCTTTACTGCTCGAATGTATGGGCAAATGCATCTAATAGAAACATACGTAAGCTACGATCATGTCAAAACTATGCCTGTCGTATTGTTAGCGGGGCCAAAAAGTATAACCATATTACACCTATACTAAAAGAGCTAAATTGGCTCCCAGTAGATAAGCTAGTGTATTTTAGAAGTGCCACTCTGGCATTCAAATGCATGACTGATTCCGCACCAGGTTATTTAATATCTAAATTCACGAAGCGCTTCAATATTAGTGGTCGTGAAACTCGAAACTCGCAATTATTACAAATCCCCTTATTCAAATCTGCGAGTGGTCAGAGAAGTTTTTATTACAGAACAGTAAAAATATGGAACTCACTAGATAATGAACTGAAATTAAGTAAAGACGTTTTAAGTTTCAAGCGAAAGCTGAAGAGCAAATTATATCAAACTCAAAATAGGTTAAATTAATAGATGTAATTCAAATTATCATGTACACTGTAGTTGTATTGTATTTGTATTTTGTCTTTGAAAAGCCTTTTTAAGGAAAGATGAATAAAGTATGAAGTATGAAGTATATGAGTTATCGTCTGCAATTAATAATTTACAAAGCTGGTGACATTTGACAAATAGTCTCGGCGCGTGCAATTTTGTGAGATTTTGGCACATTCAATTTTCAAACATCACTCGTGTTGTAAATCATCAATTGCACTCGCACACATATAATTACCTTCATGTAGACCAATTCAGGATATAATTGACAAACGTTTCTGAAGGTAACACATCCGTGACGACATATATGGCAAAGCGAAAATATATTGCAAAGATTGATACTTATCTTATTTTTTGATTGAAGAGTGGTGGATCTAAATATGACAAGGGTATGACAAACACTGGACGTTTAGGGGGGAGGGGTCCAGACGTGGACGTTAATGTGGGGCATTAAGACCAAACTGTTCTGAGAATGAGATTGGAGCAAAAACATGAGCCAACATGGCGGTCCGGCATGGACGTTAAAAAAAGAGGGGAACAAAGAACATGTCGACGGTCTCTTAGTCTTGATAACGACACCGGCAACTAGTTATACTATTAATTATACATGACCTAACACCGCTTTCAATTTGTTCCACCTGCCGCACATTGAAACACCATATATATATATATAGAACACAGTAAACACTTATTTAAGTAATATGTAAAACACTCAGAGCTGTTTTTATATAAGCGATTTCTAAATACAGTGAGAGGGTGATTGAAAACCGAGGCAAAGCCGAGGTATTTCAACCCATTCTCCCTGTATTTAGAAGTAATGTTTCAAGGCCGACAATGACCCCCTAGGGTCTATAAAGACACGAAGAAGACCGAAGACTCAAAAACCGAAGACCCATTTTTTTCGTTATATCATCCCGTTAAATCACGAAACATCGTCAAAGCACTTCACTACTTCTAAGGAGACCAATTAGTGATAAAATATTTGGGGTCTTCGTTTTATAGTTTACCCCCCCCCCCCCCCCCCAAATAAATAAATAAAAAACAATAACTTAAAAACGAAGACCCTCTCCAAATCCCTTGAAATTTGCTATACGGCCTTTTTAACACACCAAAACCGCATCTCCATACTCGCGAATACTCAAAACACAGCAAAACCGGTAAAATATTCAGGGTCTTCGTTTTATTGTTTTACCCCCCCCTCCCCTCCAAAAAAAAACAACTATAAAACGAAGACCCTCTCCAAATTCCTTGAAATTTGCAAAACGGAAGATTCGATACTTTAAAATGGAGATGCCTGCGGAGGAGGCTAACCTATTCAGTATTCAGCTAATAAACAAAGTTTCACCCTTGCTCGATTCTTTTCAAAAGTTTTGCCTCGCTCGATTTTGTGCAAATTCTGTGCAAATTCGGCTTGCTCGTTTTATGGGGGGGAATTGCGGTACCCCCCCCCCCCCCAATTCCCCCCCCCCCCCCCCCCAATTCAAATGGTCCGTCCCTAAGTGATTTATGTGCAGTAAAACGTGTCACGTGGTCTGCCATGTGATTTAGACCACGAAATCTGTGAATCAAAAATGCTGCTCCGAGACACAGTGCGGATAATGAATGGATATGCATGGTAAGGTTAAAGCCTTTGACCTATTTCAGCTTAGAAAAGATGACTACAATGTTTCGTTAACGAGTTATTAAGGCGAAAATATGCAAAATACGTCACGTGACTTGTTGTACCCTTAATATTTCCTTATCTTTACACGATAGTCATGTTTTCTAAGCGTGGACTAAAACACTACTGGAAGAGGAATATTTCAGCAGGGTTACTTTTTCAAATTTCATTCAACCAGCTATATTGCTAAAACCAAAACAAACCAGAAGCAACAGCAACAGTAACATTCATATTTTTCTCGTAGTTCTCCTTGATAATCGCGTAGTTTAGGTTAAACATTGCTTGTAAAAAGTAAAAAGAACGAGACAAACACTGATTTGGTCGGCTTGAATTGTCGTGTAATTCTTTACTGTATTAGCCCCGGCTTTAATCCCCTTAATAGCCCGACTGGAAAGTGACGGGAAGGAGAGGGGGGTGCTTATTTCCAATTTTGGCTAAAAAGGTGGGCGCTTATTCGAGGGGGGGCGCTTATTAGAGGGTGGGAGCTTATTCGAGGAAATACGGTATTAGTATTATGGTGTGATAAGATTATGTTTAAGCTGTTGTTCCTGTTAGAAGTATTTATATACGGTAAAAATATTTTCCGTTAAATGGACCAGGCCTAACATGCTTGAGTTGTTTGTTTCATTTGGAGAAAAAAAGATTTGCACGGAAGTAGTTCTGAAAGAGGAATGATATTTTCAAGATTTAGGTCGTTTGTAAATCACTTTAGACATGAACAATGGTTTGGTCTTCGTATATATATATATATATATATATATATAAATATGGATGCTATATATATAGATGCAATCTCTGTCTAACGGAAAAACTTCACATCATTAAAGCCGACAAAGCCAGCCTCCTCAACAAAAGATCGGAACTAATTTCAAAATGCCGCCACGAGAACAAGTATTACTTAATGAACACCAAAAGCCGAATAACATAACAACAATAAGCCCGTAGAATATTTTTTTCAATAGATAACTAGATAAATAGCAACGAATAACAACAATAGGCCCGCAGAACTATAGACCGATTTATACAACAATAGATAACTAGAACAATAGCGCCGCTTGTATATATATGTAGGTTAAAGTAAGGTTTATTCTTCATTAAAGTCTGTCTGATGATCGCGTAAGCGTGAAACTCGGAGTAACAGCTAAAGTGATGTCTTGCCTTTAATCTATCTACAACCCACAATCTATATATATATTTTTTTGGGGGGTGGACTATAAAACGAAGCGATTTGGGAGAGGGTCTTCGTTTTATAGTTTTTTTTGGGGTGGAGGGGGAGGGGGGTAAACTACAAAACGAAGACCCTGATTATTTTCCCGGTTTTGTGTGTTTTCAGTGTTCGCGAGCACGGAGCTGCGGTTTTGGAGTGTTTTTCAGGCCTTATGCCTGACCTAAGTTACTGCGTAGGCATTTTAAAATGTTTGCATACTAAGAATATAGTTTATCTCTAGCAGTAGCACGCTCCGACGAAACATCTGGGTGCCACTGGTCTGGTCTAAAGTTACTCCGTATAGCCTCCTCCGCAGGTATCTCTATTTTTTGAAGAAATCAGATTATGGGCTCCCTGTGGCAGGTGAAGAAAAGAGAGGGAGATTGGAGCCAAGAGAGAAGAGAGCGAAAGGAAAAGATGCCTGCCAAAAATCGACATTTTATCTCCACTTCGCGCCGATTTTTGTGCGCATAACAATATATATTCGGGGAGGGGAGGGTCATAATTTTTGTGAATGAAAGCAATCAAATCGCTCATCGCCGTAGCCTGAAATACAGCCGCCTCCTCAGCTCGGAGCTAGCCGATTTTAGGCTATCATCGCCGGATCAAGCTCGCAAGCCCTGAGGAATATAAAAATTTGAAGCTCAAGTTTTCAAGCTGCCGTAAAAATGGTGTATCATTCGCTGGCTTTGACTCTTCTGGGCCGACATATCAACATCATTGCACACAGAAGAGGACATTTGCTATTGGTCATCGCTTTGAAGTAAATGCGATTTTATTTGAGAGAGAGAACAACTTCAGTCGCATTACAAGTTTATAATGTGGCCTACCTGTTGATACCGGAACTATACGAAGCAGAATTCTCTGCTTTCGTTGAACGCTCCAAATTCTTTCCTACTGCAGCTCCCGCCATACCAAAGGTCACACAAGAAAAATAGTACGAAATCATGACGAAATGGAACTTTAACAGTGCCACTACTAAACTTGAGAAACCTCAATGTTCTATACACCAGAATACTGCAAATTTATTCTTCTATCTGAATTTAGCGGTAAGTAGTCAGTTCAGACATGCGTATTCAAGCTAAACCCAGTTTTCCTCTGCTTGGTAGTTCCTAAACCAGTAACGTCTTGTAAAAATTCACTTCACTCGCGAAAGCAAATTCAAATTTGTACGGTCGAAATATTAATATAATCACTCCAAACAGTTACCAGTTGCAGATTAGATGTTACTTAACTTTGATTTGAAGGTAAGTGGAAGTCATATATCATTTTATTTGTTTTATAAGGCAAAATAGCTCCCAAATCCATGTATTTTTGGGTGAAATGACTGGGCCGATACCGGAAGTGAGTCACCGGTTATCGATATGTACGCTTTTGTACGCAATGACTTTGATATGGAGCATGAAGTAATAAAATAAACAAAATCGGGGACACGATTTCTTCGGTCAAATTGAAATTAACATGGCTTTTGGTTGGTAAGTTTTCGACTAAATCAACTGCAAAGGTTTTCGTCGCACTCGATATCTATGTACAACAAATTTGCATATTATGGCTCCCGTTCATGTGTATCACGCACGACCGCTGTGAAAGTTCCAGATTCAATCAAACCCGTTAATCAAAACATAAACGAGTGATTTTCGATCTACTTCAGTTACATATAAACTAACATGCGACTGTATGAAATAACCCGTGGAAATAAGAATCAACGAGCGTGTATGTGGTAATTTCAACTGAGTTCCGACGTGTTATTTTCACAGCTTCGCCGTGGAGTATAAACACTAACGCTCCGTATGTAATAAAAACTAGCTACCGCTTGCGGGTTCCAAGGGGGCAGTGAAGTTGTCTTGGCATTTCTTCTTGCTCGGCTGGTTTTCGAATAAAATATCTTATCAGTTTTCGACTAAATCAACTGAAATGTCGGCGGTACCGTTTGGTATCAACACTGCCTCTATTTTATACTCGATGGAAATTTGATTCACTTTGACTGCCTTTAGGGTCGCTATATATATATTAATGGCGACTTTTGTCCCGACGGTATCTTTGATCTCCTCAGTTATAATTGTTTAGCCTGTGCGAAGCGGCTGGTTGTTTGGTTGTTCGACAATTCCATCGGTTCCTCAAACTTCTCTCGACTTTTCGATATGAAGTTCTTCAGTTGCTGCCCTGAAATTGTTATAAACTCATCTTCTTCGTCCTCGATATTTTGTCGTTTCTCCGCCTTAACTTTCTTCAAAGCTATGTCTTTAAAGCATAATGCTAAATTTTACATATTCGATGGTGCAATGAGCTGAGTAAAAAAATTATCCGAAGGTAAAGGGGCCGTCTCACCCACCGTGCTTAGCGCGCTCACATAGCATAGCGACCATTTTCGATGCCATCGAAATTCAGAGTTTTATGGCAGTGGTCTTAATCTTCTCTACATCTCTGCCATCCTTCCAGCTATCATAAAAAAAAAATCATACTAGGTTGACCCTTTTTTATTGCTCTTCCTGTTGAGCCTCTTATTTAAGTCTTTTAAATTATTTGGTCATGTAAATTTTAGTTTTATTTCAGGTGGCCGTAGTTCTCTGATGGATGCCTGAGTCTCGTTCGTCCTCAACAAAAGGAAACAATTGTCCGTTTGTGTCCAGGATTTCCACCTACAACATGGAGAAGCTATCCTGACCATTAATCTTTATATTTAAAGATATATTAGCGCTTAGTTGGAGTATCTACTATCTTTGAGCCGATTTGGGTTGTTGAACTGACACCGTGGCTGGCTTACGCGACCATATGGCAACAAAACTCCGCTTGGTCGACCCGAAAAGAACTGAGCAGTTTCCTAAAATCATTTTCAGGGCTTTGGCGTTTAACTTGTGGAAACAGGTCTCTCTCTGGTTTCGAAGGACTTTTAGACAGTGATTTCGCCAAGATTTTCGGATTCACCATGTCGATCAAAGTTTATACTCGCACGAAATTTGACAAACAAAGCCGCCGAGAAAATAATTTCCCATTCAAGCGAGCTCTTGAACTGGTTCTCTGCTACTGCCATCAACGAGATTGCCTGCTAGTTAAGATCTCTCTCTCTTTCTCTCTCTCTGCAGGGAAAAATAAAATCGAGGAGAGAAACCTCTCGCTTTAATAATTATTAGTATTACCCGGAAAGAGTGTCTCTGTTTATAGCACTGAGATAGTACGGAAGCGACGGGTGAGCGGTAATAGTCAACAATAGGCAACGAAACTCCGCTTGGTCGACCCGAAAAGAACAGCAATTTCCTAAAATCATTTTGAGGCCGGGCTTCGGCGTTTAACTCTCTCTCTGGTTTCGAAGGGCTTTCACGCAGTGATTTCGCCGAGATTTTCGGATCAAAGTTTATACTCGCACGAAATCTGACATGCAAGAGCCGCCGAGATAATATTTTTTTATTGAAGCGAGCTGTAATTCGTTCACTGTTCTCTCTTGAACTGATTCTCTGCTACTGCCAGCAACGAAATTGGAGATTGCCTGCTAGCAGATATATTTAACAAATAAAAGATGGTTCTCCTTGTTATATAACAAAATGATGCACGCTCGAGGTCTTGAAAATCTGCGGATGCACGAGCGGAACGCGAGTGCATTTAGCAGTTTTTCAAGACCTCGAAAGTGCATTATTTTGTTATATAACAAGGAGAACCATCTTTTATTTGTTTTATAATATAAACTTCAATGTAGACGAAGGAAATAAAGCTATCTTTAGAACCCGCGTAAAAATCTAAAAGCAAACTGACGACAGCGAAAACCCCATTTTACTACTTGACTTGTTTACAACTTTTTTCGTCGCTGATTGGTTCAATTGTGACAGCTTGACATTGACGATCTGAAAACTCATTTCTTATTGGATGAAATAATCTGCTAAGAATAGAACGTGTCAATCGATAAAAGTGAAAGACAGAAATTGCAAGAGCCGGCAAATGCAATGGGTTGTAATATTGTCATCTGGTCAAAACTGTTGCAGGAAACAAAGTGCTTTCTTTTTACAATTTCATGCAGGTCAGCACAGGAGAGGTTTATCTGCACTGTCAGCTCAGGAATAGGAGCCATGAGACGAATTCGAGATTTTGTTGAAATAGCCACTCTAGTCAGCATATACAACGCATTAGTTCAGCCTCATTTTAATTACTGTAGTGAGGTATGGGATACCTTTGGTCAAGGTCACTCTAATAGATGTTGGTCTATTTCAACGCCAAGAACCCTACTATGGTAAACTTGTTTTAGAGTTTTATCATCAATCGTAATACACGGTTGAGATTGAAGGGTTCTAAGGTTATAATGCGAGCCAATTAACAAAAATTCCGTTTTTGCGACATTTAAGCTTAATTTGTTTGCTAATAGCCACTCCTTTACACATTCAAGGTCGTCGTTCATGGCCGTCTCAACTTCCTCTATAGTATTTCCAGATGTCGTTAGGTTTGTGTCATCTGCAAACAGCCGAGGAGAAGCCCGACTAAGACACTCTGGTAAATCATTTATATATAGAAGGAAGAAGAGTGGGCCAAGAATAGAGCCTTGGGGGATACCGCACGTAATCTGACTTTCCGAAGACACTGCTTCATTCAGCTGGCATTTTTGCTTGCGGTTAGTTAAGTATGATAGTATTAAGGATAAGGCATTGCCGGTGATACCATATAGTTCCAACTTGCGCAGTAAAACACTATGATTGACCGTATCAAATGCCTTTTTTAGATCCAGAAATACAACCAAATTAAACATTTTCCGATCCATGTTTACAAACCAGCTGTTTGTGCTATCCAAAAGAGCTGAAGCAGTTGAGTGATGTCTCCGAAAGCCAAACTGATGCTCAGAAAGTATACTATTTGATGTGAGATATTCATATAACTGTTCAAACATAATTTTTTCCATTATCTTACTAATTACAGGCAGAATGGAAATTGGTCTGTAATTATCCGCTGCGTTTTTTTCCCCTTTTTTAAAAAGAGGCAAGACCCTGGCTATTTTCCACTCGTCTGGGAAACAGCTCGAAATAATGGCATTGTTGAAAATATGTGTAAGTGCCGGGGAAATAGCAGGTGCTGCAATTTTTAACATTTTTCCAGATATTTTGTCAATGCCTGTTGCTTTAGAATTAGAGAGACTACTCAAGAGCTTGAGTATCTTTTCATTAGATATCTGCTTAAAGCGTGATATGTTAGATTGGTAAGGCTTTACAAACTGCTCAAACGTAGCGCTAGAGTCGGCCATTGAGTTGGCCAAATTTGGGCCAATATTGGAAAAATAAGTATTGAAAGCTTCCACTATTTCATCAGGAGAATTAATTTTAGTATCGTTGACCTTGAGTTCGTTTACAACAGTTTTACTGGAAGTGCGCCCAAGCAGATCATTAATTGTTTTCCAGGCCTCTTTAGGATTATTGTGTTGCTTAGCAATCTTGTTGCGATAATAGTTGGACTTGGCCTGACGCAAAGCAATGTTAACCTCATTTCTGGATGCTTTGTAGTCATCCCAATCGGAACATAATTTGGTCACCATTGCCTTGCGTTTGTTTTTATCTCTCGTAATAATTAATTCTTTTATCTCTCTGGTCAGCCATGGGACATTAAACGATCTTTTTCTTTTGGATTGTACTGGGGCATGCTTGTCTAACACGTCTAAGAATATATCTTTCCACGCGGCCCACATCGTGTCTGTGTCAGGACTTAAGACAATTTGTTCCCAGGGCTGAGCAAAAAGGTCTTCAACAAAACATTTCTGGTTAAACCTTTTCATGTTTCGTATTTCAATTGTTTTGGCCTTGATGCGCGTACTTTTATAAGGATTTATCTTTCTTATCCCATAAATTAAACTATGGTCACTTATTCCCAAGTGTATTACGCCTGAGGAATTGATTTTGTCTGTAGATGAAGTTACAAAGTGATCAATGAGACTTTTTGATTGAGGTGTTATGCGCGTGGCTTCAGTTATCAATTGAGAGAGTTGATATGTCTCGTAAATTGCTTTAAGTCTTTTGGCTTGACAATCAGAATTTTTCTTTAGCAAACAACAATTCATGTCCCCAAGGATCACGTGCTCTTTGTTTTCATCATCTACTGTCTTAATCATTTTTTCAAAACTAGTAAAAAATTCGCACGGAGTGTTGGGCGCTCGATAAATAGCGCTGACAATAAATGGTCGGCTATTTGGCTTGCAAATTTTCAGGGAAACACCCTCAATATCAACAGAAATTATCTCATTTCTAATTCGGTAGTTAATGGAGCTTCGAAGAAAAATACAAACACCACCGCCAGTCCTTGATCGGTCTTTCCTTATGATATTATATCCACGGATTCCTACCTCGCCATCCGAAATCGAAGAATCAAGCCTAGTTTCACATAAGCCAATAAGATCGAACGACTGAAATAATTTGGATATACGAATTTCATCGACGTGTTTTAGGAGGCTTACAATATTAAGAAAAGCCATTTTAAACCCCCTTGCTTTTGGGCCATTAGGAATAAAGCTTTCATCAGATAATGTAATATCTTTAGAAATTAAGCTAGGTTCGGATGGTGAATTTATGCTCACACTTTTGGCCGATCAATTATTAATAAGAGAATTAAAATTGTTCTGCAAAGCTATACTACCTGCGGGGTTTAAGTGTATGCCTTTCGCGTTGAGGTGAAATGCTTTGATATTAGAGTTTGCGAGTTCTCGAGTAAGAAGAATACAACTCAATATAACCTCAGGGGCTCCTCTGCCTCACTGCAGTTACCACTACCAAAAACGGAATATCTCAAGAAAAGCTTCTCATATAGCGGAGGTAAATTATGGAATTCGCTTCCTGAAGCCATTCAAAAATCTGACTCCCTATCTATCTTTACTAGCAGAATTAATGCTCACACTTTTACATGATTCTATTTAGTAAAGGTTTTTATAGTAATAAATTAGAGTAGTTATTATTAATGTATAGTAGTTATTATTATTAGTCGTTAGTATTAATGTAGTTTCAGTATAACTTTTAAATTAATAGTTTAAATTTTTATGAATTTGTAACCACACGCCCCTTGTGGAAACCAGCTTTTTATCTAATAGTTGACGGGGCAAGCGTGTATAAATAAAGTTTTACTTACTTACTTACTTACTGATTGTGATAGTGCCAAGCGTTGAAAATGCCTGATGGCAAAGCATTCACAGAGAAAGCGTTAGCGAATTAGCGGCAGTAGAGTTGGACACGTGAATTGAGGATTGCCGACTATTTTCTACAACAACTGCATAGTTGACACTGATTACTGATTCTGTGGTCTGAAGAAGAATATTTTCTTTATCCCAAGGAACAGTGTTGTAACTGTTGCTCTGATGGCCGTGTTGCGTTGCTTTTGAGGCTCTCTTCGTTGGCATGGCCGCTATACACATGAAAGATAATCTACTCTTTTGAAATTCTGCCAGTTCTGCGTTCTCTGCAAGTTGTATCGCCCGTTTTTCATTCAGGGACATTCCAGAACCTCTCAAACGAACTTCTACATGAAACCAGAGAAATCCCATTGTATTCTTCGCAATTCACTGTTCAGGTTTCAGCATAAAGCAGACTTATTACAGTTATCATCGAGTTATTGGTGAGTCATGCATGTCTTGTTGTTGTGTTGTCACTT
This sequence comes from Actinernus sp. WN-2022, assembly GCA_030867875.1. Classification (NCBI taxonomy): domain Eukaryota; kingdom Metazoa; phylum Cnidaria; class Anthozoa; order Actiniaria; family Actinernidae; genus Actinernus; species Actinernus sp. WN-2022. The sequence goes on from JAOWCC010001501.1 coordinate 21,355,367, forward strand.
TCCTCTCACCAGGCTATTAGAAAAACCACATTTTTCTTTTAAAATTACAATCATTTTTCATATCAAACTCTCAATGAGTAACACTGTATTAGAATGTGGGCATTGCTTTTCTCAACTTCAAACGTTTTAGCATCCCATTTTGTGGTCGCTTTAGAGTACGAAGCCGATGCTAAATTCTCTCGCCGATCACTTTCTTTTAGTTTTGGGAAGCGACTTTTATTTTCCTTTTCTTCAACACACCTTGACAACTCAAAGTCGGACATGTTTTCTTTCCAGTCTATGAAATTAGAGTCTATGAAATTAAACTCGCGAAAAGCAATCACCGATACGTTTTGTTTTGATTGGATTCTCGGCGTGCTTGATTTTTTCTTGAGCGTGCATTTATAACAAAATCAAGCACGCTGAGCATCCAATCAAATCGCATGTTCTTAGGATGATCCCATAATTTATATTATAAATATATATATATCTCCCTGCAAGTAAAAATAAAACGGAGGAGAGAAACCTCTCGCTTTCATACTTATTAGTCATGATTACCCGGAGAGAGTGTTCTCTGTTATATCACTGAAGGGAAGCGACGGGTGAGCGGTAAATATTAGTGCAGCCAAATACTGCTGTATAACACTTTGCTGACTTCACATTCAATTTGTAAGGTACTATTAGTTTCATCAAGGTCATCTATGTTCAAGGCAAAATTATCATGTCACCAACATACAGAAATATACGCTCAGTTCGTGAGGTTCCCGCCGTGAAACAAAGCACGCGAAGCACTGTGGGTGAGACGGCCCCTTTAAGGGACCCGTTTAGTTTTGGAAGTTACAATTACCTCCCTAGGGTACCCCGGGTACTGTGACAAGTCCTTGGGGTACAGCGACATGTCCATACCCATCGATTTTTAGCAGGCATCTCTTTCTTCTTTTTTCTCTCCCTCCTCTCTCCAGTCCTCCTTTTCTCTCCCGGAGTCACAGGTAACCCAATTAACGATTTTTTAAATCTGATTTCTTCGAAAATTAGAGATGCCTGCGGAGGAGGCTAACTCCGTACGCATTTAAAATGTTTACATACAAAAATACAGTTTATCGCTAGCAGTAGCACGCTCCGACGAAACGTCTGGGTGCCACTGGGCTGACCTAAAGTTACTCCGTACGCATTTAAAATGTTTACATACAAAAAATACTGGTTAATATTTGAAAAAAACTGCGTAAAATAACAAACATAGTTGGTACCTCAAGGCGTTCCTGACAGAGAGATATTCTATTTAACAGGAGTTTTTACGCAGTTATCAGTAGCAGCAATATTGTACCCTCTTTAGGTTTTCTTTAGGTAATACACAGATCAAGGAAATATTATTAATTTAGAAAATCTACAGCATAATAATTATTGTTTTAAAACGGAAACGCCGAATAGCCGCATTACAAAACAAAGCTGGGTTGAATTAGGTACGGTACGGATACTAGACCTAGGGCCCTTGCATGCTACGTATTGAATTCAATAAAATACAAAATAACAAATCTTACGTTTTGTGATCTGTGAGTTACTCACCGCCTGCCATGTGTTTCCAAATACCCTTTCCGCAGTTTTAAAATTTTGGCCAGCCCAGCCAGGGCCCGCATCACCTCCACATAGTAGAAGAAGGATCTCCAATATAAATTAATTATGAAAATGTTTTTTTTTCTTCACATCCTAGGCTTGAGATAGCTGGGTAACTGATAGCGCACATCACGTTTACAAAGATCAGTTAGTGTTCTTAAACCATGGAATGTATAGCATTGATTACCCTGGTTACCAGAGGTTCTACTGTCTCCATTCGCGAAAGTTAGGCGCCGAGGGCAAATATCTTTCGTATTTAGAGATTGTGACGATGACGAGTCGACTGATCTCACTGGTTTCCCGCCAGAATAATTCTTTGTTGAGGTCAAAGGAAAGCACACCGTTTCATAGCCATGTCCGAAACAAGTATTTGTCGAAATTGAACGAGACATTTGATACTGTAGTAGAATTACTCCAATCAGACCAAAGAATGAGACTAAAAGGAGGACCCTTGTTCTTTATACGGACGGCCATTTTCCAAATTGAATGGAATTACTTTTCAACTTTGGAATTATGTCCACCGGATAACTCAAAGTGAGCTTGCACATACCGAAGTATATTTGGGGTTTAATCCACAGATTCTGAAGCTGAGGACATATCCGTGACCGTCTGCTAGTATCGAGCAGTTGTAAACTACAAACACTGCGGAAGCGCAAATTGAGGCCCTTCTTCAGTTGGCGCCATGTCTAGAACGGTGATCTCAGGTTGCGAGAACCGAATTATGAATTTTAATAAAACGCATCACACTAAAATGAGTTTGAAATGTAAAGGCCATCATGACAGCTTTAGTCAGTTTCGTTGACAGAACATAACACCTAACCTGACCACAACTTATTATAATTACTTAATCCTCGGGTGTCTTACAGTACAAACCCACTTGCGTCCTCTCATGTTACGGGATGATAGAACGGAAAAAAAGGGTCTTCGGTCTTCGGTCTTCGGTCTTCGTTTTATAGACACCCGTCAAGTTAATACTTGCATATTCCATGTATTCCTCGACTACTTTTCCTCTATTAGTACAGTTGTGGATTAACAATGCACACGAGAAAAGCAAGAAAATAAAACGTACGGAGAGCTTGGACTCCGAGAGGTGTAGTTATGAAATTATTCTTCAACCTTTTTTGTTTTCCTTTTCCACAAATTTGGGTCGGTCGATCGGGTGATGCCGGGTAAACAAAACATTTTACTGTGACGGCCTTAGCAGGGATATGGGATATTGCAAGTAATTTGAAACCTCATCAAAATTCAGTAATCTATGACAACAACTAATAACCTGGATGGTTTGTACTCTGAAAACTACACCATAAATTTAGGATTTTACGATCTGTAGTTTTAGATGAAAATACAATAGTTGAAAATTTAAGCTTAAGATGTTATCACAAGCCCTAGGCCCTTGAAATAGGCACGTACAAAACTTGACCGATTCCGAGTTAATTGATACATACCGTAAAAACTCCAGCGTGCGAGAACCCAGTTCTTGGGACGAGTCTGGTGGGATGAAGAACTCGATGCGAACTACTCAATTCGCAGTTGTTTTTACCAGCGCCCTCTGGACCAAAGTTATATGACAAACAAGAGCACTGTTTGGCACATTCCACCTGGCACTGGAACTCTAAATCAACTTTCTTCGAAGAGATGATACTGTCATTAAGACTGACTGAGTTGTGCTTCACTTCAAAAGTTGCTGCGTTCAGTTCTGTGCTACAGAACCGGCTGAGGAGGCTTGAGGAACTGGAACACGGGTAGCAATGAGAGAAAATACGAACTAGTGAAAGAAACAACGAACTGACATGTTTTTGGGACCTCATGTTTCTCATGACATGTTCAGTCAGTGCAATGAAAGAATCACAATTACATCATGCTAAAAAGGAACCGACTATTCATAACGAGCCAGACACTCTTAGCAACCAAACTACCCCCTGGTGATAGGGGACCAGGGGGGTGCTCTAGGAAGCAGGAGCATTCCATTTAATTAAGTCCAGCCTCATGTCACCTTAAAGTGTCTACTTTAGCGCCTAGATATCGTAATCCGTAGGTGTCAATGTGCGGTAAATAACTACTTTTGCATTTTACCTTTCATTAGTCGACTACCCGTAGTAGTGCACGAAATCTAGTCATTCGTAGTCCGATTTTCAGTACGTTTCGATCGAGGTCGACGATTTATCTGGTTTGCCGTATATGCCTATCCGACTTTCAGCTAATTTCTCAAAATCAAGTCGGGAACGATCGATGTGGAATTTACTTTAATGAGACGAAAATGCGACTTACACGCTTGCCAATTACTATTCGAAACGCCGCAGACTTCGCCGTATTATTTATTATTCGGATCCCAAATTATTATCGCGGATACTGAAAATAAAGCGGATGAGATATCGAGATGTGAGAGATGTTACCCTGGCAGAATGTTTCTCGTGTCTTGTTGTTTGCAGTCGGTAGCTGCAGTTCGCGACCGGTAATTCGCGTCTGGTTGTTTTGATCTGATTTGCCCAAATTTCGCGATGGGTAACGGCTACTCGTACAATAGGCTAACTATTTTGTTTGGCGTACATATCTTTTAGGCTTGTGTGCAATATCCCGAAGTGCTCAGGCATACTGTGGTGCCATGGACTTCAACCTGGGTAAACCAGCTGGGATACAGAACAACTAAAAAAAATATTTTGTTTGGCATATCTCTTTTGAGCTTGTGTTCAATATCCCGAAGCGCTCAGGCATACTGTAGTGCCATGGACTTCAACCTGGGTAAACTAGCTGGGATACCGAACAATTTAAAAATATGTTTTTTGGCGTACATATCTTTTAGGCCTGTGTTCAATATCCCGAAATGCTCAGGCATACTGTAGTGCCATGGACTTCAACCTGGGTAAACCAGCTGGGATACCGAACAATTTTAAAATATATTTTTTGGCGTACATATCTTTTTAATTAGGTCTGTGTTCAATATATCTCTTTTTATAGGCTTGTGTTCAATATCCCTAAGTGCTCAGACTTCGACCTGGGACTGTAAATATTTTTGGGCACTTTCCCCAAGCTTCACGCCAGATGCTTTACTTTACCCTTTATTGTATTGGTTTAGCATTGACTGCACATCAGAATTCTGGACACCAGAGGGACTTTATATTTCTCACAAATATCGCCTATCATACTCTAAATGTGTGCCTTTGAAGCTCTTCTGGACCTTGAACTTTGGGGGACTTCCCGCCATTTTCGTTGCCATATAATTTCCTTCTACTTTATATATACATACGTGTTCGTTACTCGATTTCCTTCGTTCTGTTTTCAGGGATGTAATTTCCTCGTTTGCTCTCGCCAGAGACACTTTTAAGCTTTGGATGTCCTCGTAATCGGCTGGCGGGGTTGGTGTTTCGTCCTGACCGAGAAGTGGTTTGTTCTTTTCAATTGTTTATTAGCCACTGATAATTCTCTAACATGAAATTCTTCTGATTTTGGCGCATAATTGCCGCCAAAACGACGAATGTCGTAGCGAGACACCCACCTTTCCATCGACAATCCTGCAGCCATTCATCCAAATCCCAAAGTCCGCTATTTTCTATTTGGACACTGTGGGCTAGTGGCGAAGAAAACTGCGAAGGGATCGTGCAACCAGGCTGTTTGACAGGAACTTACAACATTTCACGCCGCAAATTTCCGAATTCAGAAGATGCCAGTGCTGCGGAGAATTTGCTCTCGATTCAGCGAGAAAAACACGGTGCAAAGCGGATACGTCCATAAGTCGAAGCACGAGTCCAGTATGCGAAGCAATCCTTTACCTTAATTTCATAATACTGTATTTCCCGCTCATGTCAAAATGCCACTGGCACTGTCAATGGTGCTGGGTTCTAAAATTAGATTGGAAAAGCTCATTAAAACATGAAGTAAAAACCCGGGGGGGTACTTACATGAAAAATGACTATGTATGTGAGGCCAAGAGGCTCAAACCCTGACCCTGTTTGATCCAATCCGAGCTCCAAAAAAAACACGGTCAGATATATACCCCGCGGCCGGTATACCGCGTACCGGGATTGCATGCAAAATACGGAACATTTCAAGTCGGGACGTGTCATTGGGTAATCAAATCAGCAGATGAAGTACATAGATAAGTACTGAAGTACGAATTAGCGGCGTCACGATGTATGGGAACCTCAGTGCTTGCATGTGGGCAGGCGATCAAAATGCGGCAACAGAATGTCTTTTTTTGACATAGTAGCTAAAAAAACTGAAGCCTAACTGCCTAAAAAATACTGAACCCCGACCCTGACTGCACCAAAATTAATCTCAAATCCTGACGCTGATCTGCCCAAACCAGGTCAAAACCCTGACCCTACCTGCCCAAAACGAGCTCAAAACCCTGACCCACCCCCGCGGCACATACATAATACGTCACAAACAGGAGTACCCCTCCCCCGGGAGTAAAAAGGAGTTGATCTCAGCTCGAGCTCGATAACGAATTTTATTTACACCTCGGGGAATCGACCATTAGCTTTGAAACAATCACGACAACAAAAATATATAACCATTTAATATGTACGATCGCTAAACCTCCAACTGCACAATCTCAGTACTGATGTACCCGTACAGGAGCCCATTACCAGGAGCGTACATCTCCCAAATTAGGTCTGTCCAACAGCAGAACAGATGATGTAGCTATTTTTGGCTTTGTGTTTCCCGCGAGAAAAAACAAAGGCCGTCACTTTTAACCAATGAGGATGCACTGAAATTGTAATTAATACGGTTCAAACTGCTAAAAGTACTAAAGCGCAAAGAGAACAAAAGACAACGTAATCGCATACCAGAACTTCGCGACTATAAATAGCCACATCGTCTACTGTGCTGTGGGCGCTACCCATCACATAGGTGCGCTACCCATCACATAGGTGCGCTACCCATCACATAGGTACGCTACCCATCACCTAGGTGCGCTACCCATCACATAGGTGCGCTACCCATCACATTGGTGCGCTACCCATCACATTGGTGCGCTACCCATCACATTGGTGCGCTACCCATCACATTGGTGCGCTACCCATCACATTGGTGCGCTCCCCATCACATAGGTGCGCTACCCATCACCTAGGTGCGCTACCCATCACCTAGGTGCGCTACCATCACATAGGTGCGCTACCCATCACATAGGTGCGCTACCCATCACATAGGTGCGCTACCCATCACATAGGTGCGCTACCCATCACATTGGTGCGCTACCCATCACATAGGTGCGCTACCCATCACATAGGTGCGCTACCCAACACATAGGTGCGCTACCCATCACATAGGTGCGCTACCCATCACATTGGTGCGCTACCCATCACATAGGTGCGCTACCCATCACATAGGTGCGCTACCCGCGCTACCCATCACATAGGTACGCTACCCATCACACAGGTACGCTCCTGGTAATGGGCTCCTGACCCGTATGTTGAGTTTGATTGGAGTTCAATTTATTGTCTTCCATTGGAAATTACAATCAATACACAATTAAGAGAAATCCATTACAAGATACTTAATCATATTCTATACACTAATCATTTGTTATTTAAAGTGAATTTAGTAGAATCCAATCTTTGCACGTTTTGCCATAGGGGATGCAGGTTGGCACAGTGGTAAAACACTCGCCTATCACGTCACCGCTGCGGTCCCGAGTTCGATTCTCGGCTCGGGCACCGTATGTGAGTTAGGTTTGTTGTTGATTCCTTATCTGCATTCGAGGGTTTTTCTCAGGGTTCTCCGGTTTTCCTTCCTTCGTAAAAATCAACCGTGAGTCGAGTGTAGTGTGCCCAAAACAGTTAATGTAGTGGGGAGTGTGTGAGGAGTAAAAGCAGACCCCCACCAGCTTTAAGCTGTAATACTCAGCCTGCTATAACAAATAAAATATTTATTTATTTATCACGATGAAACCCTTGAACACCTTCTAGCCGACTCTACATACTCTAACACATTTTGGCAGTCTGTTCAAAATTAATATTGGCTTAACCTTATCAACATAAGAATTAATATTGGCTTAACCTTATCAACATAAGAATTAATATTGGCTTAACCTTATCAACATAAGAATTAATATTGGCTTAACCTTATCAACATAAGAACAAACACCTTAGGTAACACTGATATCTTATTTGGTAAATGGGAGAAATGTTCCGATTATGTACCTTTGAATTTTGTTATCCTTGTGGGAAAACAAGTCTTATATCAGTGTAAATTAATCAAAATAAAACCAAGTTTGCGGCTACTTAAAGCAAAACTGAAATACCTTGATAATTATTTATAGCAAGAAAAAAACAATAAAGAGCTCACTCGTTACCAAAAATGGAATAAAATAATTACGAATATCGATATGCTTATTTAAATCATTCCGAGTATTTTATTTTTAGGTTTTTCCTGCTTTATTGTAATAATCATAGTAATGTGTTATTGTTGTTAAGTGCATAGTCCCATTTCCTGTATTTAAGTATTTCGGTAATTTGTAAGTAGCCTAGAAGTATTGTTGTTTTTACTTATACGTAATGTAATCACATAGGTGCGCTACCCATCACATAGGTGCGCTACCCATCACATTGGTGCGCTACATAGGTGCGCTACCCATCACATAAGTGCGCTACCCATCACATTGGTGCGCTACCCATCACATTGGTGTGCTACCCATCACATAGGTGCGCTACCCATCACATAGGTACGCTACCCATCACATAGGTGCGCTACCCATCACATAGGTACGCTACCCATCACATTGGTACGCTACCCATCACATTGGTACGCTACCCATCACATTGGTACGCTACACATCACATTGGTGCGCTACCCATCACATAGGTGCGCTACCCATCACATAGGTGCGTTACCCATCACATAGGTGCGCTACTTATATAATTATGTAAGTGCAAAATGTAAATAAAGATATATATTAAAAAATCAATGCTTGTTTATAGTCAAACACGGCAAAAGTATACGGTACAAAATAAAACATGCCACGTACAGTCTGCATGTTCCTCGCTCAATCTAAGTGTGAGTATGGCCAAATTACACAATGGTCCATGTACACAAGCGCAGACACAAAGACACTAGGTGAAAGTATGTTGTAACGGTTTAGATTATTATTCAAGAATCCGGCAGTTTCACAGCAAGGTTCTCCGTCATATGAGTCTTTATTATTTGTGCAACGCCTAAAATGCCATCCTCTAAACTTCGAAGGCTTGGAAGATAACATGAGAGTACATGGATAAGTTGCATCAAAGTCTCATTGCCATGCCTTTCGATATTCAGAATTATTTTGTCCTGCTCTTAGGGAATTCGTAAAAAACACGGTGCATCAGCGAGTTCTTCCTCAGAAGTCAATTTATCTGTTTGTTGGGTACGACAGCGTTCGATCGTGATTGAAAATAACAGGTATTTAAAATCATAAATTATTCAGTATTTAGAAATGGGTCACTTCAGACATTTTCCAAAGTTAATGCTAGCACGAACCATGCTATATAATGCATTGATCATTTACAAAATCAAACTGGTTCAATATGTAATAACTTAGTCACAGTGCCAGTACCCGTTGTAACCGGCTCGAGTCCCCTAGTGCTTGCCAAAATTGATTCAACCTAAGTCAATTTGATGTTTATGTTTCAGGTAATGTTTTTTTCAAATATATTTTCAACAACATGTAGGTAATTTTTTCAAGATTCTAAAAAGGGTTTTTAAATGTAAGATGTAGGATTTGGATCAGTTCACAGTAACATTGGGATCGCTATCGCAAGCAGCGTAATTTTACAACTTCTCTTATACGGAGTGCTAAAAGATTGTTTTATGACAAAGTAAAGAGAGATTTGTCTGATCCGACTATTTGTTCTAAGAAGTGGTGGACTATCGCTAAGCGTTTATGTGGCAAAGAAAATCAATCCTTGATACCAGCAATTATTGAGAACGAAGTTGCTGTGACTGACCCCATTGAAAAAGCATCCATTTTTAACGACTATTTTGTGTCTCAATCCGAACTTTCCGGCGCTGATAAGCCTACGCCTATAATATCTCCATACCAAACCAATATTTTTATTTCGAATATATCTGCATCAAGGTTGGAAGTGCTCGAGTTATTGCAAGGTGTTGATACGTCCAAAGCATGCGGCCACGATGGAATCGGAACTCACAATTATTAAGTTATGTGCAGAAGGTTTCTATGTTTTCTTTACTCATTTTATTAACCCGTATCTTTCTCGCTTGGTCAGTTTCCAAATGTGTGGAAGTTAGCAAATGTAATTCCTTTGTTTAAATGTGATAATCGTCAGAAAAAGACCAACTACCGTCCAGTATCCTTGTTACCTTGTTTTTCAAAAATCTGTGAAAAAGTTGTTTTTGTTCGACTTTACAAGTTTTTGCTGGATATTGATTTCTTGTACAAGTTTCAGTCAGGTTTTAGACCAGGTGATTCAACAGTGAATCAATTGATTTATATTGTTCATCAAATTTACCTAGCTTTTGAAAGCGGTAAGGAGGTGCGGGCTGTTTTTCTAGATATCAGCAAGGCCTTTGATAGGGTGTGGCACTCTGGTTTGTTATGCAAATTGAAAGCCATTGGCGTTCGTGATCCTTTGTTGAAATGGATAAAAAGTTATCTTCAGGAAAGACAGCAACGTGTTGTTATTGACGGTCAATCTTCTGAATGGAGAAGGATTAATTCAGGAGTTCCTCACTGATCGGTCCTTGGACCTCTCCTGTTTTTAATATATATAAATGACATAACTGTTGGTCTAAATTCTTTTCCTTTTATTTATGCTGACGATACTACTCTCTTCGAAATTGTAGAAGATTCTGATATTTCGGCCGTCCGCCTCGGGGATGATCTGAGTAAGATTTCTAAATGGTCTGATGAGTGGCTTGTTACCATGAATCCTTCGAAAACTCGGAGTATTGTCTTTTCCTTAAAACGTGATAAGCCTGTTCATCCTACCTTGACATTTAATGGTAAACATATAGAAGAGGTTGAAGATCACAAACATCTAGGATTAACCTTACAAAGCAATATGTCTTGGCGGAGTCACATTTTGAGCATTTTTGAAAGGGCATCTAAACGGTTGAATATGTTAAAGTCTTTGAAGTACAAGGTTGACAGGTCAACCTTAGCTTGCTTATATAAAAGCTTAATTCGTCCCTTAATGGAATATGGAGATATAATCTGGAGTAATTGTAGTGATGTAGATGCTAATCTAATAGAGAGTGTCCAATATGAGGCTGCTAGGGTTGTAACCGGAGCAATTAAGGATACAAGTGCTACAAGCCTGAGAGAAGAGCTTACTTGGGAGAGTTTAAGTGTAAGGAGGAAAACTGATGCATAAGTTAATACATTTTTATAAAATTGTAAATGGATTAGTTCCCATATACTTACGAGAGCTACTACCCAATACTGTGGGTGAACGTGTACATTTTAACCTAAGATCAAGTGAAGATTTTTCAATTATTCCTTGTAGAACAGTTAAGTTTCAGCAGTCTTTCTTGCCTTCCACAATCACGTCTTGGAATTCACTAAGTTTGGATGTAAGGAATTCAATTTCGCTTTCTTCTTTTAAATTTAATTTGCGATCTGTGATTTTTCCTTTTAATTATAATAAGTTACTTGATTATTCCTATTCGAGACTAGCATCAATTTTTCATACTCGCCTCAGGCTTGGTTTTTGTGCCCTGAATAGTTATCTTTTCAAAATCAATTGCTGTGACTCTCCCAGATGTGAATGTGGACTAGCTAAAGAAACATCTAAGCATTATTTTATATTTTGTCCCCGTTACGCTGCCCAACGAACTTCCTTTTTTGCCTCTGCTGCACAGTTACTGGGTGAGAAATGGTCACAGAGCAGCGACAAGGAAAAAATGGAGTTTATTCTGAACGGCGTTAAAGATTTTGATTTTGATATAAATTGTCGTTTTTTTTGCAAAGTTCAAAGCTTTATTTTATCTACAAATCGTTTCTCTGTGACTTATGTTTAATTACTTTATTTTATTATCAATTGTGGTGGTTTTTTGTGTGTGTGTCTGTTCGCGTAAAAAATAATGTACAATATCTAGTGTGAACCCCCTAGATAAGTCATTTACTTGTACTTTTGGGGTAAACACTTCATTATATGTTTAAATAAAAATTTAAAAAATCACTAATCAGTTCGATTAAGTTCGATTGCGTTCGGTCGAATTTTTATTTTTATATGGACAATAATATACACTCTCAACAGTTTAAACGTTTATCAGAAAGAATCATCAATGTCTATACATTGAAACAAATCAAATACGATATTATTAACTGACTAACGAAAACAAACAGGTAACAAACTTTTCGTGTCCGACTGCTGGAAATAGGTGAATGATCGAGAATAACACACACATCAACTTCTTCGATTTCGAAATTATCAAGTAACCTTCTCTATCCTTATGGAATCGCGTGCTGAGATATAATTCTTTCTGTAGTGCTGGTTTGACTGGATTTCCAATTTCAGAGTTCGATTAGGTTCGATGGAAATGAACTGAGTTCGATTAAGTTCGATTACCCGATTTTTGGGTGAGTTCGATTACGTTCGATTAAAAGATTAATCGAACTCCATCGAACGATTAGGGTTCGATTGTGTTCGATTACCGAAAGTTCGATTAGACACGCCGGGTCAAAATGCATTGGAAATTTCCTGTTTTGTCTTCTCGTTATACTCTAGATCGTATATACAGCAACAATTTTCCTAAAAGAGAATTAATATGTTAGCCATTACATGGATATTTAAGAGCGACGGTCATGAAAAGTTATGTGGTGAGGTCAAGCGCATTGGACCGCTTTCTTTAATACATCCGAGGCCAGACCGGCTCTTTGCGTCTTCCTCGTCCTTTCTCGTCACTTTTACCACTGACATTAAATACCTCATCAAAAACATCACTTTCGATAAGTACTGTATGCTGGTTATAAACTTAGTTTATTAAGGCACTGTTCGGAGTCAAAGCCACTGGACATTTTACACGGTAAAGCTAGTGAATAGTGGGTTGCAACGAGACAATTGCGGCTTTTAAGAGATTCGTTGAATAAATAATGTTGGACTTGTTCAGTTGATCGACTCGCTTGCTGCTATTTTGATCCTGAACCCTCACACATTGGGTGCTCCAAACATGCCGTGACCTTGGTTTGCTTTGGCTTGTTGTTTTTTTTTGAGAGAAACTTACTGGTCGCAATACAGATAAAGTTGAACTCATACGCCGCGGTCAAGTTACCCTGGTTCCAGAGGTGCTCATAGGTACGGATATCACCGTACTGTAATGTGCCGCGATCGAAGGAGTTTTGATTCCCGAAGGAGTTTTGTTTTGCGAGAAGACCGTTGAGCACCTCTGGCCGCTCGAATAGCCAGTCTCAATCTCATGCCCATAGCCTCGCTTTTATGTTTACAAACCGGTTTCGGCTTACGGGTAATTTGCATATGTCACTTCCACGTCGACAATGGCCTGTTTATGTTTTGAATCATACTCTCGACTTGCGAAGATAAAGGAAAATTCTCCTCGATTTACTTCGACGACTTTGATGTTTGGATCTCCCAATGAGCATGCATAATTTGATTCCTCGTTGTTCTAGCTCTGTTATGTGGAAGTAAATCAGGGCATTTAGATAGCCTGTGGGACGGCTGACATTCAGGCTAGGCATTTAGCTTTTTTAGAGGGCCAGTACAATTACTCGTTTGGATAATCGAACGTGAAGGAAGAAACAAATGCCAGCCGGGTATGAGTTAGAAAATCAGCGATTTTCCTTAGCCAGTGGGACATATTGAGAAGACATCACGCCGCTTCAAGAACATGAACAGACTTCAACTCGTTTACTCAAATTGTACAGCACTGTGAAACATTAACGTTTGTGTATAATCTGTCAAGACTCGTGAACCGGTTTGTAACACGATCTCAAGATGAAAGCCAATCAAAATGTTCCTTTGATCCGAATGCCTCAGTTTCCATGGCCACAACTCAATCAACCAATCAGGGACGAGGTACAGATTCTGTACCGGAAGAAACGAAAATCTCTACTCGAGCGGCCAGAGGCTCGTCGCTTCGCAACTCGTGCTGAAAATCAAGCCTGCGGCTTGATTTCAGCTGGTCTCGCTTCGCTCGCCCCGACGATTTCGAGCCTCTGGTATCCAGGGTACGGTCAAGTGAAAGCAATCTTGATCTAAATCATACACGCTATATCAATAGCTATCTTGTAAGTAATTTGCAGTTTGAATTTTGAATAATGTGTTGTACCATCACATAGGAAAAAAGCTACGAATTCTTACCTTCAAGTGAGCGTGTATTATCCTGAATATTCCTATGAACAACGTTAATCCGTTTTGTGCTAGTTTTCAAATTGTGCGCGGAGCTGAATAGCCAATAATCCTCAAGAGAGGGGCGGCTGCATTGGGAAATAATAAAAGCATTATAGTCCGTGACCACTATTGCTTAGCGTACGTGTGAAGTGTCAACTAAAATTTGAATCTCACACAGCTCGGCTAAATCCAAATTTTAATTAACTGTTACGTTAATTTCGGTTATACGGAGCTTTGCGTGCATGATCATATGCTCTTAGATTCGTAGAAACCAACTTGTTCTTCATAGGAATCTTCGGGATTACACGCTCACTGAAGGTAAGTATCGAAGCTTTTGCCCAAAATGACAGTAAAACAGTAAAACTATAATTTAAGCTGCAAATTACTTACAATATAGCAGATAGCTATGGCAGCTAAGCGTGTAATATACCTTAGATCAATATTTCTTTCACTGTATATCGCGGCTGACCGCGGCGTGCGAGTTCCTTCATATCTGTATTTCGACCGGTTAGTTTATCCAGAAAACCAAGCCAAAGCAACTGAAAGCAATTAAAGCATGTTTGGAGCACCGATTCTGTGAAAGTCAATACTAAATACCTAATAGATTAAAGTTCAGGATAAAAATAGCAGCAAAGCCAGAGAATTTACTCAAGAGCACCAGAGGCGAGATCAACGAGAGAAGGACTTCTGGCACCCGGCACCCAGGGAAGTCGGTGAACTGAACATAACTGAACACGTTCAAAAATTATTCAACGATTATCAAAGCCGAAATTGCCTGGTCATAGTATGAAGTGTCGAAAGTGGTGCTTTTGATGTTGTATTTAAAGGAGCCGTCTCACCCACAGTGCTTAGCGTGCTTTTGTTATTGTTTATATCCGGGACTTTGACCCCTTGTTCACGGCGGGAACCTGACGAACTAAGCGTATTCTTTATTGGTGACTTGATAATTACTCGGGCTGCCTGTGGCAGCACCGAGTCTAAATCTGCAAAACGTTATTTTTTGTTTTTTGTTTTTTTTGTCTCGGCCTTTTTGATCACTCACAGGAGGAGCTTTTCTGTTCCAAAACCTTTACAGCAAATTCAGTGAGAAATGTCAGCGTTGGATAAATGTTTGTACAAGAGACCTTAAAAGCACAGAACAACGAGACTAGGTCTGGCAATGAAACGTAAGTGGCTATAAATTACTGAAACCCTGACTATGTATCCACCAGTAAACAATGAGAAGGAACTACTCTACTGTTCTAAATAAATTTTGGAAGCAAAGCCTCGTCTACAGTACATCTACAATGCTTTCATTTATTTTCTGAGCACAAATGAGGTTAATGTCTTTCGGAGCTGCAGGTATTAAATTTGAAAACTCGATAAATGCAAACAATAATATAATGGTTTGAAAGAGCACACCAACATAAGCAAGATTGCCGAATTTTAGGATGCTATCAGTTCATAGTTTTAATGTATATGCTCTTCCAGCCATAACAGCTTTGGTCTCCGATGAGTTTTATTGAAGAAGATGATTGCACTCGGCACGCGGCTACATTCTTTTGTTTTTGCCTTAATACAGGAAAACCTGACCTTTGTAACTTTTCAATGTTTAGGTGAAGTCTTACAACGATATTGCATGGGAAAAGATGAGTTTGGGATACAGTTTAAATAGGACTTGACAGTCTATATAGTAAGCATTTTTTGTCTCGTTGGTTGGCCAGCGAAGATGCAAAACTCCAGTCGCTTGACAAGATCGACGTTTGTCGCTTTGTTTCAATCCTCTGTATTTCAGCCAAAGTTTAAGCTGTTCGACAGTATAATCCAGGTTCTCTTTCAAAATATGGTCCAGGAAAGCAGTCATTTCTGGTAGAATAGACAGAGGACGAACTGAAGTGCTAGTCAATTCTTGTAAGTTGATACAAGAAAAGCGGTTTGTTTGTCTGAGTCTTGGCGGGGGGTCTAGACTTGTGACGTAATTACCGCGCTCCGCTATAAGCGTGCGTAACATGAACATGAATAAGTAGAGGTCAACTTCTTTAATTACATACACGAGAAAAACAAAAATATTAAATTACATATATATACTCCGGCCACTCCTAAAGACTGCTAAATTCAGCTAATAATTCTTCCCTTCGGTTATTACTAGAGGATTTCAAATGAAAGTGTAATTTCATCTTCAATCTCATGTGGCCCGAGTGAAAGCCCAGATGGGCTCTTGTTTTGATTTGAACATGGATGACCTTGATGAAACTAATCAGACTAATAGTACCTTACAAGTTGAATGTGAA
This sequence comes from Actinernus sp. WN-2022, assembly GCA_030867875.1. Lineage (NCBI taxonomy): Eukaryota > Metazoa > Cnidaria > Anthozoa > Actiniaria > Actinernidae > Actinernus > Actinernus sp. WN-2022. Next base: position 21,371,514 of record JAOWCC010001501.1, read on the forward strand.
GCCAACAAAGTGTTATACGGCAGTACTTGGCTGTACTATATAACATCAATGTTTACCGCTCATCCGTCGCTGCTATAAACAGAGAACACTCTCTCCGGGTAATACTAATAATTATGAAAGCGAGAGGTTTCTCTGGGGTTTCTCTCCTTGGTTTTATTTTTCCCCGCAGAGAGAGAGAGATCATCTGCTAGCAGGCAATCTCGTTGCTGAACAGCTTACTTGAATATGAAATTATTATCATGCAGTCTCGGCGGCTTTGTTTGTCAAATTTTGTGCGAGTACTGAACTTCAAATGATCAACCCGGTGAATCCGAAAATCTCGGCAAAATCACTGTCTAAAAGCCCGAATTTCGCCCTTCGAAATCAGAGAGAGACCTGTTTCCACAAGTTAAACGCCAAAGCCCTGAAAATGATTTTAGGAAACTGTTCTTCAAGTGGAGTTTTGTTGCAAATTGTGGTCACGTATTAAGCCAGCCACGGTGTTCAAAAACCCAAATCGGCTCAAAGATAGTAGATACTCGAACTAAACGCTAATATATCTCTACATATAAAGATTAATGGCTAGAATAGCTTCTCCATGTTGTAGGTGGAAATCGTGGACACAAACGGACAATTGTTTCCTTTCGTTGAGGACGAACGAGACTGGCATCCATCAGAGAACTACGTCCACCTGAAATGAAACTAAAATTTGCATGACCAAATAATTTAAAACACTCAAATAAGAGGCTCAATAGGAAGAGCAATAAAAAAGGTTCAACCTAGTGTGATTTTTTTGACGATAGCTGGAAGGATGGCAGAGATGTAGAGAAGATTAAGACCACTGCCATAAAACTCTGGATTTCGATGGCATCGAAAATGGCCGCAATGCTATGTGAGCGCGCTAAGCACTGTGGGTGAGACGGCCCCTTTAATGGCGGTGGTAATGAAGAGGAGTATGCAAAGGGCCGGTCGGGCCTCGGATGTATTAAAGAAAGTATTGCGCTTGATCTAGCGAGACATTTCTACACCTAGCCCGGGTTATCGTTTTTCTTTTAAGTGTTCATAAACTCGTTAGAACCTATGAACCCTTATGTTTAAATGTAGTCATGTACTGAATTTTCTTCCAACCGCCTCATAACTATTCATCCTGTCACTCGTAATATCTATATAATACTAACATATGAATTCTCTTTGGGGAAAATTGTTGTTGTAGAGCCGACCTAGAGAATAAGGAGAAGACAAAACTAAACCGGAAACCTGTTATGAAAATGCTTTAAAACCATTCACACCGCAGTGTCAGTTTCAAATATTCAAACTACGCAGATGGGATAAGTCAATGCATTTTGAGCCTTGTTCAGTTCAAAGTTTAACGTAGCACTCAGTTTTTAACCAGATCAGTGTTAAAAGTCTTTGGAAATTTCCAATGTATTTTGAACCTTGTTCAGTTCAGTAATTTGGACAAATTTAACCTGAAGTTTTTTTGACCTGCAACGCATAGCCATGTAGCCAATCACATAGCCAAGCACGTATATGTAGCCAGTAGCCAATAACTACGACTCCCCAGTTTTAGTGTCCGAATATTCTAAAGTTGTTCCAAAACCAACACGCTAAATTCCAATTCGATATGTGCGTTAGCTGGTTCCTGGTTTTGATCAACCCGTATGATTGTTTCAGGTCCCCCTACAAATTCAGAGTAGGACTAACTCGTTTTTACTTTTTTGCAGATTTCAAGAAAAGACATAGTAAATCTCTAAGTCAAACTTGTATACTCGTATAGTTAACATATTGCTGCAAAAAGGGGAATCTAAACTCGGTCAGGAAACCAGATCCACATATATTTTATTATTTGTCCTGATCTATGTACATTGCATCTCCTTATGGAAATGAAACTTTATAACCGTTCTTGCACTATTCATGCGTGGGCTATTATCATGCATCGGGTATGTTAACTCCCAGGAGAATAAAAATTACCTTTCTTTTCGCCTGGTAAACTCGTTGTGAAACCCACCAGTGTGAGGCGACCGGGATCAAAACCATTGTTTTATCCAAAATGACTGAATTGGGATAACAGTCCAAAGTAAGTATAAGTTTTCTTGCATGGCCCTGGAAATACTACATTGTTTCACTCAATGTTTTTGTTTTACTTCATATACTGTGAAAAATTTGAATTTATATGTATGCCTTTTGTGTTTGTAAGTAATTCTGTACTGCAAGTAAACCATTCAATCTTTTTAATGATACCATAAGGTCGAAGCCAACAAATTATATCAGTCCCCCACCGCAGAGATTCCATGAGAACACGCATTCGCAGAGCTGATCAACTACACGCGCTTCGCTCCGCCATTTTGGGCGTGCTGGTTGTTTCTCCGAAAATAGACGACGAAATCTTAGTCATCACTGGACATTTCATTGCCAGACCACCATCATCGGACGACTCCGTCATAAACCAACAACTCTGGATAGATTTGAAGAGATTCGCGCCGAAATTTTTCTAACTTTTGACAATTTCAATGGATGCACTCGAAGCTAGCGTGGCTTCGACTTCCAAGCCACTCGGAGTAGGTCTTTCGAATGAGCTAGAAACAGGTTCGGCGATGCCGAAGCCTAATGACAAAGAAAAGCCGAGAACGATAAAGGTAAACGCTCGAGTGGGCGGCGCCCAAGAGCATCGACAGTTACTAAAACTGGATCAAACGGGCTGAACGGGTCTGAGGGCAAGGGACCCAAAGATCGCTCAACAGACACACAGCCCAAGGAGACTGACCACGATAGCTTGAGCATTAAGATCGACACTGTCGGACAAAATGAGCTCTGTCGTGACGATAGTGAAAGAACTTAAGGCGGCCCACGACGAGACGGGCCTACCCGCTGAGAATGATGACGTACGGGGCAGCCAGTCGTCAGTGGAGGTCGACAATGAGGCTGAAGATTCGTCGCTGTCAGCGGCAGCGGCAAAAAAGCGGAAGATCGATTCAGTCGAGGGGGGAATCGTGGATTCCCTAGTACTCGAGGTTACCGAAAGTGAACAAACTGGACCCGTTTTGCTTGAGAAAATGGCGGCTGTTTTGAACAGCATTCTGGCTTCGGGCCTAAATGAGCAGGCTGCCATTTCCAGAAATGAAAAAAAAAGGCCAGAAAACTGCAAGTTATATATTAAAGGTAACAAGGGTTACCTTACTGGGATATAGCTCTAAAGCCAACCCGAAGTATGGATGCGAGGTTGCAGAAAATACAAGAGCTATTGTTCTCAAACTCATTAATAATTCATGAGGTAGTCATCCAATGGAGGAACTGCATTTGGTCACATGCATGGGTCTTGATACCGGGTGAAACCCTTGTTCGAAGCTTTGTCAGGTGGATGCATCTTGACATCCAATGAAACACCAGTTCCAAACGCACTAGTGTTTGATCATATTTCCAACCCTAGTGATCAATATTTCTTAATCATCATATTCATGAACCACTAACTAATTACATACTGATAAACTACAAGTAAGGAGCGAAGAAGTAAAGAAATAAAGAATGACATAGAAAGAAAAAGTGTGCCTCCACTGGAGTTCGAACCACGACCCTTCCGACTGCTTGTACTAACTCTTGTCCACTACTCTACTAGTACGCTAGTAGTAAGTGTACACCATACAGATCATATACCCTCTCCTGATTGGTCGAGAGCAAATCTGTGACGTCACAGGTTTTGTGACGTCACAGGCCCCGCCTCCTCGGTTATAGATCATAGGCAGACCGCTGATTGGCTGCCGCTATTATAGATCAAATACGGGCTCAGGATTGGTCGGGATTTATAGATCCAATACGGGGCCGGGATTGGTCGGGATTTATAGATCAAATACGGGCCCGGGATTGGTCGGAAATTTATAGATCCAATAGGGGCTCAGGATTGGGTAGGGATTTATAGATCCAATCCAGGACGGGGATTGACGGACCGGGGAAATACACGGGACGTATAAAAAAGTGACCCTCCCTTGTAAATTTCAGTGTGAGCGACGCCCCCTACTTGCTTTTGTGGGTGTGACGCCAAAGCCGTCCAAGGATTAGTTGGGACGATACTTTCCAATGGAAGAACAAGCACTGAGATGGGCATCGGATATCCACTTTGACGATTGCCTGAAAAGTGACGAGTACTTCATGGATATGGATAAGTTGGCCGCAAAGCTGGAGAAGGAAAGAAGCCCAACCACAGAAAAGTACTATGATAGGCTATGTAAAATGGATTTCAAGGCTATGCAGGAAGGTTTGAACCACAAGCAATACCTGCAAAAGTACGAGAAACAAGCCTACGCTGGAATATATCCAAATAGGGTCCCCCGCTCACCCCCTAGGGACATCCCGGGACCAGTCCCACGCGGAACCAAGAAGACCTAGATTTTGGGGACAAACCGGCCCCCGGGATTTTACCCTGGTGACCGGAAGCAACCCCTATGTAATTATAGGTGTCCTTTCAACCAAAAAAAAAAAAAAAAAAAAAAAAAAAAAAATATATACCTATTTACAAGGCCAACCGTAGGCCTTCAGAATGAGAAAGAATATCCGAAGCTAGAAAAAAAACAATAAAACTTTCAAGAGGAACAACGTGGGGTGTCTGTTGTCTCTTTTCTAGGGGGAAAAAGTATAAGGGAGGTGTCGCGCGCTAGACTCGGGGAGAGTGCAGAATGCCTTGCGGTGGAGGAGGAGGTCCGTCCCTCAAGTGCCATGGTATTTTGAAACGTGTCCGTTGTCTCTTGGCGTGTTGCGGAGGAAAAGTGATTATTCAGGGCTCTCATTTTGAGGATTATGGGGCGAAAGAAGGAGAAGAAGAAAAAGAATCCTTTCGCACTGCTCGAGGCGTTGTATTACGACCCCAGCAGCCCTGCTGCCTTTGGGGGTGCTGCCCGTCTGGTGAAAGCGGCTAGCGAAGTGGGGGTGACCCGCCCCACCACTTTAGCCTGGCTGAAAAAACAATTGACCTTTACGTTGCACCACCCTTTTCGAAAAAAATTTCTGCGAGGGCGCGTGCGCGTGCTGGCCCTGGACGAGCAGTGGCAGGCGGATCTGGTGGACATGCAAGCCACAAGTGCCTTCAACAAGGGCTACAAACACATTTTGACCATCATCGATGTGTTGTCCAAGTACGCGTGGGCGGTCCCCCTGAAGAACAAGACGGGAGAGGAATTGGTGCGCGCCTTTACCCAAGTGTTCCGCGAACGGAAACCATTGCGGTTGCAGACCGATGCTGGGACAGAATTTACCAACCGTAAGTTCCAGGCCTTTTTAAAAAAGAATGACGTGGCCTTTTTCGTCACATACAACGAGACCAAAGCCCAGATTGCCGAGCGGTTCAACCGGACGCTCAAGGGACGCATGTACAAATATTTCACGGCCACCGGAAAGAAAGAGTATTTGAAAGTCCTCCCTCAATTGGTGCTCGGGTACAACCGAGCCGTTCACAGTAGCATTCGACGCGCCCCCATCACCGTCACGCCCTTCAACGACCACGAGGTGCGGGCCATCTTGTACCGGGAAAAGCAGCCGACGGCGCTAAAGAGGAAACCGAAGAAACCGTTGTACCGTCCCGGCGACACGGTACGGATTAGCAAGACCAAAGGTCATTTTGAAAAAAGCTATCTGGCCAACTGGTCGGAGGAAGTGTTCACGGTGATAAAACGGTTGGACTACCGCACCCCTCCCGTCTACCGGTTGGAGGACTTGAGCGGGGAGGCGTTGCGGGGAACGTTTTACGAAAGCGAGATGACGCCGGTGGCCGTGGAAAAAGAAAGTCTCTTTATCATCGAAAAGGTGTTGCAGCGCCGCCCCGGTAAGAAGAAGAACCAGGAAGAAGTCTTGGTGAAATGGGAAGGGTACCCCGCTAAATTTAACAGCTGGGTCCCGGTCACTCAGCTCCAGACCCAAACGTACGGGCAAAAAAAGAAATAAAAGAGTTTGTTGTCCCGCTTGCCTGATTCATTTGTGTTTGAGTGGGGAGAAAGAGAGAGAGAGAGAGAGAGGATGCAGGAGGGTGAGGAATTTTACATTACCGTCACCAACGGGACGAGTACTAACGTCTACACCAATGTCCCGTCCCGGTTCCGTATCCATCTCCCGCAAATGTACGAGTTGTCTTCGGCCTGGGAAATGGCGGTCACGACTCTGGTCTTCCCCAGGCCACAGGGTTAGGGGGCTACAAACACATTTTGACCATCATCGATGTGTTGTCCAAGTACGCGTGGGCGGTCCCCCTGAAGAACAAGACGGGAGAGGAATTGGTGCGCGCCTTTACCCAAGTGTTCCGCGAACGGAAACCATTGCGGTTGCAGACCGATGCTGGGACAGAATTTACCAACCGTAAGTTCCAGGCCTTTTTAAAAAAGAATGACGTGGCCTTTTTCGTCACATACAACGAGACCAAAGCCCAGATTGCCGAGCGGTTCAACCGGACGCTCAAGGGACGCATGTACAAATATTTCACGGCCACCGGAAAGAAAGAGTATTTGAAAGTCCTCCCTCAATTGGTGCTCGGGTACAACCGAGCCGTTCACAGTAGCATTCGACGCGCCCCCATCACCGTCACGCCCTTCAACGACCACGAGGTGCGGGCCATCTTGTACCGGGAAAAGCAGCCGACGGCGCTAAAGAGGAAACCGAAGAAACCGTTGTACCGTCCCGGCGACACGGTACGGATTAGCAAGACCAAAGGTCATTTTGAAAAAAGCTATCTGGCCAACTGGTCGGAGGAAGTGTTCACGGTGATAAAACGGTTGGACTACCGCACCCCTCCCGTCTACCGGTTGGAGGACTTGAGCGGGGAGGCGTTGCGGGGAACGTTTTACGAAAGCGAGATGACGCCGGTGGCCGTGGAAAAAGAAAGTCTCTTTATCATCGAAAAGGTGTTGCAGCGCCGCCCCGGTAAGAAGAAGAACCAGGAAGAAGTCTTGGTGAAATGGGAAGGGTACCCCGCTAAATTTAACAGCTGGGTCCCGGTCACTCAGCTCCAGACCCAAACGTACGGGCAAAAAAAGAAATAAAAGAGTTTGTTGTCCCGCTTGCCTGATTCATTTGTGTTTGAGTGGGGAGAAAGAGAGAGAGAGAGAGAGAGGATGCAGGAGGGTGAGGAATTTTACATTACCGTCACCAACGGGACGAGTACTAACGTCTACACCAATGTCCCGTCCCGGTTCCGTATCCATCTCCCGCAAATGTACGAGTTGTCTTCGGCCTGGGAAATGGCGGTCACGACTCTGGTCTTCCCCAGGCCACAGAAGAAGAAGACGCTTTACATGTACTGTGATTTAGTGGAACCCAGTATTGTGGGGGATACGAAAGCCCCCTTGTTGAGAGTCCTTTTTTCAGGGACCAGCGACGAAAACGGCACGGTCCAACAACGCAACTTTGCCCCCCTGTTCTACAGGCAACTGGCCAAGACGGTGTTTGAGGATTTCGAAATCCTTATAACCGACGAGCACGGGAAACTGGTTTCATTTCCACAAACCTCTAAGGTGGAAGCGACCCTCCATTTCCGGAAAGCATGGACCCCGACCGCATCTGGATGACCTTGCCTAGCGTGGCCAGCCGGACTGCCTTTCCCAATAACATGGGCTCCCATTTTCGTATCCGTCTACCGGAGATGATGGTCTTGGACCGACGGTGGGAAATGGCCCTCTGCCACCTGCAATTTCCACGCGCCTGGGATGAATTGTTCCCTAAAGAGCAAGACCGCCAATTTACGATGATCCAAGAAAAACTTCGCCAAGAAGAAGAGACCTCGACCACCCTCACCTTTGCTTCCCAGCATTTCGAAACGGTCACAGATCTGGTTCATGCTATGCGCTGGGCTTTGGTGCAAGGGGGATTCCAAGCGATCCTCAAAACATTTGCCGTCCGGGTGAAATCTCCCGATAAACAATTGGCCAAGACCGCCCTGGAATTGAAACAAACCGTGACGGACGGGTACATTTTAGCCCTCCCCCCTCCACTGGCCTACATGATCGGTTTGGAGAACGATCCCAAAAAATCCACCTCACATCCCGCGGGCCTGCTGAAAAAACCAGGCCCCAACACCCCGTTGATGTCCAGTATCTTAGGGGTCCATACCGGGGTGTTGATCGCAGACAAAGCCATCGTGGTCCCCGAGTCGATTTCGGAGAAAGACCGGACCGTGTATTACCTGAGCCCCTCGTCCACGGGAACAGGCGCCACCTTGTTTCCCGGGCATTACAAGATCCATTCGACCATTGTGTTGCCCCCAGGGAACTATGGGAATGCCAAAGCTATCGAAGTGGCCATTTCCCCGAACGATATTCCTCCCGTGTCCTGGTTGTGGAACTCCAAAGATGTCGATGGGAGAGTATACCTGTCCCTTAAAATCAACGATAAGGGGAGCTATTTTGCTGTGAGCCCTTGGCTGGCCAAGCTGTTGGGATTTGGCGACGGTTACACGCCCCAAATATTTTCGCAGAACGAGAAGGAAAAGAAAACACCTCTGATAGGCTACCAACCCGAGTGTTGGTCAACCTATTACTCTGGCCTGAAATTCTCGACGACCAAAGCCTACCTGCTCAACCGCGATTTTAAACATCAACCCGTACGCAGTTTGTACGTGTACTGCGATCTGATTGAGCCGCATATCGTGGGGGATGTGAAAGCGCCCTTGCTGAGGGTCGTGTCGGCCCAGGTCCCGTACAACAAGGTGGTGGAACGAGACTTTCCGGTCATGCGGTACTTTCCGCTCGCCAAAACGGTGTTTGACACGCTGGAAATCCTTATAACCGACGAGTCCGGCCACCGCATCTCATTCACCTCAGCAGCGACCGTGGTGGCGACATTGGAATTTGTGAAGCGCACTCTGAAAAGGAAAGGATGAATTATGGAGCGTCTACGGGGACTATGGCACCAGTGCCATCTATGGGGGACGTGGTTGGCGGAGGGTCTTCGATACCTGTGTTCCATGCGCTCCCCGCCCACGCCTCCAGCCCTCAACGCACACCCACCTCCATTCCTGTCTTCCAGGGGGGCCGCGGAGAGCAAGGAGGCGGGGGACTCATCCCTATCCGTTGGAATGAACTCGGCGGCTACGGACCGGTCACCAATCAAAAGGGTGGGCTCTTACCCTTGGCGCTAGCCCCCTTGGCCGTCATGGCGGGCAAAGCGCTGGCCGGGACCGTCGCGGGGGCGGTGGCTAAAAAAGGAGGACAAAAGATACTCGCTCAACTGAAATCGAAATTTGGCAAGAGGATGGTGAAGCAAATCGTGAAGGACACGAAGCAAGGGGCGGCCCGTGTGCTCGGCAAGAAAACCAGTAAAACGTTGATCCAAGGCCTAGAAAAGATAGCTGGGGTGGCGTCGAAAAAGAAAAAGACGAAGAAACCGAGGGCGGCGAGGGCCAACAAGAATAAAAGAAAGACAAAACAGGCTCTCCCTCTCATTCCTTCGAAGGCAGTCAAGCGTGCACGTGTTGCGAGAGATATCTTTGACGACGATTATTGATGGCAACGGTCGCCGGTATGGGCAAACCGCCCCTGCCCAACATGTTGGGCGGCTACAACACCCATTTGGATTTTTTCAACAAGGAATTGGCTCAAGCGGTTGAAGAACGAGGTTATTGGTCGGAGCACGCGCCCAAATCGGCCCTCTTACCCGGGTCGCCCGTGGAATTTTACCTGCCGGCCAGTCCCTATTACACTGTGCTGCCTAGAAGTTATTTCAAGGTAACGGCCGACGTCGTGAAAGCCAACGGAGAGGCTTTGACGGCCGATTTGGCCTTGGGGATCGTCAACAATTGGTTTCATTCCCTCTGGTCGCAAATCGATATGGCCTTGAACGGGGAATGGATGACCATGAGCACTAAAACTTACCCCTACAAAGCCTACCTCAGTACCCTGCTCAACTATACTCCAGACGCCAAGAAATCTTACCTGACCTCGGGACTGTACTACAAAGACAAGGCGGGTTCCATGGATGCGTTCACAATCGTTGGGGAAAACATAGGGTTGAATACGCGGGCGGCTTACGTGAAGGAAAGTACCGTGGTGGAAATGACGGGGATGTTTTACATTGACGCAGCCTTCACCAACAAACTGCTCCTCAACGGAGTGCCCCTAGAATTCCGACTCACCCCCGCCAGCAACGCCTTTGCCCTCATGGGAAACAGTGCGACGGCAGAAGTGGCCGCCGCTAAAATCAGGCTGAAGCGCGTCACTTTCTTCCGCCGCGTCAGTGTCTGCAACAAGGACTTCATGAAGAGCGTCGAAATGAAACTCGTGTCCCAGCCCGTCCTCTACCCTTACAACAGTGAGGAAGAACGGATGTTCACCATTTCCCTGGGGGACACCACCTTTGAGAAAACGGATTTCCTGGGCGGTCGCATCCCCCGACGCATGCGACTTGCCTTGATGGGGAGTGCGAACAGTTTGGGAGCGCTGAAAAAGAACCCGTACAATTTCCAAAGGTTTGGTATGACCCGCGCCACGATCACGGTCGACGGCACGCCCACCCCCTTCTCCCGCCTCGAATTTGCGGACGGGCAAACCCTGGACGGGTACAATACCTTGTTCCTGTCCCAAGGGGCCATGAGCACCAACCACGGGATTGACGTTACCCGGGACGACTGGGACAAGGGCTACGCCATCCTTTCTTTTGACTTCACTCCAGACGGTAGTGGCAACGCCTCCCACATGAACCTACAACAGTACGGGACGGTGGGCATCCGACTTCAGTTTGCCGCAGGTGTCACCGAGACCTTATCCGTGTACGTGAACTGCGAATTTGACGCCGCCTACGAAATCAACAGCAGCCGAGAAGTGAAAAAGTTGTAAGCCGATGACCACCTACACATCGCAATTGGCGGTCTTGGCCCGTCACGATTGGTGGCTCCGCGCCTCGTTTCGGGGCGTGTTTCCCATGGACCGACGGCCCCGCCGCGTGACCTACCCCGCCTCGTTCATTCTCAATACCGACAACGCCGACGGACCAGGCACCCATTGGTTGGCCTTTTATTTTCCGCGCCAAGGCCTGAATGAATTCTTCGACAGTTATGGCTTTCCCGCCTCTTATTACGGGTTGCAAGAGTACGTGCGGCAGGGGAACGCCCAGCATAAGGAAAACAATGTGATGTTGCAAGGGAACAAGTCCAGCGTGTGCGGTAGTTATTGCCTGTACTACCTCCTGCGCCGAGCCCACGGTCGGTCCCTGGCGGAGGTCCTGCAGAACCTCCAGCAGTGGAAGACCAAGTCCACCAGGGACCGGGCCCTCCAAGCCTGGCAGCGCCAGTACCAGCGCCGGAGTGTGGCGCGGTGGCAGCAGCAGCAAGACAGTTTTCTTCACGATCAATGTGTTATCAGTGTGTTATCCATGTCTTGTTATTCTTGGGAAGGGTATGAGGCGCGATGGATGTCCGTTTCCAAGCGCCCTGCAATATCTTGATCACGGGTCAGAGTCAATCGGGAAAAACGGTGTTCACCGAAAGACTCTTGCATCATGTGAAATCCCATTTTACCCAACCACCCCTCACGATCGTGTACTGCTATGGCAGCGCCTGGCAACCCCGTTTCACCGCCATGCAAAAACAATTGGGGGTGAAATTTGTGGAGGGGCTTCCCGACGACCCGTACGCCCCCTTTCGCGGCAAGCCGGGCCTCTTGATCCTGGACGATTTGATGAAAGAAGGTTCCAAGGACGAACGGGTGGTGGACCTGTTCACCAAAGGCTCGCACCACCACAACATTTCGGTGCTGTACCTGACCCAGAACATTTTCCCGCCAGGCAAGTACGCGCGCACCATTTCCATCAACGCCCACTACCTGGTGGCTTTTAAAAACGCTCGGGATTCGTTGCAAGTCCGGAAATTGGCCGAGCAGGCCTTTCCGGGGCAAGTACCGGCAGTGATGCGGGCCTACCAGGACGCGACCCAACGCCCCTTTGGCTACCTCCTCTTCGATTTGCACCCCCGGACCCCTCCCCAAATCCGGTTGCGCACCAACATTTTCTCCGAGGATGGAAAACAGCATCACGCTTACGTGCTGGAGGAAGATCAAAAGGGAGGGGGCGCTTGGGGGGACCTGTTTAAGGTCTTAAAAAAGTACCCAAGGTTGTGATTCCTGGTTTCTCCTACAAGAAGTTATACTATAAACTAGGCAAGCACCTCGTAGGACAGCAACTAGGAGGCGCCTACGTACTGGAGGAGGATCAAAAGGGGGCGGGACTTTGGGCGGAACTGAAGAAGGAAATTACCCCCATGCTAAAACCTAGCCTTGATGTTATGGGCAACATCGGTAAAGCGATGTACCACCAACGAGGAAAACCCCATTTTTGGGCCAACACCGCCAAAACGATGCAACAACAACTACGAAAGAGCCAACAACGAGGAGGCTCCAAGAGGAAGAAGAAGAAAAATACCTCCGTGGTACAAAGAGTGAAAAAAACAAAGGGCCTCGCTCCATCCCAATCACTTCGTGGGGCAGTGTGGAAGAGGCCCAACAACAAAACAACCTTCCATCCCCCTTTTTCAGGGCAACGCGGGGGTGCTTTACAGCGCTCCCAGAAGTCTCTGAACAGCCGTGTCGAAGAGGTCCTGAACAAAATGGATTGGATTAACTTTATAGGCTAAGCCCCCCAGGGAAACCGTTCAGTTGTGGTGATGGCCTCCCCCTTGCTTCAATGCAGCGCCACGTTCCTCCGACAATTTGCCAAAGCGGATCTCGGTCAGAAAAAGAAACTCATCCGGGCCGCGAGCCAACATCAAATCAACGCCGTCAGCGAAGTGGTGCACAACGCCTTGCTTGGGACTTTTCCGATAGGCGCCCGTGCTAAGAAAATTTTTGCCCCCATCAAGGCGAAACTTCGAAAAATAGCCAACAAAGCCCTGTCGCCGGCCGTGAGGAAAAGGATTCTGCTCTCCTCCTCGACAGCGTTGCAGAAAGCCAAGCTTAAAAAGGCCGTGGGCCAGCGAGGAGGGTTCATTTTCACGACCGCTGCCCTCATTGCCGCCGCCGTTCTTGCTGGCAAAGCCGTGGCCGCTGGCGCCATCAGTGGAGGGGTAGGCTACGGAGTCAAGAAAGCTCTAGAGCAAGCCGGAGGGTTCGTTGCGCCGGAGGGGTCGTTGTTCCGTAGAGGGTTAAGTTTAAGGGTCAAGAAAGAGCTGGAGCAAGCCGGAGGTTATTTTGACACAGCCTACCCCGCGCCAATAGACCCTTCCCCGGAAGAGTACGCCCAATACCTGAGTCAACCTTATATCTGGTCCTGAATGGTCCAACCAATCCGCAACTGGCCTGCGCCCGAGGGTACGGATCCGGCCCGGTGGCAGTTATTTCTAGCTCGCCTGCGAAAAAGGCAGCGCCAACCCCTACCGGGAAAAAAAGTCAGCAGGACTGTGCGGGCGGCGAAGAAAATCCGAAGAAAGTATAAGACGCGACCGCCTAAGAAGAAATCCCAGACAGGGAAAAGGAAGCGGGCCCCACACCACCCTCCAGCATCCCCAGTGGGAATTTCCGTGACGCGATGGACCGTGAAGCGACACAAACGAAAAAAGCGATGAAAGAGGCCGAGGGGAAGAACCCTATGCGCATGGTCTTGGTGCCGGAAGAGTCTATGCGGTGGTTGGAACAACAGCTTCGTGTGGACACGACCAAAGGGGTTAAAGTGCTCAGCCAGTACCAAACGGCCATGGCGCAGGTCCTAGAAAACCCAGAGAAACCGGCAAGCGCCGACCAGTTTCAAGATTTACTCCAGAAATACGTCCGGCGTCGCGAAACCATTGAACCTAGTCCCTTCATGGCCGTGGCAGCCAAAGTGTTAACCCAGAGCCAAAGGGGCGCTTTGCGAAAAGTTCCCCCCTCCAGCAAACCTTTAGCGTCGGTGCTGGTCAATCTGTTGAAGTTGAAAGGGGGACAGAAAATTTCCTGGAATGCGCAAGGGGAAGTGAAACTCTATGGGCAAACCCTGCCGGGGAGTCAAATTGCCGATATGATTAAAGAAGCGGTGCATCCTTCTTCCACCCACACGTCGCCCGGCTACCGTGATTTCATGCAATTTCTAGCGGAAGAAAAAATTCCTAAAGATCTCATCCGCCACCCCCGGGATCTCATCTCCAAGAAGAAAGAGTACACGCCCCGGCCTAAACGAATCGCCGCCACCTATCAAGAGGATCTCCCGCCCCAGCCCTACAAAGATCTCCCGCCGCCCCGCCGAGAGGAAACACCGTTCTCCAGGACCCCCTACAAAGCCTTTTCCCGTGGGGGTCCCCTTGGGGGTCCCCGTGGGGGTAGCCGCCGCCTCTCGTTTGGCACAGGCTCCGCCCGAAAACCGCCTTTAAATTGGCGTCCTTTTTAAACCCCCCTTCATTGTCGCCATGGCACGAACCCTAACGAGACCCGCGGGATTGGGACAAACGCTCTGGCAACGCCGAATTGCCCAAGCAAACCGGAAAAGGAAAAAGAGCAAGCAAGGAGGCACGCAAACGGTTCGCAAGATCACGAGCCGCAAATCGAAAGACGGTCGTACCGAAACAACGATCCGAACGACGACCACGTCGGGTAAGCGCAAAGGCAAGAGTATCAGCCGGTGGACCGTCAAACACCTGAAGAAAAATACTTAAAGAAAAAAAGACTTTGACAATTCTCACTCATTACTCGTTGCTCTTCAAGCTGTGAACGTCATGGGTCTAGATATTACTTTCTATGGAGCTGAGGGCGGCGGCGATGTCATTGTGGGCGAGTGCCACATGTGCTATTCTACGTTTGGGAACTGGATGGAAGAATACCTAAGCGAAGGCGAAAGGAAGCAGTATGTGGTGAGCGACTGCGAAGGAACCTATTATGGATTGTATGTGATGTTGGTCTATCATATTTGTATTTGGGAAGGATTTCTGCGCAAGCATCCAAGACTCCAACCTTACAAGATGGAGTTCCTCTAAAATAAAGACTGAGACTTTGGTATCACAGCTCAAAGGAACTGAACCATTTATTGCAATAAAAATATTTCCTCTAGAGTCTCTTTGTTTTTCTTTAGTAACCGTAAGGGTAGCTCTGGTAGCCGTGGAGTACCCTCTTGTCGTAGGTCACCTTGAAGGTCTTGGTCTCTGGGCGGGTGTGCAACGTCCGGTCTTGGGTGTTGCGGTGGATGGCGTGTGGCGTCACCACCGTCCGTGTGGGCTCCCCTTGACCTTGCACCATGGCTACCATGGTCTCGAGGTTGACGATCGCCCGATTTCTCACATTGAGGCGTAGTCCTTTCACTTTGCAGACGGTACGGCCTTGATTCGTTTCATACCCGTAACTCTTGGGCCCGGTACAGGCAAAACGGACAATCTGTTCGCCTTCTTTCAATTCGTTGGTCATGTCGCCTAGAAATCGACCGACCGGGGGCGCCACTTGGCCTGCTTTCTGTGTGAAGTAGATACTGTCCGTATCGTGGTAGACGATACGGTCCTTCAAGAGATCGAGGTAAGAATACAATTTCAGGCGTGCATGGGCTGTGGTGTAGGCGGCAAACACAACGTTGGTGTGGGGGTTGGAGTCGATGTGCTGCGACGTCGCGGTGTAGTGAACCTGCACCATATCCTCGTGGACGAACAGAATGTCTTGGACTTCTTTCTCTTCGCTCATCATGAGCTCAAAGTAGCGGTCTAGTTCTGTGACGTACTCCGTCTGCCGAGGGTTCTGTTTCTGGCCAAATTTTCCCCACAAGGTGTTTAGGATCCATTTCGCCAGGGCCCGCATCCCCGCGTTGAACTCGATCTTGTCCCACTCCAGCAAGATCCCCGTGGCCACCCGATAATTCTCTATAAAAGCCGCTTTCTCGGCGTCGGTGTTACACCCGGGCGGCCATCCGCTCGCCTCTTGCTTCATTTTAAGAAAGGTGTTCACGTAGTCGGTGAACAATCCCTTGGTGTCGGTGGCGGGATCGTATTGCTCCGACTCGGAATAATGCCATACCCGGTACACTTCCAGGACCCGGTAGCCGTGTCGCAGGGCCTCGTGGAGTTCGTGGCTTACCCAGGTCCCTGTCAAAGCCCTGGCCTCGTCATCGTGCGTACAGGGTTCCTGGTTCTTTTCTTCTGCGCAGGTCCGGCAGAGGGCAAACAGAAGTTTTTCACCCACGTGCGTAGGGAGGACGGGGAAAAATAACCGGCGTGGCGGTAGAATCTTGAGGTGGATTAACCCCTCGTAGGGGTCTAGATTCTCGGTGAGGATTTCTGGATGGCCCAGCGGAAACCGTTTCGTCTTTTGTACCCAGGGGTACAGGGAGCACACATCCAGCGCCTCCATCCATTCTCTCCCCCATTCTCCCTCCTGGGCTTCCCAGTAGGTCCTAATCCCGTTGGTACGCCCCCCAAAGAAGGCCTTCTTGGGGTCGAGGGGAAGCTGGGTTTGAGGGATGGGCGCGAGGGCGGCGATGGTAGGGTCCAAGGCCATGGCCACTCTGATGTCGCACTCTCTGGTCTGGACCACGCGGTACCCTTGCTGTTCCAAGTACGCGACTTTGTCCCGGGTGCGGTCGGTCAACGTTCTCATGGTGCAATGAAGTAGGGGATGAACTCTGTCTTGGTGGTTACAACGATCACATCCATGCCAGAAGCAACCATTTATTTCGTAGGCCGTGTGGGTGGCGGCGTGGTACCCATCCAGTTTGTAAGGCCCTACGCGCTTCTCTCCTTCGTTGCCCGCGTGCTGGATCTGAATCCCGTCCCGCCGCTCCACGTGGGCCAACCATTGGAGGGCCAGCGCCGACTGCACATCCTTGGGGCGGTAACCGAGCCGTGGCAAGACCGCAATGGTGTTAGGGCGTAGGAATTTCTTTCGAAAAACCAGGTTGCACATAGAGGCGAGCGTCACGGTCCTGGTAAAGGGATCTATCTCCGCCGCTTTCATCATGATAGCCCGGAACGCTAAACAGGCCCGTTGTAAGATGGCCACATCCCGGTGACAGTATACGGCCAGTTCTTTCTGGAAATCAAACACCGTCCCCTTGCCCCGTTCGGTCGCGTGCCAGGCCACTAGTTCTTGTTTGCTTTGAGGACTCAGTGAATCCGGGTCGTAATAATGAAGGTCTGGTAGCGGTCCCACGTACTGCTGGTGTTCTGGTTTGTTAAAAAAGATGGGGAAATCCAGCTTGTTGAGGTTTTCTGCTTGGAAACCGAATGTGACGGGGAATTGTTTGAGGGCTAGCGGGATGAAGAGCAGAGAGTCCTTGATGACGAGCTTGTAGTCGGTGATGGTCACCACCATAGCCTTACCGCCGCGGAAGAGCACTTTAGGCTTGACGGCATTCTTAAACAAGTACTCCAGAATAGGGTAGGAGTCGTACCCCATGGCATTGTGGGCCAGGCACACGTAGTTTTCATGGTCCCCCGAGAAGAGCCAATCGCAGAATTGTGTTAGGGCCGTGGGGCCTTTGAATTCTATTTTCCGTGGACCGCATTGAGTGCAGGTGGGTAAATCTGACGTCACACAGAGCTCACACACTTTGGAGACTCCCGCAAAGTTGACCATGTGCTGAGCCTCCAGGGGCATGGCTTCGAAGTCGAAGAAGAGGTACCGGAACTTGTCCTCGTTCCCCTCGTCTTCCGCAGCGGCTCTCTCCGTCCCCTCTTCTTCCGCCAGGAGTGCCGTGTAGGCATCTTCTTCTTCTTCTTCTTCTCCTCCTTCTTCTGTTTCTATCCTGGGGGCTTTCTGGTCAGCCACTTGCATGTAGCACAGATGGTCCGGGGGGACAATAGTGTTGCAACTACGGCAACGGTATTCCCCACACACGTGGACCCCTGGTTGTTGACGGGTCCGGCACAGATGGTCCACGGTCACCCCACACTGGACACAACGGGTATACCGCTCGCAAGAGCTCCATTCTCTTGTGCACAGAGACCCTCGACCCGACCGGTGGGGTTTGCGACGGCGGTGGTTCTCATAGCATCCTTCACTCTTAAACCACCGATGGCAATGGTCACACTTTTTCCAATCCCATTTCTCTCCAGGGGGGAGGGGGGAACAATCCTTGACGCCGCAACAAACACATGTCGTGTCACAGACGTGATGTATAGGACTATCGTAGGTCTTCTTACAGTAGGGGCAAAAGTACTTGGCGTTCAACAGCCCACACATATTGTTGATGACGTCATAGTGGTGGTCCTCTGTTTGGTACAGGTAAAGGCGGTGTTGTGCCCCGGGGAGGTGTCCTGAGTAGATAATGCTGTTCATGTGTGCACGGGAGACCAGATTTACTTCTACACCTTGAGGCCTAAAAAACTCCTGGAATTGCTTAAGCTCTGGTAGCCCGCACGGTTGAATAGGGACCCCCGCCTGACGATGGAGTTCCACAGCTAGATTCCGTTGCACGGGCCTCCCCAGTCTTATGTATTGGTACTGTGGATGTTGTTGTGCCTTGGCTAGGGCCGTGACCAATCCTCTGGCCATACACATTTCGTCTACATTTCGTATCCTCAAAATACTTCTTTTAATTTTCTTGAATTTCTCCAAGTCGGTAGTAGAACAGCGGGCCGAACGACCCCTTCCCGCCCTCGGTATTTCCACGTGAAACACGTGGACATGGAAGTTGCCCTGCATGATGAACTCTTGGTTGGATTGTGTGAGCTCTCCAATTCTGGCCATGACCAGGGCGGGGGTGAGGGTAGACCTCATCAGGTAAGGAAAGGAAAGTGGGTAGTCCAAGCGTGGAGCGTCTAGGGTAAGCCTAACCCGATCTTCTGGGTTTGCGGTCCCAAGAGTGGTGTCCAGGACCCTCTCTATAACGGCGGTCACGTCTTGAAGAGCCTGTACATGAAAGAAAAAAAAAATCATAAATAAATAAATTTAAAATAAAATTTTTTTTAAAAAATTAAAAAAAAAAAAAAAAAATATAAATAAATATTTTTTTATTTTTATTTTTATATAAATGAATAAAAAATTGAGGCTCTCTGTAGTAAGGGATGCGAGAAAGAAAGAAAAACAATTATAAAAAAAAAAAAGGAAAAAAAATCTACGCGCGGGGGTTTGAACCCACTCCTTTCCTTTGAGATTCCAAACAGGAGAATTAGAGCCATGCGCCACCGCGCGCGCGGTCATGACAGCACATCAAAATTAGTGTAGTCTTGCTTTCGACTTACCTCAGCCAGAGTCGCGCGGGCCCGTGTCTTGATTTTCAGTTCGTAGTCCTTACACGTTGTTTTGAATTTTTTACAGGCTCTCGAACTTGTTTGAACCAGTTCAAATTTTTCTTCGTCGTCGTCATCTTCTTTACTTTCTTCACTTTCTGGGGCGATTGTTTTTGTCTTTTTATTCGCACCACCTCCTCGTTGTTCTACCGTGCGTTTCCGATTTGTGGAGGGAAACATCTCGTTTAGACAACCCTCCGTATCGAACGTAGTGTCGTCCTCATTGTCCATGTTCTCAGTCTGTTGGGGATTTTGACCAAGTTTTCCCCACGAGTGGTTTAGGGACCATTTTATCCGATTGTCCCCGTGAAAAACTTCGGCAAGATCTTGGTCGCTAATTTCTGGTAGCTCGGTGGGGAGGGGCCACGCCGCGATTAGTTCCTCGACGTCCTCTTCGAATATTCCACACCCCTCTAGCGACTCCCCCTCGGGGATGGTAAATGTATCTTGAGAGGATGTCGGGTAGTCCCGGGAAAAATCCGTGTCTTCGAGGAACGCGTACGTAGTGTCTTCATTGTGCCAAGGGTTCACTTCTTCGTACGTTGACCACTCGTTCTCTTCTACGGCTATTTCCTCCACGGGTACCAAAGCGGCGGGCGGGAGAATTTCCTCCGACTCCACGGGGGAGAGGGGCTGTGTGGTCTGTAATGATGAAGCATAGGGATTGTCCACTTTTTCTTCTTCAATTGTAATGGTTACTTCCGCACCTTCCTCATCTAGGTAGTTTAAGGTGGACATCGTGGTGAAACTAATCCAAACCAAAAACCGTCACTCGCTTTTATATTTTTTTCACTTCTCTCTGATTGGTGCATTTTTCTCGGCCTGTGGTTGGTTCCCCTAGAATGAATACCCCTCATGATTGGTGGATTTCAATCCGTTTTTGGTTCTAGCTCAACTCTCTTTATTATTTTTTGTGAAAGAATTCACCCAAACACCCCCGCCCCACCACTTATTCTTCTGAATTTTTGTGGACCCTCCCCCGGGAGACCTCACTCTACAGTCCTCTTCAAACCGCCCTCACTTTCGCGCCAAGGAAACTAGCGAAAAAGCCTTCCCGAAACCGCCCCTCCGAAACAACGTAAACAAAGTTGACCCGGGGTAAGAAAAAGGCGCGCAAATATGGACTGCGTATAAGCCTCGGCTTGTGATTGGAGGGTTTAGGCTCCTTTTAGGTTCGCACCAACATTCAACTGGTTTCCCGAGGGATGCGTTGGGGTTTCAGACGGTTGAGGATCCCTTTCCCGGAAAGTGTGAAAGGGAAAAACAAAATAAAAAGGGGGAAAACTAAGAGGGCTGTGAGAAGAAGGCCTGCAGAAAATTTTAGTAAATTTCACCGATGTTTTCAGGATGAATTTGAGCTTCTTGGACTTCCCACAAAAAGGTACGTAAACAAGGTTGACCTTGAGTAAGAAAAGGGCGCGTAAACAAACTACGTAACGCCTTGTGATTGGTCCATCAAAAATCAGGTAACTTTCAACTGGTTTCCCAAAGGTCATACAGGTTTCGGGTCTACAAGAACACCTTTCCCGGGTCGAATGAAGGGGGAAAAAACGTGGAAAACTAAGAGGGGATTGGGAAGAAGCCCTCCAGAAAAAGATAGCAAATTTCCTCGATGTTTCAGGGTAGAATTTGAGCTTCTTAGGAGCTCAGAAAAAAAGTTTGGCAAAAAACGTCAAAACCGGATCGAACGTCCACCACTCATAGAGCATGTTGCGTAAAACGGACCAATCAAAACCCGAGAAAGTGCACCAATCAGGACACAGTATATGATCTATAAATGATAGGGTTGAATGAAGTTCGGTGCCTTTGCCACTAACATCTCAAGAAGGTAAGTGTACACGGAATTCGCTCTTGAAATTCAACACGCTTTGGTACTAAACTTTTTTTCCCTTTGGTTTCCTTTTTATTTCTACAGCTTAAAGAAGAAGCTAAAGAAAAGAAAAGAAATAGTTGAGATGGCATACCGCGGGCCCCATAGAGAAAGAGAAGTACGTACCTGCTGAATTGTTTTTTATCTTGGGACACAACCACTAACTTTTTCTTTTTGTTTTTTATAGAATGTCTATGCAGTTGACGATGTCAACATGGATCCTGTAAGTTCTTCTCCGTCCCGTCCCCCTAAAAGACAGTGTGTAGCGTTCGGAATCTGCTTAACAGGACCGTTCATTTTTATTGGCGAAATTTCCCCGACGAACAATAATTTGATTAATTTTTATAGGCTTTCTTGGAGGTCCTCTCGGGACCTGCCCGCTCTCGGTAAGAGCGCCTCTTCATAAAACAAATTCCTCTAAAGCATGATTCATGTTGTACCTCTTTTTTAATTTTAATTTTAATTTTTTTCCGAAACAGTCCTTCAAACGTAATCATTATTACAGCCATGCGATGGTGTTACGAACAACAGGTCTCCCTACAGAGATTTTAATTAGAATAGGAGAGTATGTATGTCATCAACAACGAATTGATAGACGAAAGGCATGGCACCAGGAGCGTTTCGATCCTAGCATGTTCCTTCTAAAACATGTTACCATAGGTATCCAAGGGGACTACTCATGGGGAAACTCGGGGCAGGAGATGCAGTTCAGTCGTGATTTTTCTAATTGTACTGGGGTTTATGGGGCAACCCACGTAGAGCCCATCACTGAATATGGCTTCATATGGTGCAAATATTGTAAGAGTAATAAGACCGTCGTGCGAGTTCACTGCAATCGAGGACTCGTCTACTACCGTTGCCCCCACCATCCAGTCTATCTCGATCTGGCGGACTGGGATGGTTGGGGGCGCTTCCAATGGAAGAAACTTTATTTTCATACCAAGTAATATTTTATTTTTTAGTGTTTGCTGTGTGATGGCAATATAACTGGCGTTAATTTACCACCTATACCCTGCTGTGGGATGACCTACTGTAGATCTTGTTTCATACAATTAATTGCATGGGCATTAAAGGCAGATATACACCCTCGATGCTTACTATGTAAGAAAAAAATGAACCATCAATTTTATATTCGAACAGGTAGCATTGTAGTTTTTCGGCATTGTGCCACTTTGGCAAGTTTTCATTTGCCTTTAACAAAGAAATTTAACAATTATTACAGTTATGTCTTCCATTGAAAGTATCGGTAGTAGGGGATATTTATTGCCATGGAGAAAAAATGTATTATCCTCGCAAATCTTTTTTATTTTTTAGTGTCTTTTGTGTGAAGATCTTCACTGGAATCAACTACCGGTACTACCGTGTTGCGGGGAAACGCTTTGCGCCCCTTGTTTTACAAAAATTCTTATACGTGCCCTTAAACACACCAGAGTTCCAAATTGTTATTGCTG
This sequence comes from Actinernus sp. WN-2022, assembly GCA_030867875.1. Lineage (NCBI taxonomy): Eukaryota > Metazoa > Cnidaria > Anthozoa > Actiniaria > Actinernidae > Actinernus > Actinernus sp. WN-2022. Next base: position 21,393,943 of record JAOWCC010001501.1, read on the forward strand.
TTTAACTGAAATTACCCATTCGTTTTTTTTAAGGGTAGGATCAATTATCGTATTTAATCATTTAAATACTTTTGGGGTTCTTACCTTACCCCTATTAGAATGCTATGCTAAATACTATGACATGATTTGATATTTTTTCTCCATGGCAATTTCCTCTTTTATGTTTTTCAATTTTCAAAATATTAGGGCGATTTGCCCATTTCAATTTTTCGAATATAATAGGGCGATGGCCCAACTTCATGTAATTTTAAATATAATAGGGCGATGGCCCAAACAATACTTTTTTAACAATAATAGGGCGATGGCCCAAGCAATACTTTGTTCACTTTCTCTCTCTCTATGGGGCCCCGAAATAGGGCCTCTTGTAAATATTTGTAAATATTTTTTATTATTATTGTAATTATTATGTTGAAATTGAAAACAAAGTTGTTTTTATCAAACACAAGTCTCTTTTATTGTCTCAATAGTCTTACATATAATTGGCTGACTCAAATAAAACCAAAAGGGTCCACACTCCGGTTTCCCTATAGGCCTGGGGATTGTCTTCGTAAATCAAAGCCACATTGTATATTAATTTTAAATAGTGAAAACAAAGTTGTTTTTACTAAAACAAAAGTCTCTTTTTATTGTCTCCAATTAAATAGTGGTTGAATCACATAAGACCATAAGGTATTATTACATAGTGGTTGCTTCATATAAGACCACAAGGATAACATCTCGGGTATCCGGCTTTTCTCGGGGGCCGGCTTGTCCCCAAAATCTAGGTCTTCTCGGCTCCGCGTGGGACTGGTCCAGGGCTGTCACTAGGGTGGGTTCTGGCGTTCCTGTGGGGAGGGCGGGGGACCCACGGTCATTGTACCAACAGGGTGTCCGTAGGGAATCAGGGGTGTCTGTGTAAACTCTAGGGGTATCCCCAGGGGTGTCCCCGGTGGGGGGCCCTGTGGGGTCCCTGTGTGGGGGTCCCTGCCAATCCTTTTATGACTTTGGCGTCACACCCACAAAAGCAAGTAGGGGGCGTCGCTCACACTGAAATTTACAAGGGAGGGTCACTTTTTTATACGTCCCGTGTATTTCCCCGGTCCGTCAATCCCCGTCCTGGATTGGATCTATAAATCCCTACCCAATCCTGAGCCCCTATTGGATCTATAAATTTCCGACCAATCCCGGGCCCGTATTTGATCTATAAATCCCGACCAATCCCGGCCCCGTATTGGATCTATAAATCCCGACCAATCCTGAGCCCGTATTTGATCTATAATAGCGGCAGCCAATCAGCGGTCTGCCTATGATCTATAACCGAGGAGGCGGGGCCTGTGACGTCACAAAACCTGTGACGTCACAGATTTGCTCTCGACCAATCAGGAGAGGGTATATGATCTGTATGGTGTACACTTACTACTTACGCTAGTTGAAATCACTGCCATCAAAAAAGAATAATAAGCCGTCTATTGAATAATTAGATACAACAGTCAAACGGTAAACAATACTTGCTAATGAAGTTTGAAAAGAAGCGTATGTAAATGTTTGGTTTAACCATTCGCATGAGAAGTAATTTCAAACACTCATTGTTCGTGTTTCATCAGGGGAATCCAAATATTTCGAAAACAATAAAACCCTCGAGGCTAGGCCTCTCGGGTTTCAATTGTTTTTTCAATATTTGGAATCCCTGATGAAACACTACAATTCGTTTTTGAAATAGTACATCAAAGGCCTTATCCCCATTGCAAAATTTGCAGTGGGTGAAGCTATGGAGGGTACATCAGAAATGCCTGACATGCCTGCTACTTGGGAGGGCTTATCAAAGGTGCTTATTACAGGAGCAAACCATGAGCTTAACATGTGCCGCCGAGACAAGTTTAAGGCTGATCTTGATAAAAATTATAAAGCCATTTGCAATAACAAACAACCCAATGGGGACGCTCCCAGAGACAATACGGGTATCAAGGCAACAGACAGAATTACAACAATTAGGCCAAGGGAAACAAGACTGCAAAACAAATTAAAGTAGATTCAGTATCTACAGGTTATGTATGTAATAAGTCTGTTGAGGGCACATGCAAACCCTTGTTATTTATTTGAAGATGAAAATGATAAAAGAGGTGAATAATTTACAGCAGGCAGAGTTAAATGCTTTATTGATCACTGGAAAGAACTTACCTCAGATCACACTATACTCACAGCAGTTAGTAATTATAAAATTGACTTTATTTTAAAACCCATCCAGTTCAGGGTGCCTAAGCTAATAAGGTGCTCCACTGTGGAGGCCTCCAACATTACTTCCCAGATCGCAATGTTTATTAACAAGGGTATTATTGAGAGCTCATATGACCCTGGCCAATTTGTGTCAACTGTTTTTCTGAGAGAGAAGAAAAATGGGTCCTTCAGAATGATACTTAATTTAAAAGAGTTGAATAAATAGATCAACTACAATCATTTTAACATGCACCCAACTTATGAAGCTATATTGTTATATGGGTTCCATAGACCTTCAAGATGCTTATTATTCGATTCCAGTTCACAGTGATCATCAAAAATACCTCAAGTTCATGTGGGGTAATAAGCTTTATCAGTTCACCTGTCTAGCCCAAGGACTTGCATGTGCACTTGCCTGTTTACTAAAATTATGAAGCCTGTATTTGCAACCCTTAGAGAAAGGGGTCATTTGTCTAGTGGCTATCTAGATGATTCCTTCTTGGTTGATTATTCATATGCTGAATGCCAATCAAATATCCTAGAGACACTTAACCTCTAAAATATTTAGGATTGTGTCCCCATGAGGGTAAGTCAGTGACTATTCCGACACACAGATTACAACATCTTGGATTTGTTTTGAATTCAATAGACATGACAGTGTCTCTTGCGGGAGAGAAAATAACTAAACTGACAGAGATTGTCCAAAAAGTGCTGGGTTGCTCTTACTATAGAATACACATTAGGTTGGTTGTAAAATTAATTGGACACATAGTGTCTTGTTTTCCTGCAGTAGAATATGGGGAACTTTTCTATCGTCAGCTAGAGGTAGACAAATCTACAGCACTCAAAGCTGCTAAAGGGAATTTTGATGCTTACATGACATTGTCTGACAGAGCAAAGTCAGATATTTATTGGTGGATTGCCAATGCCCAAATCCGGCTCTAAGAAAGCTATTAATCATGGAAACACTGACTTCATCATGAACACTGATGCTTCCCTTTTAGGATGGGGAGCTACCCTAGAGCATACAACAACAGGGGGAGATGGTCCCATATTGAAAGGGAACTGAAAGCTGTCTTGCTAGAATTACAATCCTTATGCAATATCCTTGGTAACTGCCATATTAAGATCCTTACCGACAATACCACTGCAGTTATATCCCTTGTTACGATATAGCTCGGGATATCTGGATGTGGTGTAGAGAGAGAGACATGGCTCTCCATTTCACACATACCACTGAGGAATTGAAAACATCTTAGCAGACAGGGCTTCACGAGTTTTTGATGATCAGACAGAATGGAAACTTGATGAGGAAATTTACTCTGATAACGAAACTTTTTTGGGCACTAGATATTGATATGTTTGCCTCCAGGTTAAACTATCATACTTACCATATGTCTCCTGGAGACCGGACCTCGAGCTCTAGCAATAGATGCATTCACTCTAAATTGGAACAATTCGCTCATCCATTTAGTGTCATACCAAGAGTACTACAGAAGATACAGATAGATCAGTCAGAAGCCACAGTGGTGGTACCACAATGGCAACACCGACTTGGTATCCACAACTAGCAAGGATGCTCATAGAGGAGTCACTGTTACTTCCACAGAGGGAAAACATCCTCCATCTACCATTCAGCCCAGACAAGTGTCCCCCATTGCATGGGAAAAAGCTCAGATTGATGGCTTGTCGGTTATCAGGTCAGCCCTTGAAGATCAAGGAGTTTCACAGCCGGCTCAGGAACTCCTCCTCAGCTCCTGGAGGCAGGGTACCCAGAAGAAATACCGAACCTACTTGGGCAAATGGCAAGTTTTTGCTTGTAACCAATCTGTCAATCCCTTTCAACCACCTATCAACAAAGTCTTAGATTTTCTCTTGAAACTGTATGAAGAAGGCTTGGGTTACTCAGGCATCAACACAGCCAGATGTGCCCTGTCTTCAATTATAACTCTCGAGGGGGAAATGGCAATAGGTATAAACACCCTTTAGTTCAAAGACTTGTATCAGGAGTGTTCCAGTCCAGACCGTCCTTACCACGTTATCAGACCACCTGGGATACCAAGGATGTGTTACATTTCTTGAAAACATTACCAAACCTTCAAGAAATCCGTCTACGTGACCTTACCTACAAAATGATCATTAGTAACAGGTCCAGAGATGCCAATCTCTGCACCTTATGAATTTGGGCAGGATGGCAAAGAAGCAGGCCTCTTATTATTTTGTTATTGACAATTTAGTTAAACAATCTGCCCCTGGCAGAGCACAACCTATTGGCCACTTTAGAAACTAAAAAAGGACTGGGTCGAACTTGTAATGTCAATTTCATTATAATTTAAGCAAAAAATGAACTCCATCACAAGAAAGAGTACACTGAAATTAGTCAGTTTGATGAGTTTGGTGACGTTTCGTTCGTTATTTAATTAAATTAGATTAAATTATAATGAAATTCACATTACAACCTCGACCCAGTCCTTTTTTCGTTGCTAAAGTGGCCAATTCTGGTTATTCCTAAATTTGTTGAAGATCATAGCTTGTGTGTGTTCTCAGTTCTTAAGGAATATATTGCACGTACATAATTATTTAGAGATAATGAAGCACAGCTATTCATTAGCTTTATTAAACCTTACAAGAAGATCTCAAAAGATACCATTGGACGATGGATCAAGACTGTTATGAAGTTATCTGGTATTGACTCACAGCACACGTGCTGCTTCGACTAGTAAAGCCAGTCAATGATCAGATTCTACCTTGCACAGATTTTACAATAAGCAAGCAGTACAAGATAAGTCAGACCAATTCGGTCAAGCCATCTTATTGGATGCTACCACCACTGGATAATTGTAGACTTGTCCGATATTACTATAGTTGTAATATAGCTTTAAAATCTCATGGAATCTCTGCGGTGGGGGACTGATATAATTTTTAAATTAAACGAGACTTACCTGGAAGTTGAAGTTTTATTGGAATTCTATCAGTCACCCACAGAGCAGAGATTACATACCCACCCAGGTTATAGTCTTGTGCCTCCTACAGCTTTTTGAGTTTGCACTTTTTTCTTTTTCTTGGGGCACTCAGATATTAAAATATTGATCAGCTCTGCGCATGCGTGTTCTCTCATGTAATCTCTGCTCTGTGTGTGACTGATAGAATTCCAATCAAACTTCAACTTCCAGGTAAGCCTCGTTTAATTTAAAAACTATGCATGACAATGTTCTTGCTCAGTAGGGCTGCGCCTTATACCATTGACGGAACAGATTCTGGGCTGCATACTTCTATCACAAACAGGGCCCTAATAAACAAAGGGTTTCCATGACCAAATTTACCCAAAATAAAATTATATATGCCTGGATTATTTGACACATAATTGAGTAGAATAACTCCTAGCTAGAATACGGTTTCCCTGCTAGCAGAGTTTCTTTATCTGTTCTATGCCACTTAGTACTATATAATGACTGATAATGGTATTATTTTCCCATGATTCACTTAGTGGTGATAACGTAACGATGCCGCCATCGCTCACGTGATTTTAAGTATATTCCAAAATAGCTCACTGACCATCCACGAGTTGCCCTTAGAGGCCCTATGTTCCTTGGTTTGTGTGACGTAGGATATGGGGAAATTTGCACTGAAATGAACCGCCACAGAATATAGATGTTTCAGCGGAAAATCGAACTTGGAGACTAATTTTCTCGTCATAGACGTGCAACACAGAAAAATAAAATAGCAGAACTTATTTCTTTCGACTACATCTTGTATGGACGTTGGGTTGATTTTAGGGTTCAGTTCCCGTTTAATGACTTGAACTTCGAGAGGGAGAACTGAACTCCAAGGCCAAAATCAACCCAACGACTATGCAAAGATGTATTTGAAAGAAGTAAGTTCTGCTATTTTATTTCCCTGTGTTGCGCGTCTATGAACAGAGAAAATCTGAAAACCTTCCTCGCGCGCCCTCTGCTACATAATTACGGCTTAAGTCTTGTAAATAGGCCTTTTGCAGCTAACAGTTACGTGCTTCAATAATAATAATAATAATAATAATAATAATAGAGCATTTATATAGCGCCAAGCTCCACTAATTGTCCGTGGCGCTTTACAATATTACAAGTTAATAACTAAATATGACTAAAAATTACAAAAAAAATTTTACAGTTAGCTAAAATAATTTTAAAAAGTAATTAAGAATAAGAATAACTATAAGTTAAAAGCTTCTTGAAATAGATGTGTTTTGAGTCTAGACTTAAACAAACTAACTGAAGCCGATTCCCTAATATTAGTCGGTAGCTTATTCCAAAGTCTGGGTCCGGCGACTGAATACGCTCTATCTCCATACGTCTTTAGGTTGGCAGTGGGTTCATTGTCTGAGTAATTTCTTCGAAGATGATCTTAGACAGCGTGAAGAGGTCTTATAACTAATCAATTCCCTGATGCAATGTGGCGTGAGTCCATTCAAAGCCTTATAAGTCAATAACAGTACTTTAAAAACAATTCTAAAATGTACAGGGACCCAATGTAACTTGACTAGTATGGGTTTGATATGATCATGCTTTCTAGATGAAGTAACGATGCGGGCAGCTGAATTCTGAACGTGCTGTAGCCTATCAACGAGATAGCTAGGGAGACCATGAAGCAAAGCATTGCAATTATCTAGCCTAGAGGATACAAAGGCATGCACTATTATCTCAGCAGTCTCCTGGGTCAAGTACTTCCTTATCTTAGCTAAGTTACTAATATAAAAACATGAGCATTTACAGATCCTTTTGACATGCTCCTTAAGATCAAAACATTGGTCAAATATAACTCCTAAATTACGCGCTTGTTCACTTGGCTTAACCTCCTCCTCGCCAACTTGAATAAAATTAATATAGGGGCGTGGACGGTTCTTTGAGCTAATAAGTACGAGTTCAGACTTATCCTGGTTTAATTTCAGTTTGTTACGTAGCATCCAGTTGCCGCACAATGTCTCTTATGCATAGCTCCATAGCCACTCTTGCAGAACCTAGATCATCCTGGCAGCTAGTTTTGAATGACAAGTACAATTGTGTGTCATCTGCATATAGATGAAAAGGCATACCATGGTTTCTAGCTATTTCGCCAAGAGGACTTGTGTAGAGGGAATATATAAGGGGTCCCAGTACTGAGCCTGTAGAACGCCATATGGCAGATCTCTCACGGAAGACACACTGCCATTGACAGCAACAAATTGTCTAGGTGATTCTAGATATAACTTGAACCATTTAAGGGCCGTACCTCTCACTCCAAATCGACTGTCCAACCTTGATAACAAGATTCCGTGGTCCACAGTATCGAAAGCCGCTGACAAGTCAAGCAAAATTAGAAGAACAGATCGATTATTATCGATGGCAGTCAAAATATCATTCTGCACTCTTACAAGTGCATGCAGTCTCCGTGCTATGATAGCGTTTATAGCCCGACTGGAACACTTCGAGCAACTCGCACTTGTTATTAGTTAGGTGATCAATCATTTGTGATGCCACAGCCTTCTCAGTGACTTTAGAGATGAGGTATAAGTAGTATGAGAGGGATGGAATTAGCCCTTTTTTTAAGGTGTTATGCTAATTTTTAAGGTGTTATGCTAATTTTTGGTGAGCTCTCATTAATTCAATGACGTCACGGTTCTATTGTCTTGGACTCATGAATAAAGTGGTGAGCTCATGAATAAAGTGGTGAGCTCATGAATAAAGTGGTGAGCTCATGAATAAAGTGGTGAGCTCATGAATAAAGTGCGGTGATTTCTCATTATCTTTTGTCTTTCCACATGAATAAAGTGCGGCGCGCTCATGAATAAAGTACGGCGCTCTCATGAATAAAATGGGGGTGAATAAATTATCTAGTCTGGAATTTGAAGTGGAATCTAATGACGGCATAGACAGTAGAGGATTTCAATTTCAGCTATACAGCAGAACCCTTACAGAACTCCTAAAATGTCTTTATTATTTTCCTTACAGGTATTACCTTCACCATCACTCGTAACGTGATTCTGAGATCAGAATATTTATAAACCTTTACAGGAGCATCAGAGCAACTTTGCTATTGTCCTTAGGGATTAACGATAACTGAAGGCCATGAGTACATTTTGATAGAAACAATAGTCCTATTGTTTTGAGGAAAACTCTTGTGATGCAAATTCTTCTCTAAAACTGATCTATAATTACCATACGAATAAAAATAAACCGCCAGATAAATTAAACAAAGTTTATTCAATCTCAAAAACAGTTCGTTTTCCTTATCCTCGCGGAGTTGATAACTTTCTTATTTCTCAGTTCTTGGGTTGATATAATGTACCGTGTTACAAGATTACACTGATTTATGTTTTATTGATTTTTTCTTGTTGACAAATGCTACAGACAGTTGTGTTTTTACCGAGGAGAGGAAAATTAATGACCAAGGTAGTCTAATCTAAAAACTATACTTCAGCTATCATTTTCTAGTCTAGTCTAGAATTTTTTAACCTAGGTAGTCTAGTCTAAAATGTCGTTCTAGACTACAAATATCTAGTCTAGAAACTAACAACACTCACAAGCCCTGAACGCCCGCCGCCCGTCAACACCTGCCTCCTCCTCCCTCCTCCCTCCTCCCTCCTCCCTCCTCCCTCCTCCCTCCTCCCTCCTCCCTCCTCCCTCCTCCCTCCTCCCTCCTCCCTCCTCCCTCCTCCCTCCTCCCTCCTCCCTCCTCCCTCCTCCCTCCTCATCGCTACCCCAAGGCTTCCTTATGCTATACTATATTTTCTGTAACATAAGGAAGCTTTGGGGTAGCGGTGAGGGAGGAGGAGGAGGTGGGAGGAGGTGGGAGGAGGAGGGAGGAGGAGGCGGAGGAGGAGGAGGGAGGAGGAGGAGGGAGGAGTAGGAGGGAGGAGGAGGAGGAGGTGGGAGGAGGGAGGAGGAGGAGGAGGAGGGAGGAGGGAGGTATTGACGGGCGGCGGGCGTTCAGGGCTTGTGAGTGTTGTTAGTTTCTAGACTAGATATTTGTAGTCTAGAACGACATTTTAGACTAGACTACCTAGGTTAAAAAATTCTAGACTAGACTAGAAAATGATAGCTGAAGTATAGTTTTTAGATTAGACTACCTTGGTCATTAATTTTCCTCTCCTCGGTAAAAACACAACTGTCTGTAGCATTTGTCAACAAGAAAAAATCAATAAAACATAAATCAGTGTAATCTTGTAACACGGTACATTATATCAACCCAAGAACTGAGAAATAAGAAAGTTATCAACTCCGCGAGGATAAGGAAAACGAACTGTTTTTGAGATTGAATAAACTTTGTTTAATTTATCTGGCGGTTTATTTTTATTCGTATGGTAATTATAGATCAGTTTTAGAGAAGAATTTGCATCACAAGAGTTTTCCTCAAAACAATAGGACTATTGTTTCTATCAAAATGTACTCATGGCCTTCAGTTATCGTTAATCCCTAAGGACAATAGCAAAGTTGCTCTTATGCTCCTGTAAAGGTTTATAAATATTCTGATCTCAGAATCACGTTACGAGTGATGGTGAAGGTAATACCTGTAAGGAAAATAATAAAGACATTTTAGGAGTTCTGTAGGGGTTCTGCTGTATAGCTGAAATTGAAATCCTCCACCGTCTAGCCGTCATTAGATTCCACTTCAATTTCCAGACAATAGATAATTTATTCACCCCCATTTTATTCATGAGAGCGCCTTACTTTATTCATGAGCGCGCCGCAATTTATTCATGTGGAAAGACAAAAGATAATGAGAAACCACCGCACTTTATTCATGAGCTCACCACTTTATTCATGAGCTCACCACTTTATTCATGAGTCCAAGACAATAGAACCGTGACGTCATTGAATTAATGAGAGCTCACCAAAAATTAGCATAACACCTTAAAAATTAGCATAACACCTTAAAAAAGGGCTAATTCCATCCCTCTCATACTACTGGTATAGATTTGACACAGGACGGAAATATGAAAATTTCTCAAAGTCGGCACCAATTTTTTTTAGTAGTGGATTCAGCATAGCTGTCTTGAATCTCTGAGGTATATGGCCAGACTGGAGAGACAAATTGACGATAAAGGTTATAACTGGCACAAGTAGATGCCTGCATTGCTTAAATACAGAAGATGGAATCGGATCCAGTGCGCATGACTTCGAGCACAGGCCATCTACATATCCAGATACTTCATTTTCGTGAACAGCATTAAATGCGCTCTCGGCAGGTGTTCCTGATCCTCCATCTTGGAATTGTAAACACGAGTCTCTCCCGCTCGAGTTTCCGTTGTAATTAAAAGCCCTTATTGAGCTCTGGTGTGTTCCCCGTAATTACTGGCGTGGTGGCAGCTACAAGGATCCGTTCTCCACGCTCTCAAACAAAGAAAACTACTGTTATAACTTCACACACCGTCATGACAAACTGGTCGGAGCTCAGCAGTCACAAAGCCAACTGAAAACCAGGTAAACCATTATGGCTCACACAACTCGTGCACCGAAACAGTGGTGCTTGACCCAAAAACGAAACTCTGAACACATTGAAAACTGGAAACAAAATATCGTGTATACTCTATCCCTAGACCAGTATTTCGCCCCCTCTCTTACTGGAGGGGGTAACTTGGCAAAAGAAAACAAAAGAAAACTCTTTACGAGGATTCACCAACGACAATGAAGATATCTCCGAAGCGCAGAGGCGCACGGCTCAGAAAAAGGTCAGCATGCTAGAGCTCATGCTAGGGCAAATAGTTAACTATTGTCCTGTTATATCGAGAAACACTATCATAAAGTCGTCCACGTCTATCGAATTATTCTGGCAAGTGATTAGGCTACACTTTGGTTTCCAGGTTACAGGAGCACACTTTATTGATTTCAACGACATCAGATTAGAGCCTGAAGAGCGTCCAGAAGACCTCTATCAGCGTCTCATGGCGTTCATAGAGGACAGCTTACTAAAATCTAATGTTCTGTTCCACCACGGGGAAGCGATAGCTGAGGACGAAGAACTGTCCCCAACACTAGAGAACTTTATAGTATTAACATGGTTACGTTTAATCCACCCCGACCTTCCCAAACTAATTAAGCAACGCTATGGAACAGAGCTTCGATCTCGTACATTGGCTTCCATAAAACCGGAAATATCCCAGGCACTAAACTCCCTGTTAGACAAAATTCGCGCCGCTAATGATGCTAAAATCATGCGCACCGCTGCTACATTCGCTTCAAACAGACCACTATCCCGCCAGACGCCGCTAAGGGCCACCGCTAAACCCAACTCTCGCAACAAAGAATGCCCCCTGTGCAAACAAGCCGGCCGCGTTAGCAACAACCACTATCTAAGCGAATGCAAATTTCTTCTTGAGGAAGATCGCAAATTTATGTTAAAGGCGAGACAAATTGTCTCTGTTCTCAAAGACGAAGCCGACGAAATTACATATGACCCCCCTATGACGACACACCAACCCCTGTCGAGCCTGATGACCCACCTCCAAGTCACGCGACGCGAAGGGTACATGTACGCCAATCGTCGTATATAGATACTTTCTATCGATACCACCGCGCACGCGTAATCATAGACAACGTTGCCACTTGTAACATGATCCGCCTTTCCGCTGCCAAAAGATTCGGCGCAGAGATCCACACCAGTTCACAGTCGGCACACCAAGCTGACGGATCGTCCCCTCTCTGTAGTATAGGTGAAACGCACCTCGCCTTCAGCCGCGGTGGTCAAGTTTTCCATTTCGAGGGCTTAGTAGTAGAAAATCTCGCTGTTGACGTCCTGGCCGGCACACCCTTCATGGAGACAAACGACATAACTGTTCGTCCCGCCAAGCGACAGGTCATCCTAGGAGATGGCACTACGTACACATATGGCTCTACCAAAGAGTGTCAGACCGAGAATGCCGTCCGCCGTGCATCTGTGCTACGTGCCCCCCTTCCCCAACAACCATTTGGCCTGGAGATTTCTTAGAGATCGACCTCCCTGACAACGCCCCAACTGACTCTGAGTATGCACTCGAGCCGCGTATCGACGTCCCCAGTGTTCGCACGTGCAAACCTTCACAAATGTGGCCACAACCCGGAGTTGTATTCAGTGTTGGAGCAAAGTTGCGCATCCCAAACCTGTCAGAAGGCCCACGGTCTCTCAAACGTAATGAACTTTTTTGCCAAATAAACTGAGTCTTCACACCAGACATGGCTGAACAGCCCCTAACACCAGACCACTCTCTCTCTTTTCACAAGATACGCGTAGCCTCCAGGCAAAACATTAAGCACTCTGATAACGTAAAACTGGACCCTGACAACCTACTTTACCCGGAGACCCAGATGAAGTTCCGTAAACTTCTAGACCAATATGATGGCGTCTTCGACCCCAACATCACAGGATACAATGGGGCCGTAGGTCCCTTCGAAGCCAAGGTGAATATGGGCCCAGTAGAACCACCACAGCGTAAAGGTCGCCTGCCTCTGTACTCCCGCGATAAACTCGTCGAGCTTCAACAAAAACTTGGAGTCTTCAAACGTCCTGAGGACATCGACGTGTCAGTAGAGTACCTTAACCCATCATTCTTGGTCAAGAAAGCAAACTGAGGCTTTCGCCTCGTTACCGCCTTCGCCGACGTAGGCCGGTATTCCAAACCTCAGCCCTCCTTGATGCCCGACGTAGACAGCACACTCCGCCAGATCGCCCAAATGGAAGCACATAATTGCTACCGATCTAACGAGCGCATTTTACTAGATACCTCTAGCCCATGAGTCTATGAAGTACTGTGGGGTTGCAACTCCATTTCGCGGAGTCCGTGTATACGCTCGGTCACCTATGGGTATGCCCGGCTCGGAAACCTCACTAGAGGAGCTTATGTGCCGCGTCCTTGATCACTTACAACAGTCAGGCGTAGTCGCCAAGATCGCCGATGATTTGTATTGCGGGGGCAACAGTCCAGACGAGCTATTGCATAACTGGTCCTTAGTTTTAAAGGCCCTTCAGAACTCTATCTTGCGTCTATCAGCAAGCAAGACCATCATTAACACCCAAACCACCACAATCCTAGGGTGTATTTGGTCTCAAGGCAAACTCCATGCAAGTCCCCATCGTGTTTCTACACTAGCATCATGTAGTCCACCCAAGAAGGTTGGAGGTATGAAGTCCTTCATAGGAGCATATAAAGTTCTAGCACGCGTAGTCCCTCGCTGTTCTAACCTACTAGCCTCCCTCGACGACGTCATAGCTGGCAAACAATCTCAAGTAGACATCCATTGGACAGACGACCTCAACTGTGCGTTCCGTGCCGATCAAGACGCCCTTCGCAATAACCGCGCAATCACGCTCCCAAGGCCTGACGACCAGTTATGGATAGTAACGGACGGCGCTGTGAAAAAGCCCGGGATCACCGCGACCCTCTACATCACCCGCTCTGGCAAGTTAGCATTCGCTGGTTTTTTTAGCGCCAAGCTACGTGGCCACCAGTTGTCATGGCTACCCTGTGAAGTAGAAGCACTTGCAATCTTCGTTGCAACTAAGCACTTCAGCCCGTACATCATCCAGTCCAGTCATAGAGCTTGCGTTCCCACCGATAGCAAGCCATGTGTGCAGGCCTTTGAAAAGCTGTGCAGAGGAGAGTTTTCCGTTAGCCCACGGGTGTCAACCGTTCTTTCAACCGTCAGTCGTTACCAGGCTTCTGTGCGACATGTAGCGGGGGCCTCCAGTCTATCCACCGATTTTACAAGTCGTAATGCCCCGGACTGCGACGACATGGCATGTCAGATTTGCAGTTTTGTCAAACGCGACTCCTATCATCCCAAGATGTGTTATCTGGCCTTGTAAGACTCCCCTTTACAAGCAGAATGTCGTGGTTATCAATTCAGTCCGATTGCGCTGACTTGCGCCGCACCCACGCTCACCTCGCACAAGGTACACGCCCTTCTAAAAAGCTCACAAACATCAAGGACGTTAAACGTTACTTAAACGTCGCGACAATCGCAAAGGACGGCCTCCTAATTGTAAAGCGAGACGAACAGCTGACCGCCACACGTGAATGCATTATTGTACCACGCCAAGTCCTTGATGGACTCCTCACTGCTCTGCACTTACAGCTCAGTCACCCTTCCAGTAACCAACTCAAGAAAGTAGTGAGCCACTACTTCTACGCTCTAGATCTAGACAAAGCTATCGATTGCGTAACAGATGGTTGTCATACTTGCGCAGCCCTCCGTCACACTCCTCGCACCATCGTAGAACAGTCCACTTCTGACCCGCCAGCTGCAGTTGGAGTCTCATTCGCCTGTGATGTAATAAAACGCTCCCGACAACTAATCCTAGTGCTGAGAGAGACCGTAACTTCGTACACCACAACACTGATAGACGACGAGCGTCATTACGCGATGCTCTAATCAGGTTATGCGTCTCGACGGACCTGTTGCTGTGATGACGAACTGATCCCGCACCGGCGTTTAAAGCACTAGTAAACGACAAACTACTGCAACGTCACCGTATGTCTCTAGAAATAGGAATAGTGAAAAATCCAAACAAAAACCCTGTCGCTGAAAAAGCAGTACAAGAGTTAGATGAGCTCCTCAAGCAAGATCCCCAAGGAGGACCGGTCTCTTTAAAACCCTATCGATAGCTACCGCTTGCCTGAACTCTAGAATCCGATCGCGCGGTGTATCAGCCAGAGAAATGTGGACTCAGAGAGACCAATTTACTAGTAATCAGATACCACTTTCCGACCAAGAACTAATACTCAAGCAACATGAACGACGGCAGGAAAACCATTCTTATAGCAAGGAATCGAAAGCCCGTCGATCGCGAGGCAAGCTAGCCAACGCACTGTCGATCACAGTAGGAGACTTAGTATATCTTCACTCAGACCGCAATAAGTCGCGAAGTCGTAACCGATATCTTGTCGTCTCCGTGGAAGGTACATGGTGCAATATCCGAAAATTTGTTGCCTCACAACTACGAAACTTCTCATATCGCGTGAAAATGTGCGATTGTTACAAATTACTCACCATCTGCGGAAACAATACCACAAACACAAGTCAAGACGATACAGGTAACTGTTCCCATGATTAGCTGCCCACTCTACAGGACCACGCGCGTTCAACGCCTTCGCCTCCACCGCCCCCTCTATCGCACAAGAGATATCAGCCCTGCCCACTTCAGAAGTTCCCGTTCTACATGTCGTTGGTCCCCTCATTTACGCTGACCAACCCAAGCCAAGTTCTTTCACTCAGTGTGACCATGGAAATGCAGCAGTTCCCCACGACTGTCCCGAAGACGATGGCAGCAGTACTCAGCTTAGACGTTCGACAAGACAACGCTTCGCCCCACAACACCTAAAGGACTACTACACTGATTTCTGAACTAAAGCTTCAGTAGCGGTCTAGAAGCAACTCGCAGTCTACATGATATTCTATATACGGGACTATAAATAAGTTTATATACGTTCTAGATAATAACGTTATAGGTCTGTTTGAAAGTAGCGATTATGCTACTAGGGAATTGCCCCCCAGCCATACAATTATGTTATGTTACTGAAACATTAGCTGTTCTGTTACGCTGGAATAGTCTTTATTCCGTTAATGTTATTTACTTAGATAAGGAGACAGGAAAGAAAAGTGGCCACGCCAGTAGTGTAGTTGTATGCGGTCGCTTGCTATTGAGCATGCGCTCTCGGCACGCGTTCGTGATCCTCCATCTTGGAATTGTAAACACGAGTCTCTCCCGCTCGAGTTCCCGTTGGAATTAAAAGCCCTTATTGAGCTCTGGTGTGTTCCCCGTAATTACTGGCGCTGTGTGTTTTCGAGTGAGTTATATGCATATGATCTATACCGGAAGTCAGTTCACCGGTAATCGATATAATATATTATATACGCTTTTGTACGCAATGACTTTGATATGTGTTAACACTCAAGTCATTTGAGAACACTCAAGAAACGTAAAAAGATGCAAAACATTTCTCTATGTTTTCAAATGTTGGTTGTGTTTTATGACAGTATTATACATGGCTAATGGTTCTTTATTGGTGAAATTCAAACGCCAATATAATGCTCGAGCGTTAATTTTTTATATATATCATGCACGCTGAGCTCAGGTCTTTTAATTTATATTATAATATATCTTGAAAGAGTCATTTGCATATCAATCTCATAACATCAGCTGCATATCGGTGTGGTGATCAAATCTAATCCGCCGAGTTCGCTTAATATCTGATGGGTTAATAGAGTGTTTGTGACAGATAACAGATTTCTTAATGACAAGCTGTAAAGAGGAAGAAGATTTACAGTTTCGTTAGGACATGAAGAGCATAAGGTACGATGGCAAAAGTTCCCTTTCTTTTTGTTTTGTCTTCTGTAGAAGCCAGCCGAATTTATCATTAAAAGAACTGATCTCATCAGAAATATTATGATGAAATCAGTCTCTTTCATGATAAATTCGGCATATATATAATTTAGTTTGATGTTAACATTGTGTTATCAATTTCCCAAGCACCGCAATCTTTAGGAGGAAATAGAGTAATTAAGATGTATATAATTTCTAGGATTGAGTACGTATTGTTTTTGTTACGACAAAATATTACTTTCCTTTTAGGGTCCTTAGCTAGACTTGAATTTGAAGTAAGCACGTTTTTTTCTCGAACTGAAGAGATATGAACTGTTGTTGTGAGTAGGCTGGCCACCTTTGGTTCAAGTTTTCCACTATCATGCTAAAAAAACATTTATTAATAGACAACAGTTTCACAATTTTGTCGAAAAAGAGAGCCAAATTAATAGGAAAATATTCACAATCATGCAGAAAGCCAACTTCTTTTGTCACTGAAATTATTTGTCAGTGCTAGTTAGAATAACCGGTTTACGTTTTTAAAGGCCCGTTTATACGACAGAAAAAAAGGAACGGCTCGGATAGAGAGAAGTACCGGTTCCATGAACATTTGACCATTTACACGAGAAATATCTTGAAACGGTTCGGATAAAATGTGGCACCGGTCCGCAAGCCTAGGTGGAACGGCAAAGGATGTTTACACGAGAATATTTCCGAGACCGGACATGGTTGAGCCCATGTTAATCAGTTTCGATCACTCCAGCTGTCATTTCTATGCGTCGCACATGATGCTCGTAAAATAAAATGGCGATAATGACGATGTAAGGCTGTTGTCTTTTTTGTTTCTTTTAAGAAGGAAATTGGTTAGTTCTACTTTGAAGTTGCATAAAAAAACACAGATATAAAGAGACTCGTTAGAAGATAAAATTTGCGTTCTTTTCCTTCGTTTTTGTTTTGCTGCCCTTCCCGTTCACTCGTTTAAATATCGTCCGCCATATTGCGAGAAAGTGAAGCTTAAATACGCATGCGGACAGAAATGAACAACTCAGGGCAAAACAGTGCAGCCTCAGAAAAAAGCAATGGAACGGGTACGTAAGCGTTTACACGATGCACAGGAACTGGAAACACGGGTACCGAACCCAGTTTTATCCGTTCCGTTCCGTTTTGGGACCATAGGCGCCTATGGTCCCAGAACGGGTAAAATTGGCACGGGTAAAAGTAGGGTACGGATCGTTTACACGAATGAAATTATCCTAACCGTTCTAGTTTTTATCCGAGCCGTGCCATTTTTTCCGGTCGTATAAACGGGCCTTAAGTTAATTCGTTGAAAAGAAGATATATTTAAACAGCGTGGGTTTCTATGATAAAAAGCAATTATTCCTGTATCGAAGCTCCATCACTTCTTAATTATACATTTGCCGATCCATTTTGATTGGTTTGTAAAGCAAAAAAGATCTAGATGATAAACAGGTGGAAAACATCTGCGTAAACGGCACGAAAAACTATTTATCGATTCTCACTTTACTATTTAAATAAGGATCCGCACTAGAAAAGAGCCTCGACCAGATTGAAACATCTCCAGCTGTCAATCAGTCTTTGTCATTCAAAGCTCTGCATGCTGCAACATGTGATGCTTGGCTTGTGATAAGTTCTACAGAGGATTCAATGCTTTTTTTGCAATTATAGAAATTGGTAAATTCCCTCTTGGGATACAGAAAAACAAACATAGGGCCCCTAAGGGCAACTCGTGGATGTTCAGTGAACTATTTTGTGTTGTGTTGTGTTATTGTGGACGTCGTTGGCAGAGCCTATATGTGTGTAGTGTGTGACGAGATGAGTTTCGCTGAATGCCCGTGTAGCAGTTAAAGGTAACACACCGAGAGCGGCAGTCTTCGTATATGTCAAGGTATATGTCTGCTGTCATACGTTCTGTCTGTTTTCAATTCTAAAAACAATCCCACAATATTGTTTTGCAAACCCAGTTCACCAAATTGAAATCTTGCTAGTGGCCGGCTGGGCCATCTAATTTACTACAATAACACCGATTCAAATCGCTTGACATGATAAAAATTACGTTTATGACTGAAAATAAGATTCCGGTTAATTTCGGTTTCCCAGGCCAACATTTATACGCAACTTGTACCGGCCATCTAACTAGATGAGGATGCGTAAATAACATTATTTCGAGTAATGCTATTACAATTACAGACTTCTCACTTGAAATTCAGTGAAGGAAATGTGCCATTTCAGCCGTTTATCGCTAGCAATATAATCCCGCATGATCCCAATTTGACCTTTAATAGCATATTAATAACGACGAGAAATAAGCATTTCCGATTTCGGCCAGTTGAATAAATGGCTTTCCTATATCATTATGTCTTGCTGAGCAGTTTCTGGTCCCGAAACGTAGCCTATCCTGAATCGCTTGACATCCTAGTCGTAAATAATCTCCGGATAGATGCAACTCCGAGAATTATATATAAGTCAGTCAGTTGGTATATGTTTCTGATGGCTGTGTTTAAAGACGTTTCACTCACGTTTTACGCATGTAAACAATACGTAACGTTGCATGGAACATCATCTTTCGTGACACGCATTGTGTGATAAAGTTCTCAGTGTTATAATGCAGGTATATGTTATTTACTGAAGCAAATTGATCACGGAAACTGAAACTTACTCAACGGCAAATTTAAACTCTCTCGGATAAAAGTATATTTTCGGTTTACTGCAGAACCAAAGATCTTCCGGGCGGCAAACGTAAATTTCCAAATAAAAATTGTCCGGCGTTATGCGATACTTCTGGCTAGGTTCGTAATTCTGAAATAATGCATGGCATGCAATTCTATAGCCTGCTATGCAGACGTATTTTTTCACTCTCATAAATTCGAAGAAAAAAGTAACGTCTCGTCTTGTCTCTAGCGCAAAGGTCAATTTCCTATCAGTTATATTTTTACTCCTAAGAAAGGAACTCTTAATATACTCAAGAAATAAAGATTACAGTTGTTTGAATGTCGTATGGTGTTAATTGAATTGTATGATAATTAAGTTCTATTTAGCGCATTTTGAGAACAACTATGAGTTTCTGACCCACAGATAAATGTTATATGTCTCAAATATGTTTATCTTATATACTCGCGAAGAAATGCAAGCTCTCATCAACAGCTCCCATGATAGCTAAGCCAGTTTAGGGCAAGTCACAGTGGATTATTACATTCCGTGCGTTATATTGTCTAAGAAAAAACACAGAGACAACATAAACTTCACAGCAGTAAATTATAAGTCATTTCGGAATATTTACCTAAGAAAGCGCCATATCTACACTACAGCATGACCAAATCCCTTCGAAAGCTTCGACGCGAGTTTCTTCTTCACAAACACCGTTAATACATCTTCGGAAATAGAGAGTACACCACGCGAGCTCGGAAAAGGATACAGTATTCCAAAACGAAAACCATCTAACCCCAATAACTCGTTCCTCCACATGCATGCATCCACGAGTTAAAAAATAGGTCCGCAATGCGAACATCGGCGATTATATCTTTTTATATCATTATTATATCTTTGAGAATATAAATTTGGGTAAATCTCCCCTTGTTTAATGTTATTATAGGGTACCCTCCTGTTGTATTATTTAATTACTAGCAGGGACCTTCGGAACTTCCAGGGTGAAAGGGTGTATGCATAGTTGATGTATTTCAGATAACTGTATACTTGTGATAAGTCACGCTATTCAGAGATCCAAAAAATAGAATTAAACATGTTGGAGCTGAAGTAAAGGGTGCAAAATATGTTGGATATTTTTTAACAAAGTGTTAAAAAAAATTCCATAGCACCCCCATGGTTGTTATAGTCCTCCTTGAGATTGGATGGATATATCCAACACTAAAAACCAAGAAAGGCTCATAATCACCGACGATGCTCTAAATCGCCTAATAAAAATGGAGAACACATTTTTGGTAGGCCAGTATCAAAAGTTAACCCAAATTTCACTTCCGGTGACAATTTTCCCACCCCCTACCCCGTCGCTGAAATTTTGTCCAGGTATTGACGTGGGTATAATGAGCACTTTTTTTTAGTAGAAATGATCTCTAATAAGCCCTGCTTTTTGGAGCAAGAAATTTATTAAGCCTCCCTCCCCCCCCCCCCCCCCCCCCCTCTTTTTCCTTCACAACCGAAACAATAAACGGCATAATCACCGGTACATTCTTACTGTCATACTAATCCAGGAATTGACATACGGTACATGCGAGAGCTTTGTTGGAAATATGTATTTTTACTTGTACTAAAAAGAATCGTAATCCACGTACTGAAATTAATGAAGCCCACCATCTCTATTAAACCCTTTCCTTAAGCGTGCTTGAAATAATTAAACCTCCGTGGGGCTTAATAGAGGATTTACGATACTCACAGTATTTTAGAACAATCATTTGCACAACAATAACTTCAACAGAATTGACATTTAAATTGAAAGTCACTTTACGAACTCTTTTCAAAACCATTTGTAAATCTACATTTTTAATGCCGTGTTTTTCTAGAAGTATTTGAAATGCGAAAACTTCCAAAAAGAGTATCTTTTATTTTAGCATAGAGTTTATTGAGTTTGGTTAGGTGTTTTCCATTTCAGGGTTTTTTCATTCCAAATCGTTAATATTTCAGTAAGATGTTTACTTTTAATGAAATTTGGTGAAGTTTATTAATTAGTATATATTTGAAAGGAATTTCTATTTTCTGTGCGGTCTTTTTTCCAGACATGAAATCAACATATATACTAACATATATAGTCGAGTTGGCTGACCCATGACACAATGCAATGACGCCTTATTTGTCTAATGTAGTTTTTTTTAGCATGTTGATGTTTTCAATGTTGTACCGTAAATCTTCCATTAAGCGCCCGGGGCGCTTATTAAATTTCGGAGGCCTTAAGGGGGACGCTTATTGGAAGAGGGGCGCTTAATAGAGAGAAGCGCTTATTTAATTTTCTAAACCAAACACTCAGATTCTTTCAGAACGCTATCCGTATTTCGAGTTTCAAATACAGCAGAACCTTCTTTCAAAGCCTGTACTTGTTTAGCAAACCACAAATCACACTGATTGATATGTGAATAGAGCTTGTCATTAAATGTTATTGAAAATGAGCGTGTTAATTGTTCTGTGATTGGGAGAGGGGAGGGGGCGCTTATTAGAGAGGGGCGCTTAATAGAGGGGAGGCGCTTATTTGAGAGGGGGCGCTTAATAGAAGATTTATGGTATTTTGATAACTTTATCACTTTGGGGGTACAAAATCTAAGCACCAGTATAAATAATTTCATAAGCATATTTTATTGTTGAAGGCAATATTAGGTACTTATTGACTGACTCGAGGTCATGTACAAAATGACTGAGAGCCAAATATTTTCCCGTCCGGCCCGACCAAACTCAGTCAATAGGTTTTTTATCATATGACCATATTTTTTGTAGAACAAACCGCAAAACAGCAAGAAAAAAATGTGCAGAGCCGGGCGGCTTTTTCCGGCCCGCTCACGCCATACACGTCCGGCCCTCATCACGTGACTTTTGTAAATGGTTTTGAAAGGAAAGCGCGCGCGGAGCCGTACGGGTCATATGATAAAATATCTTACGGATCTTAATACCTATTGTCGAAAAAGTGCCAAAACTGACGGTCACAGGCAGCTTGAGTCATGAATTCGTGTGACGAAAACGAATATGGTCTCTGAAAGAGCATTGATCGAAGCAGGAAAACGGAATAAAAACAATAATTGAAAAGTCAAATTTAAGTTATTTGAATGTCTGGTTGTACATACTGGGCGAGGAAACAGTACGTTTTTTTTACGAAAAGCATTTTCATAAGACGGGCCACATCATATTCTGGGTTCCAGAGTCTCGAAGAAATAAAGGCGAAGAGGAAAGAGAAGAAAAAGAAGAGCCCCTGGTGTTTTGTGTTGACCCGGAAGTCGCCGTGAACCAATCAGCAATCACGACGTGTTTTTCTCCACCAACCAATCAGAAAGCACTGTGCACGTGAACATGCCAAACTTTCTAGAGTGAGGGACTGGAAACTGATAGACTTTTAATTTCGCAAAACTTTTCATACGAAGAGTTTGAAAATCTTTGAAACGGGAGAAAGGTTTTGGGCCATTCTTAATCGTTATTTTGCTGAAACCAAAGGTTTCTTCGACTGAAAGATGTTCAGTTATTCTAGAGCTGACAGTACTTTTAGGGGCTTTCGATGGAAAACTCTCACATTTACGAAAGGAGATGTGATCCCAAACGCACAGCTACTGAGCTAGTCTCGCCGGGGCAAATTTATATACCGATGACCATGTAAGTAAACACAAACTTTTAATGCAAGTTTGTAGTGTTGTCATTTATTAGGATAAGGTAGAAATTGGGCCGATTTCTCAGTTCTTGGATCTTACAGGAGGCCTGCACTTAAATTATCCGGGTTAGGAGTACTTTTCGTTTTAAACATTCAAGCAAATCTAGTGATTTACCACAATATTTGGTGTGGAGACAAGGCCTACTCCGGGTCCTATAGTCGTTTAAAGTCGCCTTAAATCGCATTAAGTCGCTTTAAGAGGGTATTCAGCGGGTATTCAGCAGTTTATATCAATACTCCTTATAATAAGTTTTGCTTATGTCGGGAGATGGCATACTGCCTAAATGCTCTGACATCTGCAAATGGTTTATAGACCTTCGTGTCTTCTTGTAGGCCAACACATAACGCAAACACATATATGGTTAAGTGACCACCCTCGAGCGGAGTGGATATAGTCTTTTAGTATATACCACACCAGTGAATATCACTTTTCGCGCGCTCTGATTGGCTACTCAAACAGTGAATATAATGAGTTATTACACGGAAAGTTGTGTTATACGGCTGGGCGAGAAAAAATAAAATTGACGAGTAAAAATTCCCAGCCGTATTACACAACTTTTCGTGTAATAAATTGTTTATTATACGACAGCTAACACGAACAAAAATGGTTTGTTTTGGCTTACCTTACAGCTGCTCTGTTTGAAGAAAATCTTGAGACAAGAAATCTCGTGAGAAGAAACCTCTCAGCCTCAGTTGAAGTCAAATGTCGGGGGCGGGCGCGCAATGAAAAAGTTTTTCCCGCGCTAAAAGCTGATTGGCTATTACTCAAACAGCCCCATTTCGATTGGCTCGCGTGCTTACAAAACCTTTTAAGTGTTGAATAAACCTGTGCAAATCTGTTTGTGACCCGTGTAATACGGTCTCATATTTGCACTCGTTTTAGCCCGTATTTGCACTCGAAAACGCCAAGTCATATAATAAGATTTCATATTCACCTCCGAGCAAAGCAGCTATCATCTCGCGCGAGTTTTTGCCCATTTGACAGAAAATATAATAACTATTTGGTGCTGGCTATTCACTTGGAGTGTGGTATTTACTAAAACAAAGCGGCGAGGTAAATATCCACCACTATTCACCTCCACTTCGGTGAATAATTGTTAAATATAGAGAGAGTTTATTAAAACAGTGTCCCTCCCCTCAATTAATATTGTAATATTTGTGAGCAAGTTAAATTCATAGACAGTGGTATGTGAAGTTGATTTATTATAATTACTGGGAGCAGTTTAAATAGGCCTTTTGCAGGAAACAGTCTTGTGCTAGCTGGTATAATACTTTGTTAACAAATGAATTGAGCTTATGATCTCCATGGGAAAGACGTTGCCACAACTAGTACAACCAGATGATTGCATTCCTGCAAAAGGTCCATTCCATTATTTATAAATTATCATGAGCATCAGTAGTAAATTATCCGGCTCCCCTATCACAAACTAGAACTCCATGAACTACATGTATTCACCTATTCCTTGGTGGCCCGAGTTAAGGCCACTCAGGGCCTCTTGTTTTCATTGGCTTACCATTGGCCCACAAAACCGGTTTGACGTGTTTACGTGATTGGATACTCAACACATGGAAGTGAGATTCTCACGAATAACTCCAGAGGCTTTTCTTTTTCTTCTCTCGCCTCTTACCTTTTATTTCTTCGAGCGTCTGGCACCCAGAGTAGCCACCACCCCCACAAGAAACATATGTAGCTTCTAACGTAAGGTACAGCTGTTACTACTAACAGTTTACTCTAATATATGTGACTAATTCAACTGCGCCGTTGAAATCCGACTGGAGTCACAACGTCTACCAAACTCTCTTTGTGTCAAATTTGCATATTACTTACAAACGAAAACCTGAAATTAAAGGTTTCCAGTAGCTTGAGTTAAAATTAGCTCTGCCGGCAACTGAGCCATGGCGTTCACTAATTAAGCTTCATATAAGTCAAAATTGCATATCACTAAAAGACGGAACAAACTTAAATACTTTCCACCCGTTTTGAATTTAGCATGTTATTTGTCTCCACCAGATTCTCATCTCGAAAGCTGTTTTGAACTATACCCGTCTACATTTTAATATATATTATAATTTGAGATTTTATGAAATGGAGCTAATCAAGCTGGTTTCTTTCTTATTCAGATGAGGTAGTTAACTACCTATCTTAATAGCTGTCAAAGCGAGTATACCCAAAAGAAACGCTTATAGTATTCCTTTGTGCTATTTTCATTGAAATATTTTCGTTTTTATTTCATTAATACTTGCCTGAAAACACTTTGTATACTCGATAAATATTTAAAATAATATAACGTGGTCTATGTTATAGGACTATAATATATAAACACTAGCCAGGATCAGTTAATTAAAATCATGAGGAACAGAACCGAGGACGGTCAAATGCGATAGTTGACATCAAATGTTGCAGGTGAGTTTAAATAGATTTCCACCATTAGTTTTCAACCTTATTGATGTCTTTAGAGAAAGAGAGAGAGGGAGCGAGAAATTATCTGGGTTTTTCTTGTAAATCACTCAATCATCTTGTGACTTATCGTTTTCAGAGCAACTGACGTTCAATGTTTTCGAAAAAAACTTTGTACAATGAAGATGAAGTGTGAAGTTACGTCAGTTGATGTATTTCCAAGTTACAGTAAATTTTGCTTGTAACTATATAGGTGGCAGTAAAGATTCAAAGAATGAATGAATCAAACACCAATAACCATATATTTCTCCTTATAACATTAGAGGGCAAAATTACCCAACTCTGATTGGCTATAATGACAGAGTTTTTTTTCTTAATTGAGGGCAGTATTACTTGTACGCGATTGGTTGATTTGTTACCTAGCAACAGGTTTCGCACTGTCAAAGTATTAAGTTGGTCGATAATTTTAGTTTGCCTTAGTGTACTAATGTGTTCCAAAATGCGAACAAATAAGGATTTCTCAAGCATTTAATGACAGCAAAAAGCTTATAGGTGAGTCCACTAATCTGTTAAGTGTTATTCTACAACTTCCTGAAGGATTTTTTAAGTGAATACTGTGGTATTTAGCTTAATTGTCGTCAGTTTTGTCACGCGGATCTTTTGACATTGATTGAGTGAGTTTGAGTTTGTTTGCCTGACAAACTAAGTTCAGAAGTTCCTCGTTTCCGCTTTAATCTCTGTAAGAGCAAATAGTATAGTAATGAAGATATAATTTAATTTAAAACACTGTGTTTTTCTGTCGTGAAGCGAATGTAATGACAAGTCACCAGTTTGACTAGGTTTTTCATCGGCGAAGCACACGTAGTCGCGTAGCCGTAGCGTAGGTTTTGTTGTCAATGTCTTTGTCTCGGAAAATTTTGTCCTCTAATATTATAAACAAGTCATCGCATGGGTCCTCGTGAAATTAAGGTTTAATTTCACTTGTGATTTCAAAGTTTTAAAAATTGCCCTCGTCGCTTCGCGTGTACATTTTCGCGTGAATAGGGGTTTATGGTCCGTGTACGCCGCACAAGGTGCGTCAAGCATAGCATAATTAAGTAGTAACTAATATGATAACTATAACACTATAATCAGAGTGTCAGAGTGTCAGAGTGTCAGAGTGTCAGAGTGTCAGAGTGTCAGAGTGTCAGAGTGTCAGAGTGTCAGAGTGTCAGAGTGTCAGAGTGTCAGAGTGTCAGAGTGTCAGAGTGTCAGAGTGTCAGAGTGTCAGAGTGTCAGAGTGTCAGAGTGTCAGAGTGTCAGAGTGTCAGAGTGTCAGAGTGTCAGAGTGTCAGAGTGTCAGAGTGTCAGAGTGTCAGAGTGTCAGAGTGTCAGAGTGTCAGAGTGTCAGAGTGTCAGAGTGTCAGAGTGTCAGAGTGTCAGAGTGTCAGAGTGTCAGAGTGTCAGAGTGTCAGAGTGTCAGAGTGTCAGAGTGTCAGAGTGTCAGAGTGTCAGAGTGTCAGAGTGTCAGAGTGTCAGAGTGTCAGAGTGTCAGAGTGTCAGAGTGTCAGAGTGTCAGAGTGTCAGAGTGTCAGAGTGTCAGAGTGTCAGAGTGTCAGAGTGTCAGAGTGTCAGAGTGTCAGAGTGTCAGAGTGTCAGAGTGTCAGAGTGTCAGAGTGTCAGAGTGTCAGAGTGTCAGAGTGTCAGAGTGTCAGAGTGTCAGGAGTGCCAGGAGTGCCAGGAGTGTCAGGAGTGCCAGGAGTGCCAGGAGTGCCAGGAGTGTCAGAGTGTCAGAGTGCACCAGGAGTGCCAGGAGTGCCAGGAGTACCAGGAGTGCCAGGAGTGCCAGGAGTGTCAGGAGTGTCAGGAGTGCCATGCTGTGACGTACCTTGTGTGGCGTACACGGGCTATAAACCTGAATAGCTATAGGTCTGTTATGATTTAAATTAAACATATACAATACAATACAACTTTATTAGCATTCCCGTATACATAAATGGTATTGCTTTACAAGTAAATGAGCTGTCACTAAGCGAACGATATATATCATGTTAACACAAAAGGCGCCTTAGCAAGGAACACTCATTTTGTGTTAACATGACTCATCTTGTGTGGAATTCTCGATTTCCTCAGTTTAAAGCGCTGATAACCGATATTCTAGGTTTTAATGATAGTAAAATGACACTTGCTTCTATTTATAGCCTTTATATCCCATAATTTCCTTGTTTGAGATTTGGAGTTTTTCGAGATTTTCTACCTTATCACCTTTTTGCAGTTGATCAACTAAAAGTGACATTTTGGGGTGTTTCTAGTGGATATAAGCGCTAAAACTCATCGATATTTGTTCTATAGAAAAAGACGGTTCTTTTGCTGCAATGCATTAAAATCCATCAAGATCTCGAGAAACGGCGGCCAGTTGAAATAAACGGTGCACAAATTGAGGCATGTTAACACAAAAGGCGCCTTAGCAAGGAACACTCATTTTGTGTTAACATGCCTCATAATTATATATATACAATGTAGTTGTCAGTGGTATAATATTAAACATTTTGTAAAACAGTTGGTGTGTTTAACTGTAAAACGTTTTTGTAACTTATCATACCAACAAATATACATTTGACAAGGTGAAAAGATAACATTAGTAAAATTTGTAAAACTAATTCAGTAAGTTTATAAATAAGGGTTAATCTATATGCAAAGGAATACCGTTTTTACAGTTTACCCTGTGAAACTATGTTGCTTACTTCAAACTTTAAAAACAAACCCTTTCTGTTTGCTTCAATAGCATGGTTTAACGTTAAAACAAAAAGCGGCCGTGATTCTTGTCAGGAGTGATCAAGAAAAAACGTAACCGTGTCCGAAAGAATGAAAAATATTATCGGCCAAAAAACACTAGTTTTAAATAACTAAGAAAGCCGCCTATAACCGTTTCCTCGGTAAAGCACGCGGCTGAGACAGTTATTTTCTGAGTTTGTATAATAGCGAAATGTCTGCCACCTATAAAAAAAATTTGTTCACTGGAAAATACCGAAGTAGTAATAATATTAGATCCTATAAGTACCTAAACTTTCCTTTGTTTCTAACGTTTGCTGATTTCAAGTCCTACTGGCGCTAAGAAAAATTGTTAGGCATTTAGGCCTAAACAAAGCGATTGTTTGCGCATTGTATAGTCGTACCGATCCCTCGTATGGGGATATCTATATATATATTCTCGAGCGTCATCTTTTTTTTGATCGGATGTATATATAGGGTTTTATATATATATACTGAATATATAGAGAAAGACAACACACATCTCCTCACAGGTCCTTATAAAAATTGTATTAAAAACGTTTCGGCACTTCGGCCTTCATCAGTTAAAAAGTTAAATATATAGGGTTGTGATAATATATATACAATTCAGTAATCAACAGGAGACATACCGTTATCTAGATCTATTTCTCATTACATTAAAAAACAGTTGCCTTTTGAATGAAACGTATGTTCAATAAAAATATAGCACATTTGAATTAGAACTTCGGTTTTGATATATTCGTCAACTGTTATTTGAATGTACGTATCTTCATTGAAAACATTAGCTCATATACGCAACGCTTAAATCAATAAATATTTTACTTTTCACCTATTCACCTGATGCAGAATCGATATTAATGATATAGTTAAGCACCAGCGAGCATGCGGTGTGAACAGGTATTATTTAATACAAATAAACAGCTTTTAAAGCGTTGGTGTGAATGGGGTATTAGTGTCATCTGAGGGCCTTTTCTATATATGGGGTTGTATATAATATATATACAATTAATCAACAGGAGACAGGCCTTTATCTAGATCTATTTCTCATTCTCATTCGAAAGGCAACTGTTATTTTAATGTACCTATCTTCATTGAAAAGATAGCACATTTGAAATAGAACTGCTGTCTTGATATATTCGTCAACTGTTATTTGAATGTACATATAATAATTCTTCAATGAAAAGTAGCACATTTGAATTAGAATTGCTGCTCTGATATATTTGTACGACAAATGATTATTGCAACCTAATCTGCTGTCGGAGTCCATTTGCCCTGTGAAAGCACAGGTAGCCCACAATCACCTTACTGCTGCTAAGCGGCAAGAATCGAGAATTTACGGGCAGGCGGTGTTCCAAATCTTCGACATTTTGAATAATTAAAACTACGCTATGCGCACACACCTATTTCGCAAGACTATACACACGCGCCATGTAATGTTTTAAAACAAGTTCGTAGGTACGATTTATCGAAGTCTGTTCAGGGAATTGTTTACCACTCCTGGAGCATATAGAAAGGCCAACCGTCGGGCTACAACAAATCAAACACGACCCGTGTTGTCGCCCGGACAGCAAACCAAAGGACCACCTGAGTCATCGTATGGCTTGCTCGCTGTATTGGTTCTGCTTTTCGCTGTACATACAGTTCATTGCTGTGTTCCCTAATCAATGGCAAAGATCATGCGTGCATATATGTTGACATACATACCGTAACAACCAACATTAATCATAAATTGTTCTGCAACTAACAATGGCACTCAATATACCGCAGCCAGCCTTGCTCTCAATTGAAAAAATATTTGAATGCTCTGAAGGAACTGGGGTGTAGTTTATACACATGCATATATAGTTTATGTGCTACACTGGAATGTACTTTAATATTGTGAATGCTAGGAACTGGAATGCAGTTTATACACATCCCTACACTAACTCCAATTATTGTTTTACACTGTATACCCGGTGTATACCACACAGCAAAATCATTGTTTAAAGAACAGTGCTACAAATTCTCAAATGAATGATAAACATAAAACACATGTACATATAGCCACATAAGCATCCAATGATTTAATGTTACACAAAGATAATTACAGTTTTATACTTTTATATCACCTTATAAGTCAAGACATTCAATATTTTCACATTAGTTAAAAATAAGCATTTTTGATCAGGATTATTTACACCCACAGTCCACATCGCTGCAGCAATCTTTCAGTCTCCGAATGGTAATTTGTGTTACCACAGGAAGCCCAATCCTTTCTCTTACAAAAAATATGTCGAACGCACTTTGATAATCTATGATTACTTCTAGTATAGTACAGGGCCTCTCTGAAAAACACTTCGGTGACGAGAGCTGTGGCTACTGTTTTATTAATCACTTCAATAATATGAGCACCACTTGGCGAAACACAAATTTACGACAATTACAAGGATCAATAACGGTTCATACACGCGAGAGATCATGACTGATTAGACTTAGCTTGTGTCCACAAGTTCCTTGGTCGCTATTACAATGCATTCAGTCTCAATCCTAACCTCACGGTTCCTAAAGGAAAATTACACGAAATGTCAAGCTTAAACATAGTTCTAATATTGCTCTAATATGATATGAATTGTACTCACGAAAAGCGTTGAGATCCTAGGTCAAAAAACAAACGGGGAACACGCTTCCAACACGCTACACGGCCTCGTGTCTCCCCCAGAATCCTGTCTCTCAATCGAAGACTAATCGATAATTTATCGTTACGAAAATACGCCGACGCAGCGGCGAAGGACGAATAAAACAACAAAGCTAAACATTTGTCCTCAACATTCCCGGCCCCAAAACGGTGGACCACGGGAAACAGTTTTCTCTTGCAGAACCCTGACAATGGGATAAATGTTTGTTAAACGTAAACTATACAATGCGTCCAACTGTTCGTTCCTAAGCACAGTTCACTTGCGGCTCTTCAGCATAGTCCGCTTCTAGGAAGCACAGCTTGTCAATAGGTCTCAACAGCACTGTCGACCTTGTCTTGACCTTAACCTGGCGAACGCACCCATCGCTTCCAGGGTGAACCTCAAGGACACGCCCAAGGGGCCACAAACATCTCGGCTCGGTGTCATTCACCACCAGCACAATATCTCCCACGGATAGGTTTCTTCGAAGTTGATGCCACTTTGGCCTAGCTTGCAAAGATGGCAAATACTCTTTGACCCACCGACGCCAAAAAACGTCAGCAAGATACTGAACCTGCCTCCAGCGTCTACGGCAGTAAACGTCCTCTGGCTGTCCTCGTCTAGCTATGAATCGTCTCAGCGCATTGATGAATGAACAGGTGTCCATGCTGTGGATTACTTCAATGTGGACTGCTCGAATCGTCAAGCAGGTAAACAGCACTCCGTACCTCTTCACTAAGCTTCGACCCCGCTTAATCTGAAAGGGTCCAAAACAATCGACTCCTACAAAGGTGAAAGGAGGCTTGTCTGGCGTCACACGATCAACCGGCAGATCAGCCATCTTCTGTTGGCCTGGTTTTTGCTGTCTTCTTCTGCAATTGAAACAGCACTTCAGGTTTCGGCGAACACCGACTCTCGCTTTGATGATCCAAAATCTCTCACGTAACTGTGCCAATACATGCTCTTGTCCAGAGTGTCCAGATTCATGATGGTAATGTCTAACAATCAAGTCCACGACGTGGTGTCGCTTAGGAAGAATGACTGGATGCTTTGCGTCGTCTTCAAGCGGAGCACGCTTCAGCCTTCCACCAACTCTCAGTAGACCGTCAATTAGAACAGGGTCCAAACTGCAAATGGAACTCGATTTCTTCACAGATTGCTGCCTTGCAGATTTGCAATCACCGTCAGTCTTCGCATTTTCCAAGTCTTCAACTTCTATTTTGAAGGACTGGTGTTGGAGGTGCTTTAGTATGCAATGCTCTGCATTTCTTATCTCTTCTAGCTTGATCATTCCTGTGGGTGACAGCTGCACCTTATTGCGTGCACGATTCCGCGGTACTTTAGCCAGAAGCCATGACTTGTACCTAAGTATCCACGTTACAGCTTTTTTCAGCTTGTCCCAGGAGGAATATCGGAGCATGAACCTTTCCATGGTGTTTGGCGCTTCCTCGATAACTGCAACGTGAACTCTTGCTTCTTGCTTGACGTCCGGATCATCAGTGAACAATTCTCCCAAGGCATCAGGTCGTTTGGGCCAAGATTCTTCGTCAAGCCACAGGAATTCTGGACCCTTGAGCCATCTCTCATTCGTCAGCAATGCATCGGCAGATAGTCCCCGGGAAGCGTCATCGGCCGGGTTCTGTTTGGTGTCTACATGCCTCCATTTGTCCGGCGACGAACCGTCATGGATAATGCCAAGTCTGTTCGCGACGTAGGTGTGGAAACGTTTGCTGTCGTTCTCTATATAACGGAGTACCGCAGTGCTATCCGTCCAGAAGAAGGAGTCGTCAATATGCATATCGAGCTCCCTGCGACACATCTTGTCGAGCCTAACTGCTACTGTCGCTGCAGAGAGTTCAAGTCGAGGTATGGTCATTTGCTTCAGAGGAGCCATGTGAGACTGCCCTATGACATTAGAGCAATGAATCCGTCCCTCTACGTTGATCATCCTGAGATAGGTCACGGCACCATAGCCGAGTTACGATGCGTCAGCAAAGTGATGCAGCGGCGCATTTACTACTTCTCCAAAATCGGATGGCTTGTAACACCGCTCGATGGTGAGTCCTTCCAACTTCTTCAAGTCGACCAGCCAATGATTCCACCTGTTCAGGTATTCTCTTGAAGGAGCACCTTAGCGGGTAGGATGAATGGTGAAGCAAAGCCTAGAGGGCCGTAGACCGAAGAAACGATACTCAATAGCCCTCTCCGCGTTGCAGGTTTGTCCTTGATCCCGATATTGAACATGAATTTGTCACTTTCGACGTTCCAGCGAACACCGAGTGCTCTTTCCGTTGGCAACGCATCAGCATCGAGATCTAGATCTTTGACTCCATTGGCTCGCTCTGACACCGGAATGGTTTCTACGACCTTGCGGCTATTGCTCACCCACTTTGTGAGATGGAAGCCACCACGAGCCAACAGCTGTGAGAGTTGATCGACTAACTTGACTGCATCCTCTTCAGTCTTTACTGATTTTAGGCAGTCGTCGACGTAAAAATTGTTCTTCACTGTTTCAACCGTCCCTTTATCGAAATAGCAACTATTATCTTCAGCCGTTCTCAGCAAGCCAAAATTAGCACAACTAGGCGACCATATTCCACCAAACAAATGTGCCACCATTTGGTACTCTTCCGGCTGACGATTTAGGTCATTATCCGGTAACCACATAGCCTGCTTGCCGGCTCTCCTCTATTTTTTTTCGGTCGTTTCTTTTCGGATTGGGTCACCTGTGGCACGCGGTCAAAATGGGGCAAGGACAAAAATGAAGGGAGGGGGTGGGGGAGGGGAAAGGAGGGGAAGAAAGGAGAGCCTGCACGAATGCCATTGTTTTGAGAGTATTTACCGTTCGTCCACGAACGGAAAATTCCCATTGGCTAGAATGTGACAGGTGTCAAGTTTTACATTAAGCACACACGAAACAGAATCCCGCGTGACATATGTAGTTACATCGGTCGTAACACAAACGGAGACATTTCCATTCGGCTGAAGTATTACTACTTTCACACTGGTATCCTTCGTTTCTGTAACAACATCAATATTTAAATGTTGAGTGAGCACTTCATCGGCACTTTACTCCTGTTGAACTTGAAACAAATACTTTCTCGACGACCGCGAAGAAGTCGTTTTTATTGATAAATATTCAGACCGTGGTTGTTTTCTTGCCAACGGGCTTTGATCGGGTGTCTAAACTGTTGTTGGTAGCTGTCGTTTGCTTCGAATGGCTTCAGGACTAGGACTACTGCAGCTTTCTCCAGCTCCACTTACAAAGTTTTTCACGTAAAAGTACAAATCATTGAGAATTCTAATCTTCCTCCCACAGGGTTACAAACTCGACTCGATAAACCAGGAGAATTTGACAACACGGCTTCCTTCACGTTTGCATTTGGAAGGAATAAAAAGATTATCCATAGAAATAACTCTAGAACAACCTGGATTTCCGTACCTAACCTTGAATCAACACTTGCAAAGGCGACAAAAATCATCCACGGATGTTTCGACCTCTCTTACTGGTAATTACTTTCTTTGGGGTTTCTTCTTGGTCCATATGCACCATTTGTGTTATGATTAATACCGCAAAAATTTTGAACGTGGAGCGCTGAACCGGAGCGCTGCCATTTTGAATCGTGTTGACATTAAGCGCGATTTTCATTGGCCATTTTTTTCCACTTGGAGCGTGACAGGCTGTTAAGCGTGGTCAAGCGTGGAGGGGCGTAATTCTCAAAACAATGGCATTCGTGCAGGCTCTCCTTTCTTCCCCTCCTTTCCCCTCCCCCTCCCTTCATTTTTGTCCTTGCCCCATTTTGACCGCGTGCCACAGGTGACCCAATCCGAAAAGAAACGACCGAAAAAAATTACAGGAGAGCCGGCAAGCAGGCTAGTAACCACAGAAAGCGCAGGGCATCAGCATCCTCAGGATTGACTCTGACTTGATGGTACATAGATTCCACGTCGGACATTAAAGCGATTGGTTCTTCTCTAAATCTAATAAAAACACCGACAAGCTTGTTGGTGAGATCAGGACCCCGTAATACTCGGTCGTTCAATGAAGAGCCTCGATACTTAGCGGCGCAATCAAACACTACTCTTACCTTCTCCGGTTTTTGCGGATGCATCACAGCATGATGCGGTAGATACCAACCTTTGCCGTCATCTCGCTTCGCGTTTTCGTCAGGTACCTTTCTTGCGTAGCCCTTGTCAATGAGATCACCGATTGTGTCGGCATACTTTCGCTGCATTTCTGAATTGTTGCTCAGCTTCTTCTTCAGCAGTCTTAAGCGGTGTTCTGCTAACGGTTTATTGTTTGGTAAACCGGGTGGATCGTCGACCCATGGGATTGCAATCTCGTAATGTCCATTTCTCAAACGGACGGACTCTTCGTATATCCTCTGTGCTCGTTGCTCTTTACGAGACATTGCAGTTTCGTTATCGGATATTGATTCGCTAAACTCCAGGTTCATGTATTTGTTAAACTGCTCTGTCAACACATCGTCAGTGCGTACAAAGTTCACACGAGTACTACGAGATCCTCAATATCTACCGAGTGGTCCATTGAGGGTCCAACCGAACTTCGTCCTAGCTGCATATGGTCCACCGGCGGCTTGATTCCGTATCTCGTCTGGCTCCAAGGCTGCTGCAACATCTTGTCCAATCAAAAGTTCAACACCTCCAGGGATTCGTTCAGGAAGCTTGATACCTCGAAGGTGAGGCCACCTGTCTGCGTCTTCTTGCATGGCTATTCCATCTTGCGCAATGTACAGGGAGTGCTTAGATAACACCTCAGGCAGCTCAATCAATACTTCTTCGTCTATATCCATGTTCTCGAGGCTGACCTTCGATGACATAGTTAGACTGTTTTCTTTCTCAATTGTTGTTAAGGATACGCGAACTTGCGACCCCTCGGCACCAAGTTCATTCATGAGTTTCTCGGAGCACCATGTGGAAGTGGATCCACTGTCAAGTAAGGCGTAGGTCTTCAAGATCGTTTTCTTGCCTCTAGCCTTAACCTTGACTGGAACAATTGGCATCGCCTTGCACTCGTACCCGGCCCCTGCCCCGGTCTCATCTCTTTTACTGAAGACTCCGACAAATCCGTTCTGAGCTCTAACAGTGGCCTATTCGCGATTCGCACCTGAGCTTGAGTCAGCACGCGTGTCATTCCGTTGTTCCTGGGTTTTCCGCATTCTTTCAAAGTTTGTAGACAGTGCCTGATGAAGGCATTCAAGATGCTTACGGTTCAACTGACAATTCGAAGACTTGCAACCCTTGGGACCCTTACATCCGCCAGCAAAATGGGTAGAAGAAAGACAATTTTCGCAAAGCTTTCTTTCGCGCACAAAGCCAAGCTTCTCAACACTGTTCTTAGCTTTGAAATCTGCACAGTCCTCTAATCTGTGATGACGCTCACATAAGAAGCACTTTAACTTAGTGACGCCGTTTGCATTTGTAGGAGAAGAAACGGAAGAATCCGCTGCAGGAATGTTTTCCTTACTGGGCGTGTGGCTCGTGTTGATACTAAAGTTATGCCTTCGCGATGTCACTGAAGGGCTTGATCCCTTCTTGGCCTTTCCCTTCATCTTATCTTCGTTGTCTGCGTACGGATCCATGATGCTGCCGAACACTGGATCATTCTTTTCTTTTGCGACACCTCTGATCAGTTTTCTCATGTCTTCAACGGTTGGATCTCTAACCTTCGTTGCGTATCTTTTGAACCTTCGTTTGCCATTTTGACTTCACGAATCCGGGAACTCTAGCTATTATCCGCACTAATCTGTCCTCATTGTTAACCTGGTTCAATCTCCTGGCAACCCTTAGCGTCGTCTCACAATTCTCTAAGTCATCAGCCAGGTCGTGCAAGGCCTCGCGATCGCTACTCTTAATGACTGGGCCTTCTGATACCTTACAAATCCAAGCATTTGTCACCACGTAAGCGTCACCAAATCTCTCACTCAACAACCTCTTAGCCTTCAAATATCCCTCCTCGGCATTCATCATAACACAGGTCTTGATGACTTCCTTTGCCTTTCCAGTGACCAGCTGGATAAGGAGCTGCAACCTTTCACAACTATTCACCGTACACCCTTCTACGTTTGTCTCAAACGTTTTCATAAATATGAGAAAGTTCAGTGGATTTCCGTCGAAGCTCATAATCTCTGCTTTAGGTAGCCGCTGAGCTTTAAGCTGTCGTACAACTTGTTCTTGAACCCTTTGAATCGTCTTCAAAACCTCCGGACTCTCTTCTTTCGGCAACATATCTGGATGAGCGGCATCTCCCTTATTTTGACTCTGACTCCAAGTCGGTGCATTGGGATTTAGAGGAGTGGAACTATTGCACGGTTGTCTGACCATCGGCATCTTAGACTGCACATGCGTAGCCGTCGAGGGGAAATTCCAGGGGTTCGGTGATACCTTTGGAGCTGTGGTTGTCACAACAGTAGTGGGTGAACTAGCACTCGGGAGCTGCATGTTGCAAAGTGTTGTTGCTGGCGCCAGCACTGACGCTTCTCTCTTATGAACTAAACTCGCAACACTATTTACCAAACTTTCTCGCTCACTGTATTCAAGTTCCTCGTAGATGCGTTCCTCAGCCTGTGCCTTAGCTATTTCCGTTTTCAGCTTTAGCCGAACTTCTTCTTGTTCCAGTTGAAGCTTTTGTGGCGCCAATGCTAGCTGTTCTGTTAGCGTAGCAGCTTCCACCTCAAGCGAAGCTCTTTTAACCGCGACTTTAACACGGGCGTCAGCAACTGAACTATGCTTACTTGATCCACTGCCCTTCGACCTTGTACTGATACTCGAACCTACTCTCGACCCAATCTTTCTCTTCGAACTGGTCTGAAATCTAAGTTGACTGACCGAATCTGACGGCATCACATTGTCTACGTGTAATTCCGGGTTTTCTCTCAACCATAACTTGATTTTCTCGTTTAAATCTGAAAACTTCTTATTTACGCCTTCAAAATAACCACGAGAATCTCTTTTCTCTCCCTTGCAACTCAATAACCCGTGATAAGCTTCATGCACTTGTCTAAACTTCATCATTGCATTTATCAGTT
Source organism: Actinernus sp. WN-2022 (assembly GCA_030867875.1). NCBI lineage: Eukaryota > Metazoa > Cnidaria > Anthozoa > Actiniaria > Actinernidae > Actinernus > Actinernus sp. WN-2022. The sequence continues at coordinate 21,431,677 of JAOWCC010001501.1, forward strand.
CTCCCTCTTTTTGTCTGATGTTAATAACGTTTTCACTTTCCTCCATTGACTGTCTTATTTCATTCATCTTTCTCGTCAGAGCCGCCTTCACTCCCCTTCTACTCTTCTTTATTCTGTGGATTTCTTCACGCAGTATGTCATCGTAGCTCGTCGTGGCGCTTCGGCCAGTTCGACGCGAGCTCGGGTTGCATTCGGCGGGCGAGTTTTCCATGAAGGTTGTTCAAGGTCACCTTAACCTCGACAAGTCTCGGCAATAATATGAGTTGCTTTTCGAACGAAATGTGGCTACTGTTTTATTAATCACTTCAATAATATGAGCACCACTTGGCGAAACACAAATTTACGACAATTACAAGGATCAATAACGGTTCATACACGCGAGAGATCATGACTGATTAGACTTAGCTTGTGTCCACAAGTTCCTTGGTCGCTATTACAATGCATTCAGTCTCAATCCTAACCTCACGGTTCCTAAAGGAAAATTACACGAAATGTCAAGCTTAAACATAGTTCTAATATTGCTCTAATATGAATTGTTCTCACGAAAAGCGTTGAGATCCTAGGTCAAAAAACAAACGGGAACACGCTTCCAACACGCTACACGGCCTCGTATCTCCCCCAGAATCCTGTCTCTCAATCGAAGACTAATCGATAAGTTATCGTAATAATAATAATAATAATAATAAACTTTATTTGAGTGTCAATATGAACATAGCTGACTATACAGTCTACTAATTGGGGACACTATTTATACCTATAAGAATAATAAATAATATAATATCCTAACTATTATCATATAGATTGTAAAATATGCTATACTAATTAAAAATGCTATGATCCTATATACAATAATAAAGATTTCAATGTAAGCAAGAAAACGTCTGTAACTCTAAGTTAAACTTATATATTATATAAAATGTACGGAGTAATGGAATAATTAATATGTGCTAAAATGGGATAATTAATACGTACTAAATGTATATTACCAATCTAGTTTGAACATAGAAAGCAATTGTCACAGTTATATATCTGTCAGGAGGTCAGCGATGTCAATTTTCCTAATACATTTACGAAAGTTCTTAAGTCTAGGTAATGTCCTGACACTGGTGCTAAGTTTTGACCATAACATAGTTCCTAAGTAGCTTATGGCCGATATGTTTACGAAAATACGCTGACGCAGCGGCGAAGGACGAATAAAACAACAAAGCTAAACATTTGTCCTCAACAAGAGCACCCTGTCAAAATATTATTGTTATTATTGTTATTATTATTATAAAGAATAATACATGGGCGCGCCGAGATGCGCTCACTCGTGAGACATCGAGTTGAACACTCGGAAGATAAATTCCATATCTACAGTCGTGTATGTATTGTTTTATGTAATAGATAAAGTATGAGTGGCCGATCTTTATCCGATTTACAAACTCTCGCTTTCAGCTCGAGTTTGTATATCGGATAAAGATCGGCCACTGAAAGCGAGAGTTTGTACATCGGATAAAGATCGGACACGAATTCTTTATCTTACTTATCAAACGTCTAGATGTAGCGAGTCATGTTTTCAGTTATTTTGGCGATATGACTTATTTTGGCCGAGAAAATCGTTTGGTGCGTTTTATGCACTCAAGCATGTTAAGGCGTGGTTTTTTCAGCAATTCTGTTAAACACTCTAAATTAGATAATTTTGTCATTTTTCAATGAAATACCATATAAATCGGTAATTAGGCAGCAATCATATGTCTTAACGTTTTAAGTTGAGTATTCTGGTGTTTTGGAGGTCACGTGACCTTAAGGCTGATAAAACAAATAACTCAAAATGGGCCGGTCACAGTGCATTTTTAAAGTAACGATTTCTGCCTTATCTGATTACTCTTCTGGTTGTCTCTAAAGTTCTGTCTGGAATGGTTGACATTTTTCCATTGTATGCGAGAAAATTGGGGAAAACTGGTTCCAAGAACATGTCACGTGACCTGTTTTCTCTATTTTTGCCTTAACAATCTATCAGGGTCAACCATTCCAAACAGATGTTTAGAAACTACCAGAAGTGTAATCAGATAAACAAGAAACCGTTACTTTTATTAAAAATGCGCTGTGACCGGCCGGCATTTTGCCGAGATGAAATTTCCAGATTTTGTAATCACGTGGCTGATCACGTGATAGACATTTTACAACAAAATCTATTCAAACGACTCATAACGCTGAGATTAGTGATATCCACATTTTTTTGTAGAATTCGGGTAAACATCAGCCACTCTATTCAATAAAATAGCTTGAGCCTCGATTTCATGCTCAAACCATGCCTTAACATGCTTGAGCAAACAAACCTGCTGGTTGGAAAGATTAAAGAAGGTACTGTAACGCCTGAGTGCCGATTTTGTATTTGCTTTTCATTTCAAGTGCGAATGGGAATGATTTTTTGAGCCGATTTTCAGCTCCTCAAAATTCGTAAAATCTAAGAAAGGAAGTACGATTTTCAAAACAAATGAGCTTTTCTCCAAAGTGGAAGAGCCAAGCGATCCCTGTTATAGCTCTAACTTTGAAGTCATTCATCCCTTCAAATAATATCGCAACATCGTCTTTCCAGCATGTCTAGATGTGATGCAATAATTTTTCCAGTTATCGGTCACATAGGACCGATATTTGCAGAGTCCGTCACCAAAGGGTTAAGCAAGGTTAAGCGCGTGACGTGGAAATCGCTGATTGGCTGAGAGGCGATATCCACACAAGTAAAATTGTCGTATTTTTACGTGTGTTCAGATACGATGTTTCTCAGTGCTGGAAATCCTTGTAAAACACCGTAGTTAATAGAATAAATAATTTTAATTACTTTTAGGAGTTATGTGCAATAGAGTGTTTCCATTTTTCAGTATGAAATAAAATGAAAATTCCCAGGTCCGAATCTCTAACTTAGTTAAGATCCCCCTGTGGGCAATCCCTTTATGTAGGACGACACGAATTTTTACTAAAAATACAATAGAATACAACACAATACAATTCAATAGAACAATAGAACGCAACACAATACAATACAATAGAATACAATTTGGTAGCAATTCGTGTCGTCCTACATGAAGGGATGGCCCACCTGGGAGTAACTCCAAGCCCTAAGCTATATAAAATATATTATTTAAATCATTATGTAGCATTATATATTTATAGACAACCTATAAGAAGTAATTCAGAGTGAATTTTAATACCGAAATCATGAAAAGGGAAATTGCCAAGCGAATCTGAGGAATATACCAGGTTCGTATTCGAAATTGACCGCTGAATGCGATACCTACAGACGTATGGCTTCATTCTACTGAGTTATATAAATATTCATAAACACAAGCGAGCTGTAAAACTTGAAAATCCAAACATACGCAGAATTGTGAATAGTCCACCTTCTCCCTGATATTTATGAATCATATTTAACTTCAGAATGAGATTAAGTCGATGATAGACGGTTCAACATTTGTCACCAATATATTACATATATTTTAGTGTTGGCCACAAATGTTGAACCGTGTATCGTCGGCTTTAGCTTAAGACTGAGCAAATTGGTCTATTATATTGGTGGTGTGCAATCAATCCCCAGAAATTAAAATAACACAGACGTGGCCGCCATGTTGGATGAACAAACAAGAGAAGCTAACGAGAAATACTTTGTTAAAAGGAACCAAGATGGCGGCGATGACGTAACAGCAGCAACAGTCATCGCGTACTGCGGTAATTTAGGGTGCGTTCGATTGACCGTATTCCGGAATAAGAATACCTAGAATGATCATTACAAATCGCTTCTACTGGATGTTTTTAGCCACTGGAATACTAAATGTATCCTGAATTTCATATATCAGCAATAATTTGTAGCTTACAGTGCAAAATATTCCCGAACCAGTGATTTCCAGAGACGATTCCATCTATTCCTATTCCGGAATACGGTCAATCGAACGCACCCTTAGAATACGAAACTGGTCTATTAGGAGACTTCTCCATCAGAATCTTTAACTTCATTAGAATCCTTAACTAGCTTGTTGTCTACGTCACACATAGATAACTAACTCACAACTCCTTAATCATTTATTGGATGACTAATTTGTGTTATATTTCACCACAAACATTTTGCGTGCTCTCATTGGTCTAGCCTGCTATGCAGACGCATTTTTTCACTCTCATAAATTCGAAGAAGAAAGTGACGTCTGCTTACCCGAGCACTTAATTAGTTTCCAACATGCAAGCACGACGTCAGCACGTTTGTTTTATTTTTCTGCCCAATCAAAGCCATTGTTCGAATTTTAGTGAATCGACGCGCCAGTGAACACTCTCCTATGATTGGTCAATGGCAAATGTATTGTCTGAACCTTTTAAATGCAACATTACGTCACTTTCCAGGTTATGGTCGTTTTCTATTTCATTATTCTGTCATTTTTTATTTCATTATTCTGTCATTTTCTATTTCATTATTAATATTTTAATAATAGTATAATAATATTTTAATGAAGTTGCGTATTTATCTCGTTTTTAACTTATATATAGTTTTGAAATTTAGCTTTTTATATAACTAGTTTCTAGTGTCAGTTATTGAGGGCCACAAGTTTGTTAGCTTTGCTATTTAGTGCTGCCCTCTTTAAATAAGAGGGTAGCGGATGCAAACTATCAGGCGATAGTGCCCGCTGAGAGCGGAAGACAATTTTGTGATGAACAATAACGACAAATAGACTGTGTTTGTCTCGGAACTATCGGCTGATAGTTTCCCTTGGAAATTTGATGTTCTTAAAACTAGCATATAAGCCCTCGAACTTCGTTCTCGGGCTTATATTTGTTTTAAGAACATCAAATTTCCGCGGGCAAATATCAGCCGATAGTACCTCGACGGACACTGTCTATTTGTATAATAGTGCTCGCTGAGCACGAAAGACAATTTTGTGATGAACAATAACGTCAAATAGCTGGGTTTTGTCTCGGAACTATCGGCTGATAGTTTCCCTTGGAGATTTGATGTTCTTAAAACTAGCACCTCGATCTTCGTTCTCGGGCTTATATTTGTTTTAAGAATGTCACATTTAATTTCCGCGGGCATGCAACTATCAGCCGATAAGTCCCTCGATCGACAGACCACTATTGTTATCATATAACATTAAATTGCGTGCAAGACTACTGCTTGTGAACACAGGTGTAACCTAAATTTTAAATATCTGTCTTCTGAAAGCAATTAGAAGTTGCGGTTTGTAGTATTCAGTTTCATAATTTTATAGCAGTTTGTTCCAAAGTTATTAGCATTTAAACATTTTGGAAAACATGAAAACATGGCTGACAAAGTTAAATTAATGCTACCGATCTCGTACAAGTGCCTTTAAGTAAATGAAGTCGAATATTGTTTGCTCTCCAGTACAACCACGTGATCGTATCCAGCAAAAGGCCCATTTGAGTGCATGAGTTTGAAACCTATTTATAGATAACGTGAGTCGAATAGTATAATTGCCTAGAAAAAGGATTCCCAGAGAGAGGCTAGGATGTAATAATGGTTTGAAATCCATTTGAAGAGATCGCCAAATTAGAGTTTACCAGTATTCAAAATTTTTTTATAGGAGACTAAAACAAATACCATGGCTGAAAAAACAACAATTAAAAACAGCACCTTTGCAAAGTTCTTAATGAATAATTTAACCACAAAAATGGAAACACAACAAAAACAGAAATGGATTGCATAGAAAATAATGTAAACTTGGGCGGAAATTCTTGGAAAAAAGTTCGAAATTTTAATTTGGACAAATTATAACTATCGGAAAAATGGCATGTACGTATTCTGTAAATTGTCTATAGAAATAAGATTTAATAATAATAAACACTTTATTTAAGCAGGGTAACTAGAGTTACAAAAGTAATTTTCATCTAGGCATAATATAATGATACTGGTATATAACTCTATAACACTATAAGTATTATACTAAAGCTGCTTAAATGTAACTATAGATAATACAAGCTAAGTAAAACTAAAATTAACTAGGTGATGATTAAGTATAATCAGTATATTTACACAGACGGAGGGAGAAGACAAAACAATCATAGTTTTTCTTTGAGCTTGGTGAAGGCCATCTTTAAGTATTTCCATCTATGGAAGATCTAGAGTTTTTATACTCTTAATTATCAGTCTGAAACGAGCATAAAACATTTATTAGCTAAACTGCATTAAACACAAACAACAGATCAGGGGCCGGCATCTCGTTTATTGATACTTGTCGGACATGTATAATTACAGCAGTACATAATGTTGGCCAATCAAGTCAATATAGATGTGTAGTCAGTACATTTCTTCTATTGTTAACATATGTCCTAAAGAAAAATTAGGTATCAAAGTAGAGAAACGCCTTCGAGTGATTCTTACATAATAATCACTCCTCTTATACACCCTCGACGTTTATATAACAGTAACAACATACTGCATTAATTCCTACCCACTTGTGTACATTCCGTAACGCTATAAAATATATCAGTTTTCCCCTGTCGATCAGAGGGAGGGGCAAATCCTTTCTTGCCAGCCACGGAGCTACCTTATTATAGGGAATTAACGCTCGTGTTAATTAAAGTATTTGAAATTAACGCGACTTAAATTAACGCGAATAGGAGGGAAAATTACTTCCAAATAAAGGAAATTAACGCGAAAGTGGTGGTAAAATTTCAAAATGAAAGAAATTAACGCGATTGACACAAAGAAACACAGTTTGTGGTAACAACACATACATACATACATACATACATACACTTTATTTATCCTCGAATTTACAGAGTAGCTGAAATAAGCTAATATCTTCGAACACATTTTAAGGCCATCCCTTCATGTAGGACGACACGAATTGCTACCAAATTGTATTCTATTGTATTGTATTGTGTTGCGTTCTATTGTTGTATTGAATTGTATTGTGTTGTATTCTATTGTATTTTTGGTAAAAAATCGTGTCGTCCTACATAAAGGATTGCCCATTTTAAACCTGGACCATTATTAGGTTTTGATTATTGTTTGAATAATATTTTGATCTTTTCAAAGTGACGCTAAAAACAGTTGACTCAATAATTGAGTGAGGATTTTATAGACACATTTCGATGATTAGCTCAAAACAGCAGAAAAAAATTGTTAAAAATGAATTATTTAGGCAAAATATAAATAACATAAGAAGAAAACAAATCCAAAGCATTATTTTATGTCGAGACACCCTTCTAGGTACTAGAAATAATCATAGCTTTGTGAAGTGCGTTCGTCAGTTTTCATTAAGAATTGTTGTTTGCTGTCCTTTGGTAACAGAAAGAAACAACCATGTGTACATATTTCATGTCTTTGTTCTCTGATATAAACACACGGAATGTTGCGAAACTGAACAGTAAAAAAAATTGATACTGACTGCGGGAATCATGATGAGACAATAAGAAAATCATGTATATATAATGAAGATATAACCTCTTTATTAACACTATTGACAACTTTATTGTTAGGGTAGTTTTACTTAATTTGTGAAACAAAACTTATGATTAGTATCTAATGGTGAAATAGAAACAACACAAATCATTTGTGATATGGTCAGTTGGCTATCTTAATAGCCAAATATATATTGCTTAAATTGCTAAAAGATCGAAAAAAAGTATCGCGCTTTCCATATGTCATGCACTTCAGGGCCACCGTACAAATATGCAAGATGGGCAGTGTGCAAGATTTGAATCTTCTTGGCTTTATTTTTTTCTGCATAGCAATGCTATTTGGTCGCTGTGAAAACTCGAGAGCGAGACACTTTATAGCACAGTGGAGAAGCTTCAAAACAACTAAATGCAACGAAGCAACAACAACGCTTATTCCCGCCATGCCACGCTTGCCCGAAATAAAGTACGTTTGACAGACCCTAAATAGTCGCTGGATATAACTCTAACTATATCCAAAGGTTACAAAGGTGTCCGATAACAGGTATTGATTGTCCGATATTAGGTTGATGTGTCTGATACTGGGTTTATTAATACCGCTGTCTTGAGTCGATTTTCAGGGAGAATAGTGAAATTCGAAAGGAATCAGGTTATGCAAACGTAGTACCAACTATTAAAGATGACGAAGAAAGGAAAACATTGGCAAAATGAATAGCCCTCTTTTTTATACGACTGGAAGCGATCAAACTGTCCTATAATAGGTTGTGCTACCTTACATGTAAACTTAAAAACAAGTAAAACAATAAGCTTGCACTGTAGTTCTATTTTTCTATCACCAGTGTTGTTACCTACAACACATAATTCATTATAGCTACATTTGACTTATACACACTGGCTGAGTTTGTTTTGTAATACAGCACGTTGGCTGACAGTTTAGCATGTCGCGCGATTTAACTCAAAATTTTAGCATTGGAAACCCTACTTGCGAGGTACAGCATTCTCTCAGGCTTTTACAGATAATTTCTACATATATCCAAAACATATCGAGGCAAAAATGATACAAACTTACCGCAATACTGAAGACACTCTCTTGACCCAGAGAGGCTGTTCGCGCAAGATGGCGGCCAAATTGGCAACAAACCGGTGGTCCCTTCATGTAGGCAGCACATGGATTGCTATCAAAATACAATAGAATTAACACAATACCAAAATAGAACGAAATACACAATACAATAGAATAAAATACAATTTGGAAGTAGTTCATGTCTGCCTACATGAAAGGAGAACCAAGAAACCAATAGGCCATTTTGACGATGTTGCGCACGCATTGAAAACAAAAGCAGGTGGCCCGTCAAAAACCAGAATGTGGCCCGCCAAAAAGCAGAATGTGGCCCGTCAAAAAGCAGAATGTGGCCCGTCAAAAACCAGAATGTGGCCCGCCAAAAACCAGAATGTGGCCCGTCAAAAAGCAGAATGTGGCCCGTCAAAAACCAGAATGTGGCCCGCCAAAAACCAGAATGTGGCCCGTCAAAAACCAGAATGTGGCCCGCCAAAACTCAATGTTGCATGACAATCTTTTTTTTTTTCTTGATTGCATGTATATTGTTCTCAATGCCCGCGCAACATCGTCAAAATGGCCTATAGCCCACTTCCGCGATATGCTTTACTTGTCACGCACAAAGGTTTCAATACGAGGCTCCGTGCTAAATGAAATTTATTCTTTTCACAGGGAAAAGTATAAATTTAATTTAGCACGGAGCCTCGTATTGAAACCTTTGTGCGTGACAAGTAAAGCATATCGCGGAAGTGGGCTATACTCGACTTTTTTCTGGCATACATACACGCAATTAATTAAATTACTCAAGTAAGATTGTGCGTTGGTTAAGTTCGAATCATTGAAGACATAATTTAATAAAAAAGAATTCTTTAGACAACATATTAATAGCATAAATAGAAACAAATCCAAAGCATTATTTTTATTACCACATCATAAACAGCTGGCGAAAGAGAGTGAATATCTCTTAGGGAATCAACCAAAAATCAACTTAATTAAAATTAGATAGATATAAGCTTCAATCCTTTGATGGTTATAGTTTCTTACTTATTTAGCCTCGGCCAGGGAGATAGTGGTTACCGATTTACCTTTTTAAAATACCAAAAATACCCTAATTGTGACATTCAAATCACATGTCAAAATCTTGCTGTATCCTTTAAACCAGAAAATACCAAAAATTTAATATTAGTTAATACCCATATTTCAATGTAATATACTCAATTTAACAACCCTTGGATACCTCTGGCCGACCATGTCTGAATTTTGGTAAAAAAAAAAGTGATATAATTGTTTTGCTATTTAGATTAGCCTCATTTGATCGTCTCACTTTTGATGAAAAAGTGACAACGCTCTTTAAACCAAAAGTAAACATTCTTCTTAAAATGCCAGGCTTAAAAGTAAGACCACTCAATTAAGTGGCTCACGTGAAGCTTTTGCGCATTTGCCTGTCATGCGAAAATGGAAAGCGTGAACAAATATTTACAATGCAGAATTTTAGGAGAAAACGTGAGAGAATATATTATATCTTGCCTTAGGGAAAAAATTGCCACACCACCTTCAGTAAGTATTTCATTCGTTATTCCTTTTCTTACCTTTTCTTGATTATATCATTTTAACCAGTTAGCTCTTTTTATTTTATTTGGGAGTAACTAGCTCGCACAGTTTTCCTAAAATATATTGCCTTCAGTTTTTGGGCTAAAGTCCGCCATAAACAAGAAGTAATTTGTATTCGGTTAATCCCAAGAGATTCCCTTGGAGTCTCTCATGCTTCACCAAGTTAAGTTTCAACCGTTTTATTTAACTAAGACTTTGCAGTTAAGGAAAGATGTAACCCTCGAGAAGGAATGGAATTTATTACCGGATTGTTTAAAACTTTCAAGATATTCTCCCATGCATTTGAATTCTGCAGAAATACTAATTGAAATCCAATTAAAGAAGCTCTTCGTTCGCAAAATCTGACGGTAATCAGGACTTTGAAATGGCAGCGTTTTTCATAATCTTTGATCAGTTCGAGTACAAAGTGAATTATCAAACTGTAAAAAGCTGTTTGTTTCCGAAATATAGAATCAGACATTTAAATAGCTAAGAGTGATTGAATACGAGAAGGACTGATCCTACTTTGATGGATGAATGATGGCAATTATGTCATCTCTCTCGATGATCCTTATCAAGTCCTTATGTTTTCAACAACTGGTATCATAGATTCCATAGCATTTCATGAACAGCTGCCACCACAGCGCAAAATTTGCCTTTCTGGAATTTGAAAAAGGACTGGGACCGAGTGAACCCCGTCACGAGAAAGAGCATGTCTAAATTAGCAATTTCCCCGAGTTTGGGGAGGTTTGGTTGGATATTTTATTTAAAATCATGTGGTGAGCTTTCAGAAATCAGTTTGGGGAACGAGCGTCCGATCCCCTAAAACCACCCAAACGTTTCTTATTTTTGCGATATTTAAAAGCTTGCTATTTAGTTTCTTTCACCCAAACATAATCACACTACGCAAACTTACTAATTACGACGTGCTCTTTCTCGTGATGGGGATCATTTTTAACTCGTGGATGCACGCATGTGCAGGAACGAGTTATCGGGGTAAGGTGGATCCTTTTCCAAATGCCGCATTCTTTTCCGAAGATGTATGTTAGCAAAATTCGTACCATGTTCGGAATGTGTTCGGGATATGAGATTTTTCATGACTAACTCGCTTAAAGGGTGACCAGCATCCCATAACCAGGAGTGTCCATATGTCCTGTTTAGTTATCACAGCGTTTTTACAAGTTGGGCTATTTTTAGATTATTTTCCCCGCCAATTAATGGTTGCACCGTGGCGGAACAAAAGATGCCTCATTAGCTACTTTTGTTATACCAAACAACATGGCTGCTACGCTTTTGTGATTTGATTCCCTTAGAAATAATTGCAACTCAACAATAGCGGGAAACCGTTCTAAAAATAACTTAACTTGTGAAAACGCATGTTTGTATACATGTTTGTATAGACATTGGGAGTAAACCCCGAAATAAAATCCCTCTACCCCCTCACGGGTAGTTGTAACTCCAGTGGCGTGCATCGAAAGACAGGTGTTGCGGCAATGAGAACAAGATAGTTTCGCGGATGATCATTAATTTGACAACGGGAAGGTACATAGCTCCAGTTAGCGGAGAACCGTCAGGTAACTGGAGATGGTGTCTCAACTAAAAAACACCGGGAAGAAAACCCTCCAGTAACCATGGAAAAATTACCCAAGCATATTTAATGATGTCGACAATTGAAGATCTATGCTGCATCGTCCGTCGCGCGGATCAACAAGGGACGCGTCCCCCAGTGGTCTGCCAGGCTGAGGTCGAAAAATATGCTACTGGCTGTGGCAAGATGTCGTTGCCCTCCGAACATCTAGAAAGACAGATAAATTCTAAGTTTCATCACGTAAGAACTATGCAAATGTTTAATTGCCGTATTGGTACTATCAACGTACAAACAGCAAAAGATGAGATAAAACTAGCTGAATATGTTCTTCATGTAAAAAAACATCAAACATGATATCTGCTTCTTCCAAGAAACCCATAAGATCGGTGAAGGCGAAATAGGATTTGATGATGCTCAACTCAAAGGCTGGAGAGTCCTGTACAGTGGTTTCAAAAAAAGAGAGCTCAAGCAGGAGTTGGAATAGTTATAGCACCTCATGTACGCCTAAAGGATGTGATATATGTAGAAGCAGGGCGTATCATAGGAGCCTGCGTTACCATCAATGGGATAAAACTATCTATCTTCTCATGTTATGCTCCAACGGACACACCTTCATATTCAGATCAAACCAAAGATGCTTTCTATGTGACTTTACGAAAGGCAGTCAAAAATGTAACATCTGAATATCCCAGCTACAAACTGATCATCGGTGGAGATTTTAATGCAACAATAGGCAAAGACTGTGAGCCAGAGAAATGTACATGTGTGGGTGTTAATAATAATCCAGACCCCACAAGCTCAAACGGCACCAGACTACTTGGATTCGCGGAGGAACAAAACTTATTTATCATGAATTCGGAGTTTGGCTATGAAAATATACACAGATGGTCATTTTTATTCCAACCTGGGCTACAAGAGGCGACTAGACTATATATTATGTGAATGGTTTATCATGAGATTTTGGAACAACTGTACATGTAGAGTTTATCGAAGTGTCTGTAATGGATTTGATTCCGACCATAAAGTAGTGGTAATGGACTGTACTTTTCCATCTCGGAAAAGTAGGAAACAAATCTTCCACAAGAAAAAGAATATTGGAAATGTACTCGATATCAAACACCTGTCGAATGATGAAAATATAGCAAAATGTTACTCTGAAGCTTTGAACATCTCTGTCGGGGATACTGTTAATATGTCCAACATTGATAAACTGTGTAACAAGATAACAACCTCCATCCAAACATCATCAGAAGCTACAATTCCAGTCAGGAAAAATGTGAAAGACACCAAACCCTGGGTTGATGATACCTTCCTTGACCTTATTGAATCCCGCAACCAATGTAAAAATAAAGATGAACGCTTACACCTAAATGAAATAGTGAAGAAACATAGAGACAAGATCAAAAATGATTACTATGGCAACAAAGCAGCTTCCATAAACATGGCAAGTGAGGCTCCCAATGTTGAAGCAGAGTTCCGCAAAGCGAAAAATTACTCTGCACTGAATAAATCGAAACGTCTATTGATTGCACCTGAAAAATTGAAAAAATCATTTTGAGGCTCACTTTGCCCCAAGGGAAACCAATATCCAACCAGAAGTTGAGAACCCAGATTTTTTTCCTCATATCTTACCACCCGAAGACATAAATGCAAATGAAATCGTACCAACCGTAGAAGAACTGGAATCAGCCATCAAGACATTGAAAAACAACAAATGTCAAGGAACCGACAAAATATATGCTGAGCAACTAAAATATGCAAACTCCAACAAATTAACTGCGGCTATTATGTTACTGTTAAACTTAATTTGGACCCTGATAGCTGTACCTAAGACCTGGCTGTCTGCAACCATAACATGTCTCTTCAAGAAGGCAGTTAAGAGCCTTGCAAAGAATTATCGATCAATCTTCATAATGAGCACAATATCTAAACTCCTGCCAAAAATCATCTTGGAACGACTTAGAAATGCCTACGAACGTATATTGATGAAAAACCAATTTGGCTTTCGTAAATATCATTCTACAACCGATGCAATTTTCATTGTCCGTGAGGCAATTCGATCAACAAAGAATTCCATCCATCTTTGTATGTTTGACTTGAGAGCTGCATTCGATCATATAGACAGAAACATGCTGTTTAAAGTTCTCTCTATAAGAACCATTTAAGCTTTCTTATTAACATCAATATTGAAAGCATTGTATACTGAGACAGTTGCTACAATCAAAAATACCGCTGACCAGTTTCAAATACACACAGGTTGTCGACAAGGAGGAATTGAGTCACCAGTACTTTTCAACATTTACATGGACTTCGTTCTTCGCTGTGCTGAACATGAAGTGCTGGAAAAATTTCCAGACACTGGTTTGAAATATGAGTACCACATAAAATCTGAATCTACAACACATCGCGTAAAATTGGAGGTCATTTCCGGTGTATTTTCTAATTTGCATACTATCTTGGCGTCAAATTTCAAGTTTCAAGCTCATTTACTCCGAAATTTTACAGTAAACACGCGTGCAGCCGTACTTTCATAAACGTATGGCAAGATAACAGCACGTATCGAAGAAAACTTAACATCGGAAAATAAAATCATTACGACAATAACACAACTTAATTTAATCCTTACCTCTGTACTGTAGGTCTATCTAGCGATTTTCTTGCCATGAACACGGCCCCGCAATGGCCGCGTCTTGTATGGAAATGAGTCCGTCGCGAAGAAAACCAGCTTGTTGTGCTTTACGAAGGAACCACAATAAAATACTTAACATCGGAAATCTGATGTACTTCTAAAGCCATTTAAGAGACTTGTATTTGTTTGCCAATAAATTTAACGTATCATGCGATTTTTCAAGGTTTTTTGTGGTCGCTGTAGGGGCCGTTTGTATGAGACAGAACTGTATAAGCACCCCAAATTGCCCATTTCTCTTGCCAGAAGGCTTTCTTCGTCAGCCATATTGGAAAATATAGTAGCCAGGCCTCCGTTACTACAGAAACCGAGCTGCTTCGTACCTAGTTTCAAGGTAAAACTCAGCGAAAGAGCGCTTCCGAGGACTGGCGACTTGGACGCGTGGGACCTGAGTCCAATATTTTTTGCGGGAAATAAAATAGTTTTCTCTCGCTCGTGAAAAATGTTCCTTCCCTGTTTCAATAGTAAATATACAAATTTTATTTGAGTTTGTTGACAAAACCAGTTTACTAAAACGGAGAAAAGCAATAGAGTTGTTGTGTGCTTGTTCTCAGTCTTCCACACGGTCATGATCTGATTTTAGGGGCAATTGTACGCGATGAAGAGAACAACGTAGAGTACATGGGCTCTCAGGACATGACCGTTTACGTATGCTATTATATGCAGACGATATTGTACTGTTTTGTGAGGATATCAATGAACTGCAATCTGTTATCAACATTTATGATGCAACTTTTTCGAGATTTGGTCTGACGATAGCTTGTGACAAGACAAAAACCATGTCCTTCAATGTCTTGTACCAGTCTGAAGAGATCATGCAGAAGGAAACTTTGATATCTCTAAAAAAGGAACATATCGCAAATGTGAGGCAGTTCAAATATCTTAGTCATGTACTATCAAACGTAAACTCTCATCAAATTTCCAGCGCATACGGTAAATGGAACGAAATGAAATATGTGCTTCTCGACAAACGGATGCACCTTTCTACGAGAGTAAAACTTCTAGAAGCATGTGTCAGAAGCCGATTGTTGTATTCCGTTCAAGCTTGGAATTTGAACGCAAGAGAGATGCAAAAAATAGAGTCAGTTTGGCATGGCTTTCTAAGAAGAATGGTAAAAGGTGGTTTCAAACGCCAAAATGCACCGAAGAACAAAAAAGATAATAGTATTCCACAGGAAGAAATAGATTGGGCGTATAAAATTAGCAACGAGAAACTGAGGAAAATAACGAAAACTGAAGAAGTGAAGAACTTTTGCACAATACAACATCTAAAGTATATTGCGCATATAACTCGTCTTGGAAATGATTGTCTTCAGAAACAATTTCTGTTTTGTATATCTGATAATCCTTACGGTCGTTGGAGAACGTTATCATCAGCGATTGGTATTGACGAGAGTCAATTACGAAAGACGATGATGAATAAGAAAGAATTTAAGCAACTGATGGATCATGTATTCTAAACGTGTATCTTTGCAGAAATGAGTTCTCGATAGGAAATATGATGATGATGATGATGGGTTAATTTTAGGGTTCATTCATATGATTAATTTCTATAATTGTTTTTTGTTGCCTAAACATATGTGGCGTTTTCGTTGCCCCACCTTTACTGAATACTAATGTAACTGGTTACATGCCTAAAATAAATAAAATGCATGGATGTGTCACAGCACGTTAGATTTCCCGGCTATTTTTAACTTCGTTTTCCCGCGAAAAAAAGCTGTTTCCGTAACGGTCCGCATAATCCAATAAGGCTTTTTGTTCAATCTTCGCTTGGCACTTCTTCATCCGCCATGTTTACGTTTTAGAACTTCAAGAGTGCAATAATTTGGCGAGTTCTGATAGGCTAATCATACTAATCACTGATTGGCTTTGAGTTTTTCGCGCGAAAAACTAGCCTAAATATAGCCTGAAAATCTAACGCGCTGTGACATATAGATTGTATGAGAGATGGACGCTCCGGGTAATGGGCTCCTGGCATAGGTTTATTTGTTACTAAACTGTCACGCAATTGCGTGACCATTTTATTCCAACTGAGTTGTATATTTTATATTCAGTGAACCAAGCTTGACCCGCGCATCACGCTCACGATACTTGGGTAACTCAATATCTAGGCCGGGGATGTATCGGCATAACATTTACTATCCATGTTTTTCAGATATGTCCTTATCTTCGATGTTCTGCATTTTTCTTCTCTGGTATTTGGATTTCAACACACTTTCAGTTGCCAAGAAACCAATATACATTGGTTCAATGTCACCGCTGACCGGTAAATATGTTTGGTGGGCGCGTGGTATTCCTGTGGCGGCCGAGATGGCGTTTGAATACATCAACAATCGATCGGATGTCTTACGAGACTATGAGCTTCGACTGATGGTCAACAACACGAAGGTATAAGAATGTTTTTGTATAATACATGTTTCCTGGTTTGACGTCACAATCATTAGCATTTTGGAGATACAGACCTCAAAAACACATAGACGCAACACGCGTCTTAGCATTCATTTATTCACTTGATATAGAATCGATATTTGTGATAACTAAATAAACGTTAGGTGCTCTTTACTGAACAAAAACTACAAATAGCACCCGGGAATAGACGAGAAATACCTTTTAAGTGGCCTGATAACATTTTCAAACCCTTTCAACAAAGGATGGCAAATTATTTAAGTGGATTACAATATCTTATTGTAGATATCTAATTTCGAGCCACACGAGAGTGAAATCAAGCTTTCGATTTTTCTCTAAAACAGTATTTTTAATCAACCCACTCCATAATCGATATCATCGAAATAGAGTCGTATATTCTGATTGATCTTTATAACCAACACTTTGGTTTTAGCTCCGTTTTTTCCTCTATTTCTCTTCTTTTGTTTTCTTGTCGATAGGGACTGACAGGTCGCGGTAACATGATTCTCTACGACTATCTGCAAAACAGAAAAGTTTTGATGGTGCTCGGTCCTGCGCGGACAAACGTGGCCCTCTCTGTATCTCACACGGCAAAGTACTGGAATTTAATTCAGGTGAGGCTATCCAACAGATTACATAACGACCTACAGCGAATCGTGGGCACAACACGTACATGGCCGGGCCGGTATACCCTGATAAGCGCAATCTGGTGGGAAGCGGATATCAGGTCACGTAACGCGAATCCCGGCACCAACGACGAGGGAAGAAAATACTTGATGGGTTATAAATCGCTTTATCTGTGCCAGCTAACATACAAGTAATATCAGTTTACCACGAGTCTTATATTTAAATATATTGTAATATTTGTTCTCCCCAGGTATCGGCATCAGCCACATCAGGTACTCTCTCGAGGTCAATATCTTACCCTTATTTTTTCCGCACAATTCCTTCTCTCTCCGCTACAAGCACAACGTTTGTGGCCCTCGCTCGCAGATTTCGCTGGAAGAAGGTCGCCATCTTGTTCTACAGTCGAGATATGCAGGCTCATGTATGTTTAGTTCACTGAATTAGTGCAATACATTGACACCTTTGAGATGCCACGTTTGGAACATATTTAACAATTATTCACCGAAGTGGAGGTGAATAGTGGTGGATATTTACCGAGCCGCTTTAGTTATTTTATTTTATGTCAAATGGACAAAAACTCGCGAGGTGAATATGAAACTATATTCACTGTTTGAGTAGCCAATCAGAGCGCGCATAAAGTGATATTCACTGGTGTGGTATATACTAATAAAATTTAAAATGATTAAGCGTGCGTTATGCATGCTTATGATTATCATGATGATGATGGTCGTGATGACATCCCTTGACGTAAGGGTACCTCGAAAACTGACCACGATGAGTAAAGCAAACATTAACTAGTAAACAGTATATTTTTGAACAATGTACTATTTACTGTTTTCATCCTTTCCAGGCCGCCTTAAAACTGAAAGAACAGTGCAACAAAAACAACATTACGGTTCTTAGCTATGGAAGCTATCTTGACGCCGACGACGCGGAAAATCAAATTCAACACTTGAAGGTAGAATGATAGATACATACATACATACATACACGCACACATACTTCAGTAGAATTGCAATAACTTACTCTCATCAATGGAAACCCTAAAATATGCATTACATTTACGATTTTAAGGACTATATTTTGAAAAAGAAATAGTTCAGCTAAGAATCTAAAGCCTACAAAAATCTACGTATTCTAATTTTCGTTATCGTATTCCAATGAACCCTGCACCATGATTATCTGTGGGTTATGCGCACAGCCTTTATTTATTTTATTATTTTACTAAATTATAGGCTTCCCTTGGCCTTTTTGTGCAATTAAAAATCAATTTGGAGAGCATGAACATAATTTTATTTCGTAACGAATTCAGGCATAATTGCCAAAATCAGGCGACAATTTTTATGCCGTTAAAAATATGCTAATCACATGCGTGACGTCACGGGGTCTGCACATTTGTATTCACAAAGCCGACTGCAAGGCTTCTATTAGAAACATGGCCATCTTTAAGTTTTCTCAAAGCATTACATATTTAAATTGAAAACTGGCCAAAAATGCACTTATTTTTGTAGTATTTACGGAGACGAATCTAGTGACGTCACGCATGTGATTACCATATCTTTAACGGCTTAAAAACTATCGTCTGATTTCGGCAATTCCGCCTGACTTCCATAGGAAAACAAAATATGTTCGCGCTCTCCAAATTGATTTTTAATTGCACCATAAAATGACTGAGAGAAACCTAGAATTTAATAAAATAAAATAAAAACGGGATCGATTTTTTCATTTCATTGGCACTTTAAGATTTCTTTGGTTATATAAGTTGATCGTGATATGCTATTGAAAATGTACGAAAGTGTTGATGTAAATATTATGGCAACATCCCTGTCAGTTTAAATCCCGTGGGGGTCGGAGGGGGTGGGGACGAGTAATACTCGACAACTGAAGATTAGGTACAGGAGTGACCAGGAGCCCATATAAGGAGCGTCCATATCTCCTGTACAGCTGTCACAACGTTTTCGCAAGTTGGGCTATTTTTAGATCATTTTTGTCGCCAATTAGTGGGTTGCACTAGTGGCGGAACAACAGATGCCTTATTAGCTACTTTTGTTATACCAACAACATTGTGATTTGATTCCCTTAGGAATGATTGCAACCCAAGAATAGCCGGAAACCGTTCTAAAAATAACCTAACTTGTGAAAACGCTGTGACATAGGCCTAGTATGCGGGATGGACGCTCCTAGTTATGGGCTCCTGGTGGTACTTAATGCTGACGCTCTCAAACAATTGCCACATTCAAAACAAAGCCATTTGAAAAATTCCTAAAAAATTCAACATGAAAAAGATTTTAATTTATAACTCTTTCCATGCCCACGATCCACTGAATAAACCCAACAAGGTTGGCAGGCCTTCCCATAATCCTTCGCGTACCAACCATATTTTCAATTTTCAGGTCATCATAATTGTTTTTAAGTAAAATGATTAACAAAGAATCCTCTGGGATTTTTGTATAATTAACAATAAACAACGCTCGTACTGTTTCACGAAATGCTTCACGAAAGATCGCCATGTGTACTGTATATCAAGTGAGTGCGCCATTTTGTGAATGGTATCGAAACACCGTCAATAATACGCATTTTCAACGGCTTTGAAAACTTTCTTTAACCTGGAGCCCTTTGCATAAATTAGACACAATTTATTTATGTCACTGGTCAAGCTAATTTCCTGGTAAGGTTGTTAAAACTTCATGTAGGATTTCTAACAAGTGAAGATTTAAAATCTCTGAGGAGCATGCGCAATGGATGTTGTTACGCATACCTGAGCTGCATCCCACTCATGTGTGTTTCTAATTCTAGGATATAGACGCCAGAGTGATATTTGGGTTTCTTCAAAAAACGACAAGCATAATGTGTAAGGTAAATAAACACATCAACAAGTAATCAGGTTACTCGGGTCCGTTTCCTTGGCAACTCAGTAATTCGCATAACTCCGTACAAACAATAAGGTTAATTTGTAAGTGACACTGACAGATTTAGAAAACCTTTAACCGATTTGGCTGATCCAAATCTGGCCGCGGCTAATTTGCATAATGTTAAAGCTCAATATTTTCAGGAGAATAAACTGTGCCACTTAAGGGACCGGTCATTAAATATGGAGGAGAAATTAGTTTTTGTCAGAACATTTTCCAGGCCCCTTCTTTTCAGTAATATAAAAAATAAATTTTAAAGACCTGTTGAAGCTTTGAAAAGTTTCAACCCCCAACCCCCCCTACCGGCCCCTTCCCAATCATATGTACATGTATATCTACACATACTCTGTATATAATGTATATCTAATTCTCAAATGTATGTTAACTATTAAAATCAACAATGCCTTAATCCTGTAAGTCGTGTCTCCGCTCAGCAGCCCTGTAGTAAATTATTGATACCCCCCTTTTCGTTGACATTTTTTGGGAAACCCCCTCACAATACATAAAAAAATTCGAGACCTTCCTATTTCTCCTCCAGCCTCCAGTCCCCCCCCCTCCCTCCCTATCTCTCCATATGGAATGACCGGTCGCTAAGAAATGTACATGTTATATAAATGTTATAAATCTAGAGATGAAATGGTTTAAAGTACGTAAAACACCAAACCGAGATTAGTCGGGCACCACTACCTTTTCTCATACAAAATTATCAAATTTTGAGTTGAAATATCATCCATACTTCTAAAACTATTGATTTTAAAGTGATATTTAAACGTTAGAGGCAGTTTTTATGGGAAAACTTTTGGTAAGCGAAATTTAAAAATCGCCATCAGTATTTGTATTCAGTCTATGGTTCAAAAGTAAATGCGTACGATATCATATCATGTTCTGTCTGTCCTTTTATGAAAGAGTTTGGTTTTTCATAAACGTATCAGATGCTAGAGTGGTTTTCGACTGAGTATCGTAAAACCAAAACCAAAGTAATCACAGAACCAATCACGGAAGCAAGTAAAAACACAATGAGCCAATCACGAACTGAAGTAATTCGTGGATGTTTTTTGTTGAACCAATCACGAGCAAGTAAAAACACAATGAGCCAATCACGAACTGAAGTAATTCGGATGTTTTTTGTTGAACCAATCACGAGCAAGTAAAAACACAATGAGCCAACCACGAACTGAAGTAATTCGTGGATGTTTTTTGTTGAGCCAATCACGAGGAAGAGTAAACGCAATCAAGGATAGCTCTCGCTGAAACGCAAATCAAACCTGGCGAAAATTTAAATTGTAGCATAGTATATAAAGCACCTGCATGTTTACCTGCATGTTTACATGTACATGCATGGAGGAGGGTCGATTCTATAGTATTAGAGGTATCTTGTATATCGATTGCTGGTCCTAGCACCAGCTTTTGATTGTCATGCTAACTAGATACAAGACTAAGATGTCTCAACCCCAGCCTCGATATCACCGAAGGCTAGGTTGCCTTTCAATATGGCGGTCCGAGAACTATAAATCATTTTCTCTACTGTTTTACAGTATTATGCAGGGAGACTATATGGAACGAAACACTACCATGAAGTATATACCCATAAGACATAAATGTGGCCCGGATTGAATTGATCTAAGAACTTCGTTTTTCTAGATTTTCAAATACAACATGTACGGCAGTCAATACGCCTGGGTTATCAATACCCCGGACAACAAAACAAGTTGGTGGCAGCGAACTTACAACCATCTGAGTTGCACTAAAGAGCAAGTAAATCAAGCTGCAGATAACGTCATTACTATTGATCACTTGCTGCTCAGTCAAGGAACACAGAGAGGCATATCTGGACTGGTAAGTATTACCCATCGTTCCATTCCAGCGTTCGTCTCGGAAATTTGATTTCAGCCTGGAGATGCAAGGCATTAACTCTTATTTTATTGGTATATAACATTTATCCTGAAGAAAATGCTAGTTAGAGGTGATATAACTGATGGCCAAAATTATCTGACGTCATTTATTTAAAGGCACTTGTACGGTAGTGTTATTAGCGAAACCTGTTTGTAAATACTATTTTCTAAATCCAATCGATTGTTGGTCTTTCTAAAACTGCGTTTTTGAAGATTGTTTGCCATCCAGTGAAGCCTTTCCCATGGGATCACGAGCTCAACAGGCGTTATGCATGATGATGTCACGTGATCACCACCCGAGCCTCACTTTGGCACAACATTTCGTCTCAACACAAGAGTGAGGCTTGGTGGTGATGATAAAAGCATTACATTATCATGCACAAGACCTATTCATTCGTTATCGAAGTAACTTTTTCCTGCCAAAGAGCCTATTGTATTTCCTCGCAAACAGAGCTCACGAGCATCAGTAGCAAAAGCGGCCTCTGATGAACTGAGAAGGTATAAATTAAAGGAACTTTATATTATGCGACATTCACTGGTGGTCACTGATTTCTTTGATCAATGTGATATAGAAGAGAACAAAAGGAAACCAGGGAACTAATATAATTCTCTAGTATCTATTTTACAGATCCAGTAAAATCCTTCTATCCTTTTTATAGACTCCTCAAGAATTTCAAGAGATATACAAACTGTATTCACAGCAACGAAGCTTGCCAATTTCCATGTATGGTGCATTTGCGTTCGACGCTGCCTGGCTTATTGCCCTCGCCTTGAATACCACTGCGAGGGAACTGGGCCCGAATCGCACATTAAACCAGTTCCGTTACAAGGACGCCTACATGTCAGGGATGATGAAGAAGAGCCTTCTGAATACAGAATTCATCGGCGTGACGGTCAGTGGAAATACCGCTGTATTTACATATAGAGGGCTCACTGTTAATCGCTATGTTCAAAGGGATAAATGCCGTTTATATTATTATACGTCTAGGTAACTTCGTGAGCTATGATTGGTCAGTTTGTGGTCCATAACTTATGTTATAGACCTCACACTCGGTAAATAAGAGGTATTTATTATACGTCTAGGTAACTTCGTGAGCTGTGATTGGTTTGCGGTCCATAACTTCCCGTACGGTCCGCAAAATTAAAGCAAAGCTGGTTTTGAACATTTTGAGCGATATAATAAAAATCTTATTGAACTCGCTTTATCGGTCCGTACTGTATAAAGCTATGGATCCTCGGGCCCCCTTGTTTTATGACCCCTGCACTCCGCTGAAACATTGTCCCTATTAACTGTATATCTTTCTATCAAGGGATCAGTTAACTTGGAGAGAAACGGCGACCGATATGGAAACTTTGAAGTGGCTCAACTTCGAGGTAAGAATCTAAAGGCTGATCACGAGGCTCTGGGGAGAGGGGTAGGGGAGAGAAATAATCCTACCGCTCTACCCTCCCTCATCAGGACTGATGATTAAAACAGATATACAGACACTGATATTTTATTAATTTCCTTTGTTTTTGCTTCATGAATTATTCATGAATTTGATAATTACTTATACTGACTACATTCAAGTTTACAGCACTTTTTATGTCGGATCTCAGATTTCTTTTTTAAACTAGAAATCTATTATATACTCTAGATTCCCTCAGCAGTGTATTTAACTGTCAATTCGTTTGGGAAAATTGGCAAGTAATTTAGTGCGAGTCAAACGTCATACCATCCGTAAGGTCTGACAACAGCGAATTGCGTTGTACTTCAAAGGATGAAAGAAAATATGTTGTTTGCCAAAACGCGACGTTTGAAAGTACGGGTACAATGTTTTGCATGTGTATAGTTGCTTGAGTTTGCCAAGAGGCCGACTAGGTTTAAACGACTTTTGTTCTCTCCGAACCAAGGAAAATCACTCGATCCTGTTGGAATATACGACGTGTTAAATGACAACTTCACTCTGTTACCAGGAAAGGACTTTGGTTGGAAAGGTGAGAGAAACTGAACTTTACAGGAAGGAACGATTGCTGATATCTCAGTTTGTCAGTATTGCTATTAATAACGACATTATTATCACCATTATCATTGGCATTATTATCACCATTATCATTGGCATTATTCAATTTACTCACAATCTCCATCCTGATCAGCTGAGAGTAGCCTACAGATAATAATAATAATAATAATAATAATAATAATAATAACACTTTATTTAATGAGGATATGCAGATAAAGCTTACACTTGTTTCCAATCTGGTCCTCCTAATCATGGCGTAAGAGTCACCGAATTGTCTTATTGTGTAATTGCCAGCTCATGCATTGGCAGAAATATGAGACAAGATGGCGGCGCACATGCGCATCAGTGTCTAAAATGGCTGTCGATTCCTATAAGAAAATGTATGAAAAACATAAAACTTTTCAAATTTGAAGACCTTCTAAGTTTGGTTTCATATTTGTTCGCCTCGAGACCAATAACTTACGGATTAAGCTGTGTATTGAGGCCACAAACAATCCCTCAGATCGTCGGTAAAGTACTTCCCCGAGAAGTCCATTTCGCCCTTCAAATGCTCCTCGTTCTCCATGTTGTTGTCTGTAATCTGGCTGAACCCATGCACAGTTTGAGGTACAACAGTACGCCAAGTCTTCGGTGAGGCTTATTTCTTCGCCTCGATGTCAATAACGTAGTGTTCAATGCATCCATATCGCCAATAAAACGTACAAAAACACTCCTCCAAAGTATTTCCAAAGACTTCTGAGTTTTGTCGAAATGTTAGTGCCAGGACGCCATATAGGATTACATTTTCGAAGAAAACTCGACGTCACCATTTTGCTTTCTGTCCGCCATCTTGTTTTATTAACCTAAATCCTGCAATGTTTGCTGGGATATAAACTGGCTTTCAGGCCCTTCTCCTCTAAATAATTGCCGGCAAGCAGCTAGACTTGGACCGGACAGACGCCGGAGAGATGACAAATCCTAAAAAATGGCTTTTTAATCACAATGGCTACATTTAAGCTAATAGAACTCTCGTTCCGCTTCTCTATTCTTATTTCATCACAGAAAGTTTCGGTTTTCTTTGCGTTGGAAGGTCAATAGAGAACCTACAGGTTCACTCACTATAAGCCGCCATTTTGAATCGGCTAAACGGGCGCCTGCAGTACCTTTCCGCTGATGTCCATAATTTCTGCCAATGTGGTATCTCTGCCAATCCATTTTAAGAAGTTTAAAACATGAATAATGAAACAATTATTGGTTCTCGCATGATATCGAAATTATCAAGACCTCGGTCCGTTATCAACCTTTATCATTATCGTTATCATCATTATTACCATCATCATCATCATTATCATGCATGATTATTATCATTACCACATACGTTATCATCATTATTACTATTATAAATCCATTTAATTTTACCGTGTGTACGTTAGACGACTTAAAGAATCGCCTTGAATCATTCCGTTGTCCCTCGTGCCTGGTTGAACCTGGAGCGAGCTCCAGCCCACAACACCCCGTGTTCGATGAGCTGGGAACGCGACAGTAAAAAGTCTGATTGATGTTTACAAACCACGGAGGTAAGACGTATAGTAACTAATTTATTGGAGATGACCCATCGGAGTGAAGAACCACCAGAGTCGTTGGAGGAAGTGCCAGTGGAAAAGAGGAACAGAAAATGATCACGAAAAGCATTAGAGAGCGCTATTGAAGAGAAATATCGCGTGGCCCGTGTGTTGAGTAAGAAACTTAGGAAACGCTATTAGCGCAGCTGAGACGCTTAGCGAAGGAGATAATGGAGATAGCATCTTACAAAACCTCCAGGTCACGGCAGAAGAATTCAGGTTCAATTTAACCGAATTAGTCGACCTGATAGACTAAGATAAATATGGAGATCATTCACGTGAAGATCTCAATGATGGATATGAAACATTGAATCATGCATGTGCTGTTATTGAGAGAATAAAGTATAAACTTTGTGATAAGTTATCACACGCGTCAACGCGCCGCTCAAAGCAATCATCACGTCGTAGCAGAAAATCCACACTATCTTTAGCATCAACGACGAGCACTGCACGAGTAAAAGCGCTCGTAGAAGCCGCCGCGGCACGACAATGCGCCGAGTACGAACGCTTAATCGCAGATATGACATATGAGAGAAGACAGCGCGAAGCTGATAGCAAAAAACTCCACGAAGGGCAGCGCGCGAAACACGACAGAGATATGGCCATCCTCACTGTGAATAAAACCCTAGCCGTAGCTGTCGCGAAATTAAAGGCAATCGAAAATGCAATAAAAGACGAAGGGCCGCGGGAGAAACGCGAAATTCCCGGAGTATCGAGTATTGCTTATAATGACAGAACTAGGGAGTGGGTCCATGCAACCAGCGCGTCAGAAATTCCGTCACCTAACGATATAAAACACTGCCTCCCCGCACGCGCCACCGGACCACACCCAGCAAAAGCAGCTATTGCCTTAGCGAGTGAAAGTAATGATCGCGCCGCCCACCACACCTTTGGGCGACCATTTACCACATCAACCCCCAATAAAGATATAATCGCAACGCAACTCGTCGAAACCCTAACGTCAGCAAATCAACAGATCATTGCCGGGCTGGCCAGACAAAGCCTTCCTAAGTGCTAGCCGGATACCTTTAGTGGAGACGCTACGTTATTCCATCCGTGGAAAAGGGCATTTAAGGCCATGGTCCAGGAGGCTGACGTACTCCCGGAACAACAAGACGACCCTGCCGCCCTACTACGAGACCTCTGGGCCGAGCGAGAGAAGGTTTGTAAACGCGGCAGCGATAACTAATATCCTTCTGGAACACTTGAACGGAGCAGCAGCGTTGGGGGGGGGGGGGCAACAACAAAAAGCTACAGGAATTCGCTGATCTCTGTTGAGACGTAGACTGCCAGGTGGCCCTCGTGCCCGGGCTCGCGTGTCTAAACTTCCCCCACGCTATCCGACCAATAGTCGAAAAGTTACCGGCATCCCTCCGCAGTAAATGTCGCAAAGCACGAAGAGAGGAAATATGACACTTATCCGAGCTTCCATGATTTTTCTAAAGTCATCCAAAATCAAGCACGAATGAAGAACCATCCGAATATACTCGCGGGATCTAAGTCTTCCGTGCCCACCATGCCTAGACGAGGGGACAGACCCCAAAGTAGAAGGATACTAACGACCACTACTAAACCTGCTCAGCCGCCGAAAGACGCGCAGCCAATGGAGACCCTAGCAAAGGAGAAAAAAGGGTGTCCTTTTCACGAACGCACAGGCCACGACCTCATCGAATGTAAGGCGTTCGGCGCAAAACCGTTAAAGGAGAAGACGGGGTGGATCTACAAGGCCGGGCTTTGTTTCCGTTGCCTAGGAACCGAGCATCGGGCAGAACAATGTAAGGCCGACATTAGCTGCACTAAATGCGGAGACAAACCGCACATAGCCCTTCTGCACAAAGAAAAGGAGATTAGAACCCCCGAAGAAAATGTTAACGCAAAGTACACGGCGATATGCAACGAAGTTGAGGGTGGTCTATCGTGTAGTAAGATAGTGCTAGTTGACGACGTATACAGTAAAGAGAAGCCAGATATAGTCACCCGTGTCTATGCAATCGTTGACGACCAGAGTAACGCTTCTATGATTAGCACTCATCTCGCCGATAAGCTCGGGGCTAACGGTCCAGCGGAAAAGTACTATCTATCTACTTGCAGTTCATCAAGGGAAGTCAAGTACGGTCGCCACGTGTCCGGTCTGATGGTACGATCGCTACAAGGCAAAGTGTTAAAAATACCCACGCTAGTGGAATGTGACCACATCCCTAAAGGTAAACGAGAGATTCCAACACCAGAACTGGCAAGGAAATTCCCCCACCTCAGAGAGATCGCGGACGAGATTCCACCACTCGACCCGAACGCCAACATTCATGTACTTCTTGGTCGAGATGAGCCAGAGTTGCTGAAAGCATTTAAAAATGGCCCTAAAGGAGCGCCTTGGGCACAGAAGCTGCTTCTAGGATGGACAGTATCCGGACAAGCATGTCTCGACCTCCTAGGTGCCGGACCGGTTCATATCAGCGCCCACCGCACTAAGCTTTCCAATCCGGAAAATCGCCAAACAACGGTCGAAGATCCTGAAATGGTACCCTGTCCCAACCATTTCAAAGTGAAACACATTTACCAGGAGTCCGAAGAACACAGTATAGCATAACATGTGTACCACACCACGCCAAACGACAACGATGTAAGCTGATCGTGTGAGGAAGTTCCTCAAGATGATGAGCGATGGTATTCATAAGAACGAACGTGGTAACTGTGAGATACCCCTCCCCTTCCCGAAACTAGGTGTTAGTATGTTTAATAATCGAAGTCAGTCACTTCACAGGCTCAATGGGCTGTTGCGCACGCTTAGAAAGAAACCCCAGATGGAGAAAGACTATTTTGAGTTCATGAGCAAGGTGCTCGAGAGAGGCCATGCCGCCCCAGTTCCTCTCGACGAAGTTTCGTCTCGCGCGGATTCCGGCCAAGTCTGGTACCTTCCTCATTTCGGTGTCTACCACCCAAAGAAACCGAACCAAATTCGAGTGGTATTCGACTCCTCCGCAGAATATCAAGGTATGTCGCTGAACGGAGAACTACTAGCTGGTCCAGACTTAATGAACCGTCTAGTCGGAGTTCTAATTCGTTTTCGGAGTGACGACGTCGCCGTCATGTGCGATATAGAGCAAATGTTCCACTCCTTCCACGTAGATCCGAGTCATAAGGACTTTTTATGCTTCCTCTGGTTCGAAGATAACGACCCAACAAAGCAGATAGTCGAGTATCGCATGATCGTACACCTGTTTGGAAATGGACCTAGTCCATCGGTGGCCACCTACGGACTCAGGAGGACAGCAGATGACGGCGAGGAGCTGTATGGCCCTGAAGTGAAGTTTATTCACAAGAACTTCTACGTGGACGATGGACTGGTATCAAAACCCACCGCAGAAGAAGCTGTCAAGCTGGTCAAAGACGGACAAGCCGTATTAGCCACAGCAAACATGAGGTTGCACAAGGTAGCGTCAAACTCGTTAGATGTGATGGAGGCACTTCCCGCCCAAGACAGAGGCAAGGAAGTACGCGATCTGGATCTTCGCCACGACGTCCTGCCACCGCAACGTTCCCTAGGCGTCTACTGGGACCTGGAGAGTGACGCATTTACGTTTCGAGTCTCCCTCCCGGACAAGCCATTTACGAGAAGAGGGGTGCTCGATTTATGACCCGCTTGGGCTCGCAGTTCCCGTTATCTTAGAGGGCAGGCTGATGCTCAAACTACTTGTCATCATGGGCATGAAAACGAAGAATAACCACCCTTTAGGATGCGATGACCCCCTACCGGAAGCCTTCCAGCACCAGTGGCAGAGATAGCGAAACTCTCTAGTCGACTTAGAGAAGTTGTCGGTTCCCCGGTGCTATCACCCCAAGGGTTTCGGGAAAATAGTCCGAGCGGAAATACACGCCTTTTCAGACGCCAGTAAAGACGCGATCGGTGCTGCAGTCTATTTGCGGTTGACAAATGAGAGAGAAGAAGTGAGCGTAGCCCTCATTTACGGACAAGCTAAGGTTGCACCAGCACAAGCAACTAGTATCCCTAGATTAGAGCTCTGCGGTGCCGTCCTGCCAGTACAAGAGGTCGATATGATTCTCAAGGAGATCGACATGGAGATCGACGACATTATATTTTACACTGATTCCAAGGTTGTACTTGGTTAAATCCGGAATGAGAGCCACAGATTCCATGTGTATGTCGCCAACCGGATCCAGATAATCCGAAGGATTTAAAACCCCAGTCAGTGGAAATATGTAGACACAAGTAACAACCCTGCAGATCCGGCGACCCGTAACCTCAGCGCACGCGATCCAGAAGGAGTTTCCTTCTCCTCCCTCAAGCCATTCTCTTGTGGCAACTTAAGTACGACGTAAGGGTAACAGTGACGTTATTCCAAGGTATATACCTGAAACTAACTTAGTACTCTGCTCATGTCTTGTATAATTATTGTTGTAGGTGGGCGGCCTCCATCTGATCACGTGACGATTGTCCCTCGTCTTGTCAAGTTCTCGTCCTTCGGGTTCATTGTTATCTGCGCATGCTCGTCGTTTGGAATTGTTCTATCTTTCGGATTTCTGTACTTTAACATCGTTTATCGAAATAAAAGGTGAGATGTCGTTAATATTTTCCGTCCTTCCGCCTCCTGGTTAGATCAGTAGAAAAGCACCACCCTGACATGTGGGGTTCAAAGGCCCTTTTACAGGAATCACGTGGTTGTACTGGACGGCCAAAAATCTGACTTCACATATTTAAATGCACTATTACTTGTACGAGATTGGTAGTGTTATTAGCAAAACCTGCAGTTTGTAAATGCAATTTCCCACCTCCAATCGATTGTCGATATTTCTAAAACAGAGTTTCTGAAGATTGTTTGCCCTCCAGTAAAGCCTTTCCCCTGGGATCACGAGCTCAATTCATTGGTTATTGAAGTGATACATTAGCACGTGACTGTTTCCAGTAAAGCCTTTCCCCTGGGATCACGAGCTCAATTCATTGGTTATTGAAGTGATACATTAGCACGTGACTGTTTCCAGTAAAGCCTTTCCCCTGGGATCACGAGCTCAATTCATTGGTTATTGAAGTGATACATTAGCACGTGACTGTTTCCTGAAAAAGGCCTATGGACTTTTATCGCACGGCGGCCATGTTGAGTCCCAGGAGAATAAAAACCTTTGTTTTCGTCCGGTAAACTCGTTCTGAAACCAACCAGTGCGAGGCTACCGGGGCCAAAACTATTGTTTTATCCAAGATGACCGAACTGCGATAACAGCCCATTCCAGCAAGGGCCAGCAGTTTTGATCAAAAGCAAGAGCCCATAACAAAGAGCGTCCATATCTACTATATAGATGACACGGTGTGTTCACAAGTTGGGCTATTTTTTGATTATTTTTGCCGAGAATTAGTGGGTTACACCAGTGGCGGAAGAGTTTGACTAATGGTCGTGTGTCGTGGGTCGTGGGTACATGTCGTGTGTCGTGGGTACAAGTCGTGGGTGTGGGTACAAGTCGTGGGTGTGGGTACAAGTCGTGGGTGTGGGTACAAGTCGTGGGTACAAGTCGTGGGTAGCGTTTTTGTCTTTATTGCCAATTACTGCCAATATTTAAATCTATTTTTATTTTATTAAATCTGTACTGAATATATGCGGCCGGTTTTCGCGAAAAAGGTAGTTGCAAAGAAAACATGCCCGGATTTCGACCATACCTAATTCTGAGTTTAGTGCATCCCCCACGAGGGGTGACTTTGAGATTTTCCCATGGCCCGGTCACGTGATCCCGGCCAAATAAATTATTTGGGTTTTAATTTTTAACTTGTAACAAGAGTAACAAGACAAAGGTCACTTGCCAGTTGTATCCGTCTGTAGGCCACACCAGAGCTACATATTCCCCGAGGTTTTCTGATATTTTGAGTGCTCCTTCCAGCTCATCCATTTGTTCTTTGTCAAGGTAAGTTCATTTATGTCTTAGTTTACTATTAACAATATTGTGAAGTATCCATGCATTTAAATTGAACCCGGAGAACCCGGGTGGGGGGGGGGGGGGGGGGGGGGGGGCTCTACCAAAAGTGGGGTAGGGGTGTGCCGCTGGGGCTCTGAAACCCTTACCCTGTTTAAGACAAAAAAAACTCAAAACTTTCCATTCCCTGTTCAAGACAAAGTGTTAACATTTTCCCTCTATAAGACATAACAAATTATCTATACTTGGATGTCAATGTTTATTGTGATCTTGTATAATGAGTGTCATAACTAAATAAGTCTTCATCAAGCACTAGACTAAATAACGGCACTAGATAAATACAATACCCTGTCCAAGATCTGTTGATGTGAAAATGGATACCCTGTCTAAGATCAGAAACTCGAAAAACCATACCCTGTCCAGCGGATCATCCCCGTATAGTCCGTATAGTCCCCCGGGCCGTAGGGTATAATTATCAGTTTCCGATTAACATCGATGCCCGGCATCGATACTCGATACCTATTTCCATAGGTTTACTGTGGTTTACTCACCTGGGCCTGGTTGTTCGAAGTCTGATTACACTAATCCAGGATATAGGGGAAAACTAATTGTTTGTTGAGGATTGAGTTGTGCATCTCTATAGCTGTAATTCTATATTACAGAAGTCTCGCGTCTCCGGTCCGGCACTCGACAAACCGAGTCCTCAAAGATCACATTTAGGGACATTTGAACCTGCTGGTACTATTGTATCTTTAAATTAGTATCCTTTCAAACCAACTAAAGTTTAGGAGTATTTCATTCATGTGTGTTTATTTTTTCTTTACGACTTACGTACAGAAAATGGGTGATACGCTGCAGAATAGGATACAAGAAGTAGGCTATATGTTAAGTTTTGAACCCGTAAAAACCGGCCGCAGTTATTCAGTACAGAAATTAATAAAATAAAAATAATATTTAATATTGGCATTAATTGGCAGTAATGACAAAAACCACACCCACGACTTGTACCCACACCCACGACTTGTACCCACACCCACGACTTGTACCCACGACACACGACATGTACCCACGACCCACGACCCACGACACACGACCATTAGTCAAACTCGTGGCGGAACAAAAGATGCCTCATTAGCTTCTTTTGTTATACCAACAACATGTCTGCTACGCTTTTGTGATTTTATTCCCTTAGGAATGATGGCAACCAAAGAATAGCGGGAAACCGTTCTAAAAATAACCTAACTTGTGAAAATGCCGTAGCGTAGAGGTAGTATGGGAGATTCTCGCTCTTGGTTATGGGCTCTTGTAATAAGTTAAAAGCGTAGATGTTATACATTTTTCAACGCGAAATGACTCCGTCCACCAAAAGGAATTCAGCCCTCGAAGAGTTAGACAAATTATTCCTTTCGAATCCCATCCAAATTGTCTAAATATTCGGGGATGTTTGATACGTTTCGTAATACAGATTTTATCCGCCCTTTTTAAAGTGGAAAAAAGCAGTTTTTCATCCCGATTTTGATACAACCCAGGTCATAAAACTGAATGCAAAATAATTTTAAAAATCTCTGACAAAATATTTTAGACAATTTAGTTGGGATTCGAAAGGGGTAATAACAAAAAATATTTTTCAAAGCCTCAAGAGCTGAATTCCTTCTGGTGGACCGAGTCATTTCGCTTTTAACTTTTGATAATTTTTGATAATTGCACCTCGAATCTTTATCGGGACCTTATGAAATATAATCAATATCTGTCTGCTTTAACAACAGATTCATCAAGATGTCCAGTCCTAATATCAACAACCTGATCATCGCTGGTTGTATCTTGGCCTACGTATCCGTTATTCTGTTTAGTGTTGATGGAGAGCAATTGTCTGATGTTATATGTGAGGTGAGCAAATTAAGCCGCCTCCCGGTTCGGTCAGTGGTTAAGCTCCAGTCCCTCCCGGTTAGCTCAGTGGTTAAGCTCCAGTCCCTCCTGGTTAGCTCAGTGGTTAGGCTCCAGTCCCTCCCGGTTAGCTCAGTGGTTAAGCTCCAGTCCCTCCCGGTTAGCTCAGTGGTTACGCGCCGGTCTGTCGTTGCGGGAGGTCGCTGGTTCAAACCCCAGCCGGACCTACACTCGAATGTGCTGCCTTTGTGAAACAATCTCGTTCTCGGAATATACATAGTTATAGACACGGATAAGGACGTAAAATCGTCAGTCTCACGTAGTTTATCAGCCTTTGAAGAGTGTGACTAATTACCGACGTTAAAGCCTGGTTCACACTAGCGACGCAAGCATATTAAAGCGCAAGCGACATACAATTTCAGGATTATTTTAATTGCCTGCGGAGGAGGCTACAGTATTTGTGAGATAAGAACAAGCGTCGCTAATGATCAATGCATTTCTGCGTCTGCGTATGTTGCTCGTGCTTATGCATGCGTCGCTAATGTAGACCAGTCTTAAGTAAGGTTGCTTTACATTTTACCTTGATAGAACATGTGCACAATGGCGTCATTTGGCTACAGCTACCAGAATCATTTGCGCAGAACCTTTCGTTCCTCTAATTCAGACCATTGTCTTGGTATTCTCAAAGGAGTTTAAAAATCTGAATAAGAAAAATGATTTGGAAAGGATTTTGGTAGTTTATTAGTCAAACGACACCATCATGCAAAATCCTATTAAGCAGTATTAAGCTCTACTAATGCGAGGCGCATGCCCACAGGAGGCAAAACGTATTGCTAAATTAAGGTATTGGTAAGGCATCAGAGGCCAAAGATTGTTTATGTGGAGCGGCCTTTATCTCCTCGGAACCTGGAATAGTACTGGCCATCCAAACAATAGCCTACCCTGAAACAATACAAACTCTAACCCTAAAACAATGGAATTATTTGTCAGTGCAATCCAAATAGGGTCCAATAAAATGCAAGGTTGAGAGGTGAAGGCCTCCTGGTTTATGTGGTAGGGCTGGATCACTGCCTGAGATCTGCACCTTGTAGTTTGACGAACATTGATCAGGTACAAGTTTGACTGGCCTTACCGCCTTCTCTAGCCGTGGGATGGGGAAGATAGCCTTAAAACACAGAGTATTTGTGCAAAATTTCGTTTTTGGCCATGTAAGATCTGCACTTTTTTGTGCACTTTCTTAACGATCCCATATTCTCTTGAATGAATATTGAACTCTAATATAGCGCGTGATTTTAGCGACCCTCTCACTAACAGCTTTTTAATACATTTGTCAGTTTTCGTGCTTGGCACTGTATTCTTTGAAACTCCAACCATTCTCTCAACAGACCAGAGTTTTCACGCTTAACATTGGTTTCACGCTGGCATTTGGTGCAATGTTTTCAAAGACGTGGCGAGTGCATAGGATAACCAGAAAACTACGCATGAAACGACGGGTGAGAACTAGCAGGAAAAATAAATACCAGATGACGTTTCAATGTTTTATTTTGTTTGTTTTTGTCTAATTTTAACCTCTATTATTCTCTTTTCACTAGGGGGAGCTCCAGTTGTATCTCATCACGGCTATTAGCTTGCCTATGTATATAATATTTTTTTGAGATGTTATATCGTTAGTTTAATGCGTTTGCAGGTACTGCAAGACATTCATTTGGTAGGGATGGTGCTGGTATTCTTGGCTATTGATCTAATCGTGTTGGTATTATGGCTCGTCTTAGACCCGTTAGTTAAAGATTACAAATGGTTTGACATCAAAGTAAGTATCTCGTGCTATTCCGTAATTAGATTTTTCAAGTTAATAGGTAAACCTAGCTTTCTCGCATGTGGATACCAAACGATAAATAAATCACAGAAGTGTGGGGGATGCATGAACTAAGATAGAACATTCATGTACCCAAACGTGTACGTAAACCTAGCTTTCTAACATGTAGATACCAAACGATAAATAAAGCGCAGTAGTGTGTGTGTGTGTGTCGGGGGGGTTTGCATGAACCCAACACGGTTATGTAGAACATTCATGTACCCAAACGTATACATATAAAAATCAATAGATAAACTCTTCAAGTCTACACAATGTTTACTTGACATCGACATTGAATTGTGTATTACAGAAAATGGTTTACTTCCGTATCGCAAACAGTATCCACAACCGCCTGTAACATTTTCTAGGAATATTCAGTGTGTCCTTAATTTTTGCAAGTTGAAGAAATTTGGAATTTGAGCATAAAAATGTGAGTAATAAGGAAGTGCTCGCCAGATTTGGCACTTTCGATTCCTCTGTAAATTTCTTCAAGATCTTAATTCAGTCCCGCGCGCTGAGGTGATCACTTCGATATGCAAATTATTCTAGAGGTGACAAATTAAAATGTCCACTCATTCTACGCGAGGTTGACTTCCTTATCGAGAACAGTATCAACAAATCTGGCTACGGATTGTTTCTTAGAATTTGCTCACAGTAATTTTGCGTTTTTGCTTATCAGAGTCAGAGTCCAATGCATCCTGACATCATCTATCGCCAACAAATCATTTACTGTAGAACTAACAACGTATTGATTTGGTTGGTCGTTTTATACGGAGTCAAAGCTTTGCTGCTACTGTTTGGTTTGTTCCTTGCCTGGGAAACAAGAAAAGTCAAGATAACAGCGCTTAACGACTCACATCATATCGGTAATGTAACCGCATTCTTACTACGTATAGATAGTTTGCACTGACGTCACAAGAAAAATTGCCTCAAGAAAAAACTGATATTAGTAAAATACTTTTAATGTTGTGTATAGAGCAGGTAAAAATATAGAAATGACCGAAATTTTGGAGCAATAGAGTACTTCGTAACCGAGCTGTCGGACAAATAATATTCCAACAATTTAGTGTAATTAGTATGCGGCGGCCATGTTGGTGTACAACTTTGGTACACCAAGATGGCGGCCGAAAACGTACTCTACAAACAAAGCTGTCTTTCCCATCAATATGAGTAGCGTTCACTTCAAACACGGCTTTAGATATCACTTTCAAAGGTTTAATCAATTGGCCGAAATGTATGGATTTTCATGACATTTAGCCGAAACACGCCGGCTGAACTGGGCTACCACAAAACTCAAAATACTGTAACTCAAAAACGAATCGCTGTATGTATAAATGTTCGAAGAATACTGAGAATACTGATATTTAAATCATGTTAAAAGAACAGTTTTATACATCTTATAGTTTATATTAGAATTTCGATGACGTCACATGCAAGCGATCTATTCGTATCATTATTTTTTTAGAAAGACGATATTCGTGTTATGCGATGTGTTATGCAATGTGTTATTCGTGCTGTGCGATGGGCTATTTGTAATGTGCGAAGTTTATTCGTGATGTGCGATGTGTGATTTGTGTTACGCAATGTGTAAATCTTGGTGTGCAATGTGTGATTCGTGTTATGGGATGTGTGATTGTTGATGTGCAATGTGTGATTCGTGTTATGGGATGTGTGATTGATGATGTGCGATGTTCGTGATATGCGAAGTGTGATTCGTCATTCGTACCCGGTAGTGTTTTTAACGCCCACCCTTCAAAGATAAAACTCATGCTTATTGGATCAACTTACAACTTGACCAATAAAGCTGGTGACTTATCTAGTACTGTGTTTATCGACAAAACTAAAGTTTCGCAAGTTTCATCCCATAAATGCCTAGGAGAGGAACTTGATGAAAAACTTTCGTTTTGAGAGTCATATTGAGAAAATTTGCAAAAAAGCTAGTGCGGGTATTGGCGCTATAAAACGAATAAAACATTTTGTACCATTTCTATCACTGGTAAAAATATACAAAGCCTTACTCCAACCTTATTTCCATTATTGCTCACCCTTGTGGGATACGTGTGGCAAGGTTCTGCAAGATAAATTACAAAACGTCCAATCCCGTGCGGCGAGAGCTATAACCGGGGCTGATTATAATACTCGATCCGCTGATATCCTCGACTCCCTAAACTGGAAGATCCTTCATGTAAGGCGCCAGGAAATAAAAACATCAATGATTTATAAAATTCTTAATAATCAATTTGCCCCAAATCTAAGAACCTCGTTTCTTTTACTTTCTGATAGTGGCATAAACTATAACCTTAGAAATTTAGAAACTGACTTAGCACTTCCAAGGCCGAAAACTAATTTCTTCAAGCGTAGCTTTAAGTACAGTGGTGCTATGCTCTGGAATAACCTTCCGAAAGCGGCTAAACATGCTAGTACGCTTCGACAATTTAAAAGCAAAGTTGCTTTATTACCCGATATGGAGTTACGCTGACTACTGTTTTTAAAGGCTTGACACAGTTTATAAGCCTGCTGCCGTGTAATATTAATAATCGAAGATTGTTTACCAGAGATCTCTCCAAATTCTGCATTTTCTATAAACGAAGTTGATAGCCTCCATGTCTTCCAACTGATTTCAAAATTAGACAAGTCTAAGTCAACGGGCCTGGACAATATCCCAGCAAAATTATTAAAAGAGTGTGCGGATATTGTTTCAGAATCCCTCTCTTGGTTATTTAACCGATCAATAGCCACTGGTGTTTTTCCAACCGAACTACAGTGTTCCAAAGTATCCCCGATTTATAAGAAAGGGAAACACATTGACCCTGATAACTATCGTCCCATATCAGTCATTCCAATCGTCGCTAAAATTTTCGAAAGGTTTGTATATAACCAATTGTTTACTTATATCAATGACAACAAACTCTTATCAAGCAAACAATCCGGTTTCAGACGTTTACATTCCACTTTGACGGCTTTGCTGGAAGCAACTGATGATTGGGCGCTAAATATCGACCGGGGAAACATAAATGCTGTTGTTTTTCTAGACCTCAAAAAGGCCTTTGATACCGTCAATCATAGTATTTTACTGTCTAAACTTGAGTATTACGGTATCAAAGGAAAAGCCCACGATTGGTTTTCATCCTACTTAAATCAACGCTCTCAAAAATGTTTTGTCAACGGGTCTTTGTCAGGAACACGCTATCTCAGTCATGCATGGCATTCCTCAAGGAACAATCCTTGGTCCATTGTTGTTTCTATTATTTATCAATGATCTCCCTCACTGCGTTTTAAACTCTACACCAAGAATGTATGCTGACGATACCAGTCTAACCTTATCAAGTAATGACATTGATGTTTTAAGCAACAACATTGTATCTGATCTAGCATGCGTTCATGAGTGGCTTAGAGCTAACAAGCTAACATTAAATATTAGTAAGACAGAGTTCATGCTTATTAGTTCTAGACAAAAACTACATTCTCTATCACAAACCGTCATATCCTCTATAAATAATATTGCAATCAAGCAAGTCAAAACGGCCAAATCACTATAGGCGTCCATATTGATGAAAACCTGTCGTGGGAAAAACACATTGAAATTACGTCTAAGAAAATTGCCTCCGGCATTGGAGCCATAAAACGTATCAGACCCTTTGTTCCATTTAAAGTATTACTAAGCGTGTACAATGCATTGGTCCAACCACACTTTGACTATTGTAGTCAAGTGTGGGAAAATTTTAACAAGGGTCTAAGTGACAAACTACAAAAACTCCAGAACCCCCCGGGGGGGGGGGGGGTACTTCCTTACGTGAGGGGTACATGGATGCTCGTCGTACCTTTTAGGGGTCAAAATCAGGAGTTTGGTACCAGTTAGGGTATCCACCATCAAACACAGACATTTCTATGCAAAGCGGTACCTCTTAGGGGTCGGGTGTCAATTGAACAAAAAAGCTGTTTTCAATTTACGTTTTTATTATCTTTTAGGGGTCAAAATAAGCTTGATCCACGCCCATTTTAGTACCTCTTAGGGGTCAAATCGAAAATGTCCGACGAGCATCCCTACCACTTTTATATTGGAGTCACCCCCCCGGGCCAGAACCGTGCTGCCCGTGTTCTTTTAAACGCTTCATATGACTCCAATGCTGAACGATTATTCAAAACGTTGGGCTGGAAGAATCTGAAGACTCAGAGGCTTATTCATTTATCGATAATAGTCTTCAAATGTCTAAATAATCTTGCTCCCGAATATCTTTGTTCTAAATTCATAGCACGAAATGAGATTACTAATTATGTTCTTAGAGATTCTTCCTTCAAACTTGCTGTTCCATATCCACGCACAAATTATTGCAAGCGCAGCTTCAGCTATCGTGGAGCAACCCTATGGAACAGCCTGCCAAGTGATATACGGGAGAAAAAATCTCTAATATCTTTCAAGAATAAAATTAACTGCTACGACTTCACAAATACGCCATTGTAATTAATTTAGATCACACGGCGCTCATGTAAAACAGGAATTAGTATAATAGGGATTATAGAGTTGTAGAGTAGAATTATAATTATTTTATATAGTAGTATTTTTAGCATACCAATATTAGTAGTTTTTTATAAGTAATATTTTAGTATACCAATATTATTAGTTTCATAATGTTAGTAGTAGTTTATATCACTATAATTAATATAATTATTATATCTTTTACTCCAAATGTTATACCTGATGAGCCACACCGTGTCTAAATAAAGATTGATTGATTGATTGATTGATTAATATACATCAACATGTGTATGACCACTTCTTTACATTTTTTATACAAAATGATATAATATGTGCAATTTGTGCATGCGGTATTTTATTGTAAACATATAGGATCTGTTTTCATACGCCCCATTTGGAAATCAGCCTTCTACTTGTAAATTTGAAAGTTGTAATGGCCTAGTGTATCAAAATAAAATCTTATGTATATGTACATGTAGCTTGACCGAACGCGCATCACGCACAGAGGGATGTATCGGCATAAAACATGTTTCGTAGATTTAGAAGAAGAAACAATCGAACTCACTGTGAAGATCAATGGCCAGTATTTGAGCCGGTTAACGTGTTATTTTATTCCCTGCAGGCATGGCTGTATATAACGTGTTCATCGTGTGTATTATTGGCGTCCCTATAACCCTGCTGCTCTCTAAAGAAATGTACGAGGTTTCATTCATCATCACTGCGTTTTGTATCATGTCGTGTACAACACTCACCATCTGTCTGGTGTTTGTACCCAAAGTAAGTACACTCTTAACATATGGGAGCTTTTTCTACCCTTACTGTGCTACTACTGTAACTAGGGTCACTTAGACAACAAGAACCAATCAAACTGCACAACAAAACCAAATCATCCAACTTACGGTTACTTAAGCCAATCAGTGTCGAGTACAATTAAGACAATAGCATTTCAACGTGCTCGAGCTTTGATCCCGTAAAAGGCACATTCTGTTTCCAATGAAGAAAATCGCGAGGATGTGTTAGGATTTGTAAGTTGGAATGTTATGTTTTCGTTCTTAAATGTGATTTGTTCTCGTTGTCTAAGCGCTAGCGTTACCAGCAAAGTGCTACCTTTGCCAATCTTAAAGTGTAATATTCACTATTCAACAGATAAGAAGACTTAGGAAATTCAGCTTGGATGAAACCGCCAATGACATCCCATCATTCAAAATACGCTTTGGCAGTAACACAATGGAATGTACCTGTGAGTGTCATCAGCAGTTACAGCTTGAGGGACAGAGCATGCGCAGTAGGAGAGAACCCTATAAG
This sequence comes from Actinernus sp. WN-2022, assembly GCA_030867875.1. Classification (NCBI taxonomy): domain Eukaryota; kingdom Metazoa; phylum Cnidaria; class Anthozoa; order Actiniaria; family Actinernidae; genus Actinernus; species Actinernus sp. WN-2022. The sequence continues at coordinate 21,472,859 of JAOWCC010001501.1, forward strand.
GTAACATTAGCTAATAAACAAGTGTTATTGATCCACTGGATCATCTGTGTTAGAGAAGATGTTAATCAAGGTCTAATACAATACAATACAATACAATGCAACGCGACTCAGCGCCAGCAGGATCCCATTACCAGGAGCGTCCATTTTCCCCATTGGGTCTGTTCCCAGCACAGGAGTAGATGTGGCTATATTTAGAATTGCATTTCGCGCGAAATAAACAAAGGCCATGTTGTCTTAGCCAATCAGATAGCTATACGTCACTTCTCATTATTATTCATTGTCATTCTTCTCACTTTCAATGCGGGAATTCGAATTCTAAATATAGCCACATCTACTCCTGTGCTGGGGGCCCAGCCCATGACATAGAAACGCTCCTGGTAATGAGCTCCTGGCGCAATGCAGCGCATCGCAACGCAACACCAAGACCAGCACAATACGAATTCAGGGTTGCCGCTTGTGGGGTCCACTTTTCCAGTTTGGTTAGCTCCTGTCTCACGAACATCCCATCCTATTGTTAGTATCTTCACAATTTTTTTACCCCCCTTGTCATATTAGCGTGCACGATTTTCAATTATAATTTATCAGCATTATCACGGAAAATACCAACCCTTTCCAAAGTATGGAGATATGGTTGAAATCCAAATGTTCATTCTTTAGTGAAATTTCCACATCATGTTCATGTAAAACGCCGTCAATAAGCCTTTTCAAGAAAATGAAGCATCATGGGTAATCAGGACTAACATGAAGGCAAATGCAGTGTTTGTATGAGAATCTGATGGCAAATAATTTTCATAAAATTTCAATTCTGTGAAATTCATCAATTGTAAACTTAAGATACTAGGCAAAATATTTTACTGATAAAATTTGAGTGGTGTAGCTTTACTCGAAAGCGAGCCGTTACACTTTTTAGTTTCTATTCATTTCTCTGTAAAAATATACAGACAAATTAATGTATGGGAACGGAAAAATACGGTTGCTCTCTTTCTAGTAAAGCTACACCAGGAGCCCATAACTAGGAGCGTCCATCCCGCATACTAGGCCTGATTACCCATGATGCTTCATTTTCTTGAAAAGGATCATTGTGTTGGAAATTTCCTTTCCATGGTTTTCTAAGTGACTTCCATGTTATGGAGATCGATGTGATGATTTTGCCAGAGAATGCTCTGTATTTAATCTGTGATTAACATGCTCTTCTTTGTAACTTTTTCCAGGTAACGAAAGAAACGACTAACAAGGAAGGCAGGGCCGTAGCCAGACCGAACATGTAGACGAGGCAAGCCTTGCGAACGGACTTGCGAGCGCCGAAGGAAAAATAAACCAACTAAACATTTTAAATTAGTGAACATTTTAAACGAGGCATTTGCCTCATATGCCTGTATGCTGGCTATGCAACTGGAAGGCAAACTGAAGAACATTAAAACTAAACAAAGTTGCATAATTTTGAAACGAATGCGTCTCGTGGCGCACGCCTTTGTTCTCTTCACGTTGTGACGTCTTCTGTACATCTATAAGAGGACGCACGTCAGAATGACATATATTTGCCTATTAAAAAAATAATGCACGTTCGAGGTATTGAAAAGTGCAAGTGGATGCACGAGCCGAACGCGAGTGAATTCAGTAACGTTTCAATTAAGACTTCGAAAGTGCAATATTTTCTGATAGGACATACAAAATTGTATCTATATACAAAGAAACTAATTTCATTCAAGCTTTGAAGATGAGGGACACGTCGGGGCTGAATGAAAAAACAGCTAACGAAAGCCATGCTGATGCTGCTAAGTTTCGTTGCTGATTGGCTAGAGTTTATATTTCTCCTGCTCTGCTCAATACGACGAGCTCAACATTTTCAGCCAATGAAATCTTGCATTCTTAGGATGCTTTCTTGGTTTATATTATAAAATATAATGATATAATATCAACAATCATCGATAAAAATCATCCCCCTCCTCTCGCCCTTCTCTTCCCCTTGGGTTATTATTACACAGGCTATTAAATCTATACAATATCTACGTATCTACATGTAATTTTTAAAACATTCGCGACCAAATTGTATTCGGACGCGAATATTGTACGTAATGTACTTATGAAAAGAACTATGTAAAATTGAACAATTTTCTGAAGTTTAAAATATAAAGATTATGCCGCTACAATCTCGCTCCAAGAGCACGCGATATTTTGCCTAGTATATTGGCGCTGCCCAAAAGATCGTGGGCTCTGGGAACGAGATTAATGGCGTCATGGACATGCGCAGTGTGAACAAAAACAGGTCCCATAATGGTAAGACAGTCTGTATCCATCAACACAGGAGGTTTACTTTGATATTTTGCCTCAGTGTAGTTTCAGTTCAGTTTCATTATATTGCTTGCACATTGTTATTTTATACATATATTTAGGAGGAAAAGAAATTAGAAAAGAAGGATAACAAATTTTGTGTGCAGAGGGCCAAAGTAGCAGAGCTTTCGAATTCGCCTCTGCCATGTGACACAAAATAATGACGCATTTACAAACAGCAACGCCATGTGTAATTACGAGCGGTTTTCGATTGAGTGTAGTAAATAAAACCAAAACCAAAACCAAAGTAATTACCGAGCCAATTACAGGAGCAAGTAAAGACACAACGAGCCAATCACTGACGAGCTGAAGTAAAGACATGATTGGTTTCACTTGGAAAAAGTAACCAATCAGGAGGAAAAGTAAACGCAATAATTGACAACTTACCAAAACATGATTGGCTTTAGTTTGGAATTTGATTGATTGACTTCGACTAAAGCATTTTCTCAGCCAATAGAAAAGCTAAGCAAACGCATAACCAAAGCAATCATTTTTTTTTTCGACACTCAATCGAAAACCGCTCTGTTATTGTTAATATGTTTAAATGATAATGTTATAGGTAGGGGAGGTCAGTGATCGCAGTCCCTCATACTAACGCTAGCGTAGTTAGTGTTATGTGAGTATAATTAGCTTGATACCGAATTTTATTTAGCTTAATTACTTAGTATTCTGTTTAGTATTGAATTTTGGTAATGTTATTAAAACCTAAAATATTCAGTTGGGGCCATATGCTAACTCATACCCAGTCGTTATTTAATAATATAAGAAAGAGAAAGAAAGAAAAAAGCTGGCCGAGGGGACTTGGAACGGTAAGATTACGAGGCACGCCAGGCGGTGTGCGTCTTCAGATTTCACGAGTTTTGACCAATCAGCGCGCTCCATAATAACAAAAGTCTTGGTGTCGAGAATGCAACATTTGGTCAACTGAGTTTACTAAATTTCTCCATATTTAAGGTCTTCCTTAGCCTGCTATTCAGATGTATTTTTTTACTCTGATAAGGACATCTTAAAGTTAAGTCCCTGCCATGTTCCCATATGAAACCGCCATAAAATACTTCAAATTCGCTATACTTATCGTCTTTGGTCATTCTGTATATAGATGTGCAGTTCGTTTAACCCTTCTTCTTTTAAAGTATCGGGGTCTACCCGAGTCTAGTCGACTTCATTTACTTATGAGTCCACTCATTAACTGAGGCCTAGTATGAATATATTGTATTTTAGAAAAACATTTTAGCAGCTCTGTAGTACCGACTCTTAGAATCATCATTTTATTAGTAAGTTCAATTTAGTAATTTGAAGTTTATTTACGAAGTTATTGCATTTGAAAGTATTCTTAGTAATTTTTAGTATTCTAAATAGATGTACAGTTATATTTTTCTTTGTAGTAGACACATGACCCCATAAACCTAATTGCTTTAATCATAATCATAATCGTGTATAAATAAAGGCGTGATAATTGCGTCAGCAGCGCGCCCGAACAAAAGCTGAAACTTTTACTAACTGTATCACAGGAAATTTTCTGCAGTTTCCCTCTTTCTTTGTTGCTTTCCTTATCAAATATTTGCAAGAAATACCGGGTATTCAATACAAAGGTACATTTAGGTCAAAATCTCGTCAGAAACTTTGGTTTCGAGACTTTATTTTGACAGCAGACCATGTTTACTCGATCGTGTCATGACAACAATGAGATCTTCCACAAATTTACCCATGATGCTATGCCAGCTCGTGACGCACACTGTCTGGAGGCACGTGGGGCGAAATGCCCCGCGCGCCTCGTAATCTTAACTCGTTCCAAGTCCCCTCGGCCAGCTTTTTTCTTTCTTTCTCTTTCTTAGATTATTAAATAACGACTGGATACGAGTCAGGGTCATATGCATTTCACTGACATAGGAGAGGAAAAAAGGTTAAGGGCATTGCTTTCTCTGCTAATAAAAATGCAAATCTATACTTGAAGGTTTAATTGCATTGAATTGAACAACAATGTAAGGTCAAACTACCTCTGTTAGTAATTTCTGCTATTGTTAGCTATAGAGCGGTTTTTGTTTGAGTGTCTTAAAACCAAAACCAAAGTAATCACAGAGCCAATTACGGGGGCAAGTAAAAACACCATGAGCCAATCACGAACTGATGTAATTAATAATGGCCATATTTATATAGCGCCATGTCAACCACAGTTTCATGGCGCTTTACATATGACTGACATATTATCCCGTCAGTGAATTATTTCGGACTGCTTCACGGCGCTAATAGCTGCCACGCAGTTTACAATGTTGAGTGTGGTTAGTACAATGGCCAGGCTGCTGTACCGGGTGACAATCCCCTGCTCTTTTTCGAGTAGTACAACAGGTTTTTTCACGTCCTCTTCAAATACTGATTAGAAGTAGAAGGAGACAAGGCCAACGGCTTATAAACGTCCCTGCCCAAGGACGCGGCCGGGATTCGAACCCCCCCCCCGCACTCTAGACGGTGCTCTACCAACTGAGCTAACCAGTGTGGCGGTAATTCTAATCTTGTACCCAGAACCCATTTATGTTATATTGAGATCGCGAGTAAATAGGATATCCTATCTGGGTACGAGTAATTCGTGATTGGTTTTACTTAAACCTACAAGGAAAAGTTAAAACACAATCGTGGATAGCTCTCTCTAAAACGAAAATTGACTACGTGACGGACCAAAACAATGTTTTGTTCTAGTTTAAAACTTGATTACTGTCTCACTGGTTAGCGCAGTTGATAAAGCACGGTGTAGAGTGTGGGAGGTCGGGGCTTCGAATCCCGGCCGCGTCTATATAAGCCGTTGGCCTTGTCTCCTTCTACTTCTAATCGGTATTTGAAGGGGACGTTAAAGAACCTGTTGTACTACTCGAAAAAGAGTAGGGGATTGTCACCCGGTACAGCAGCCTGGCCATTGTACTAACCACATACTAAAAAAATGTAAACTGCGTGGCAGCTATCAGCGCCGTATAAGCAGTCTGTAACTTCACTGAGAGGATGTCAGTAATGTGTAAAGCGCCATGGTGATATGGCGCTATATAAATATGGCCATTATTATTATTGGTTGATTTTTCACAGCCAATGGAATAGCTAAACAACACTTTATATTACTCAAAAACCGCTCTAGCTATTGTCATCACGTAACTTATTGTTCTCAACCCTCTGTTGAAATTAAGTGTTTTCTACTAAACCTCTCTGATCTAAATTAGTATTCGTCGACAGAAGAAATTAACATGTTCAGTTTTTCAAAAGTAAAGTTTATTGCTTCTGTTAATTGACTGTCACTGTAAGATCACTCCGCGGCAAAAAGGTATACTCCGCTGACCGATAAGAACGAAGGCTCTGGAATTCAAATACAAGTTTCCAAGGGCTTAAACGTTTTAGTAAATAATTTTATAACTTAGTAAACTCACAGTGAATTACAAATTAAAAACTTTAACCTGTTAAAGTCTTAGGCTAAGCTTTAAAGTAGTTTTGTTTTTGACGAAACATTTCACAGACGTATCTAATATTAGAAGCAGGGGTGCTTGCCTTTGTTTTCGTTCAGTTTGGGCGGGAAACTGGTGAGACGCGCGCGCGGTGGACTCATCAAAAGCCAAAAAGACCCAAAAGGTCAATATTTACTTTTTTATTGTAATCTCGTACATGTAGTTATTTTTGTTTCATTTCAGTTTCAACTAAGAACAGTTTAGATAATTGCGTCCAGTACATTGAGTTAAGTACACTTGAGGTCGGCTATACAGCACCTACAAACCGAACAAGTTTGCAGTCTATTTGATAGCCTGATGAAAAACATTCAAACATTTACTGCTCGAGGTGATTTCAGAGAGACCTCAGTGATGAGGGTGATGATTACAAACACTTTCCGTTTGGTTTCTCGCAGCGTTTGTCCTCATCGCTACACACTTCAATCCAGTGGCTATTTTCCATGGGGCGTGGCTGGAGTAGCTTAGTCTTGGTGTTAAAGTCTATTTCAACAGGGAGGTACTGAGCACTAACCACGCCCTTTCTGAGGAAACAAAAATATATAGAGGTTATTGACCAAGCGTGAATTCAAGACGGGGGGATATTGGTCGAGTTCATTTGTTGCGTGTTTCAGTGGACCGAGAGGAAGTCGAGGTCCTTGAAAACGCAAAAAATGAACGAGGCCAATATCTCCCCATATTGACCGAACAAGCTTGGTCAATAAGGTTCATATTATATGGCGAATGTGAATACAATTTAATTGCTAAAACCCACTTTTTACGCACGCGCCAGAAATCCATATGCATTGCGCGGCATTCTCGTTCCCAGTGCCTCCTCAACTAACTGAAAAAATCAGAGGCTCTGGTAAGACACGGAACAGGCTCTAATTTGATTGGCTAGCCAAATCGGCTGCGCGGTGAAGAAAAAACTGATAGGTGCTGCGCACAGAGCTTTTCTTCCGGTTCACTTAGTGGATAAATCACTTCCGTTGTAAACATAACAAGTAAAGTAAGGCATTTTTTGAGGTGTTCTTTCAATAAAAGTAAAATAATCAAAAGAATAAACATTCATATGTGAAAATAATAAAGAATGAAGTGATGTGACTTTTAAAAGAACATGATTAAACAGATTAATTAATTAATAAACATTCATATATGTAATGTATGGTGGCAAAAGCCGAACGGTAATTAATATCTCCCTTCGATCGACTATAACCCAATAATGGCGGATATTACGCCAAAAAAGGCAGCAGAAAGGCTTTTCGATCGAAAAAGATGCATTTGCTGCAACGCCGTAATATTGGATAAGAATCACCCAGTGATTTTAAACAGCGAGCTAAGGCCATCCTTTCATTTTCTGGGAAGAATCCTACCCTACAAAAATATGCTGTCCGTGCAAACGCTCTCTTTAAACTGCCGAAACATTCCGTGAGATGGTTCAGCAATGGCATGAACATCAAACCGCGGCGATCCAAAATTCCAGGCTAAAACGAGGTCGAAAGCAAAATTATAGCTCTCCTAGTAATCCACCATCAAAACGACCAAAAGAAACACATTCCGCGCCGAGTGCTAGCGCTATAGCCCTTGCTAACCTACAACAGGTACATAGGCCTATTCTTCCTCGACCATCAGCCCTGCAGTCTAATCCAGCAGCTGAAAATCAGCATGTTCTGTGCACTCCTCGATAATTGCTTTGAGAGGAGATATGACGTCCACGATTGAGTTGGATGATCCTTGAAGACGGTAAACTTTGGTAAATTAACGATTTACCATAACCGGTGGGAAGGACACAGAAACAGTCCTTCTTATCGATACTAATGACCCGAATAGCTTCCAATTGTTTAGTTTTTAAAGAAAACTGTATTTTAAGCTTTGCAAGGGCGAACTGGATAGCTCCCATGAAGTCCGCCATTGCTTTAGTTAGCAAATCAACGAGAATGTTAGCAAATCGGAAATGAGTTCTAAGAGCATGCGCAGGCTTCAATGTCCTAGAATCTAGGACATCCGGTTTCGTGTCTTACCAGAGCCTCTGATTTTTTCAGTTAGTTGAGGAGGCACTGGGAACGAGAATGATTGCGCGGTAAACTGAAGAGCGAATAGAAATCAAGCTAAAATTAGACTAAGACCACAGGAAGCCCAGGCTCACAACATGAGGAATTATATAAGGATTTGTATGAAACAAATGTTGTCCATCTGTTGTTTCTTGACTGTCTTGGAGCCCTCAAGCCGCATTTCAGCGAGACATTTTTTTTAGTTCACCTCTAAAATTTCTCGCTGAAATGCGGCTTGAGGGCTCCAAGACAGTCAAGAAACAACAGATGGACAACATTTGATGTCGTATGTAAACTTTAATGGCTATTTATTATCATTTTCCATCAGCTATATATACTAGCAGTAAAGTTTCATACAAATCCTTATATTTTCCTCATGTTGTGAGCCTGGGCTCCCTGCGCTAAGACTCGACGACTTTCACTTGAAGTTGACTGAATCTGGTGGCGTTCAATACAGTTTGTTTTCCGACATCAAAATGTCTTTTTATGGATTAGAACTGACCTGTACATTACTTCAGATGCACTGAGTTTCCATGACAACTTTATCAGGAACCCGAATACATTATCTGGAGACAAAAATGTGCATATTTGTGGAAGATTTGAAAGTTGAAAACTGGCAAGTTGAAATCATTCGAGTGGCGATACAGCTCTTTTTGTCAAGTTTTGCAGAGTATTAATTAGTAAATACTCTTAATTTATAAACCAATTACGAAATGTGAATGCTGAATTTCTTAGCCTATACAATAAAAAACCTGCTTTCTTTGATGAAGTTTACTCGTTTCCGTGACATTAATTTTACGTACCACGATTGTAGTATGTTGTGAGGTAGCCAAACTTGTTTTTGTGCTTTTTAAAGTCACAGCCATTTCAGCTTCTGTGTATTTGACAGCTATTAATAGTTATTTATCTCAACTAATCCAGCTTCATTCAATTAAGTCGTTTTTGCTGCAGTTGTTTTCATAGAACTTGAAAAACTGCATTAATCAATAAATAATCGCTCCGAAAAGTTAACTTTTAGCTGATAAACGAAAAAGCAGAAAGAAAAATTGAGCGAAAAATTGAACTGTGGATGACTCTCAATAAACTTAAACTGAATAATGACAAAACCGAACTCTTAATTCTCCACTTCCGCCATCGACCTTATACTCCGCTGTCATCCATAGCTGTAGGAAATGAAATTATCTACCAATCAAGTCATGCTAGAAACATAGGCGTTATTTTTGATGAGACCATGACCACGACTCGACATGTCAACTCTATTTGCAAGTCCGCCTTCTATCAGCTAAGAAACATTGCCAAGATAAGGAAGTACTTATCAATGCACACGACTGAAATACTCATTCACGCTTTCGTTACATCAAAACTAGATAACTGCAACTCTTTATTATATGGTACACCAAAACAACTTACCCAGAAACTGCAACATGTTCAGAACGCTGCAGCCCGTATATTAACTTGTTAACGGAAATATGATAACATTTCACCTGTTCTTAGAGAGCTACACTGGCTATCCATAGATAAGCGAATAACATTTAAACTCCTACTGCTTACCTATAAAACTCTTAACAAATTAGCTCCTCCCTATCTACTAGACTTAGTGCGCATTCATAGACCTATCAGGACACTGCGTTCATCTGCTGACTCGTTATGCACTTGTCATCGGCTTCCCCGATGGGGCGGGGGAAACCCCGGGCAATATGCGGAAAATAGGGGCCTTTGTGGGGACTTTGCAGCGCTTTTGTGCCGCAATAGTAGGGGAAATATGGGGCCTTTGATTTACTCTGCCCCAACCCCCTGGGGGAAATTCGATCCCGGTAAACGGCGAGGAGACTGGGACTAGTGTGGCTGAGAAGCAAGATGGCGGACAGAGAAAGCGGCGATTCATCAACGAAGACGGAGAAGTGCAACAGAACAGAGAGTAAAGGAGAAAGAAGTCTGCTGAGTTGATAAGGATGTGTACTGCGTAGGGAAGGCGAACACGGATTTATGATCCAGTGTAGTGACTGCAATGAATGGTTTCATGGCAAATGTATTCAGGTCACTCCTGCAGAACAGATGAAGGACTACTTCTGTCCTATGTGTGTTAATAGGATTAGATTAGAATATCATAGTATTTCGAACGTTATACTAATAAAGTCGTTGATGTTTTGTTTGGACAGTTGAATGGCAGTGTACGTTGTAAAGGAATAGTGTTGGCTCTCCTTTGCCTTTGCGCACTAAAACAACGTCAGACTGATTGATGGAAGTTGGAATCTTTATTGAACGCATTTTCTTACATATTTATTTCGCTAACTAGATAGGATATGGGGGCTATGCTACAAATTGGCCCACTGCAGTGGGACTTTGCTAAAGAGTAAAGCCCCAAATGGAGGGAAATGTTGGGGCACTGAAAGGCATGACTGTCAAAGTCCCCATATTTCCCCGGGGTACCTCCCTCGGGGAAGCCGATGACAAGTGCATTACGCCTTACTCGTCCTATAGCTAAACTCAAATCATATGGCCAGCGTGCATTCTCGATATCGGCGCCTAAGCTGTGAAACGGCTTGCCCTGAAGCATTCGTGAAGCCTCAAATGTAGTCGTATTTAAGTCTAAACTAAAGAGCTACCATGCTTGACCGGCTTAACCGGCAACACTTTGTACTTCCGTCTCAGCCCTTATACATCTTTATCGTTTTGCGCAATTAATCAAATTATTGTAAGCGCATAGAACATTTATGTATATGCGCTATATAAGTATTTATTGTTATTATTATTATTAAAGATTTTTAAATTAGTATTTGCCTTCATGTCACAATTGTTTATTTTTTTTCAAAATGTATAGGTTTTAGCGCTATTTGTTTACGAAGAGTTGTGAGCGAATTTGGAAAATGCTGAGCCCGCTGAGCAACCAATCAAATTGCAGCATTCAGAGTCATCTTGCCCGCTCACTGAGCTGCCATAACACTCATATTTTCTCTCGCGCGTGATTGGTGGATTGCCTCACGTGACTCGATATTTTCTCTCCGCGAGCGGGAAATATTAAGCAATTATTAGACGAGGCTAAGCAAAATATGATGAATTTTCTGTAGCGAGCTACCAGTTATTTGCCGATGCCGAAGGCATCATATTTTCGATAGCTACAGTTCCAATAATTGTTCTAATAATTTCCTCCTCTGAACGCTCTGGAAACCGAGCAGCTATATTGGGATTTGTTGTTGAACAGCACTGCGCATGTACACAACAATATCTGCAGAAAACTGTTATTTGCGCGCAATTATCTGCAGGTGAATCAACCAATCAAAATTCGGGATACTTATAAGGGACTGAATAATAACAGCGAATACACACCCTGTGAGCGTATAAGCACGCGTCCAAAAATGTTTTGAAGGAATATGCCCTGATGTTGGTCCTTGGACATTACCTGATCCTCGAAGCTCACAATTTCCCTCGAGCTTCGCACTAGTCGGGAACTCTTCTCTTCTCGGAACACATAATATCCGCGGACAAAATATCAGGGCATATTTCGACGCCACAAATAGGTTATTGTTAAATAAAAATATACCCTATGAGAAGAAAGTGTTGACTTTACACATTCTCGACGATAAGACTTTCACGTCTTCTTGAACAAAGACTTGAAAACAAGGCCTAAGACCTTGTTTCGTTTACCATCACCCGACCGACCCAATTTTTTGGAAAAGTAAAAATAAAATAAAAAGAAAGATTGAGGACCGACCCAGGAATGACTGAAGAATAATTTCATAACTACACCTCTTTTCCGAGCTCGCTACGTTTTAGTTTCTTGCTTTTCTCGTGCGAATTGTCAATCCACAACTAGAGAAAAAGTAGTCGAGGAATACATAAAGTTTAACGCGAGTCTTCAAGCTGACTGACATCGATTCTTTTTTTTTGGGGGGGGGAGGGGGGCCCGACCGACCCACCGGCATCACGAGAGAGAGAGGGCGTTGGTAAATGAAACCTTTTTGGGGATAGCCTACGTTAACAACATGCAGAGGATCATGTAGCAGATGACTCAGTTTCTTGCTAGCAGTAAACATATTTTTCTCTAGCTATGAATAAATACCTCTTATTTCACGAGCGCGAGGTCCGTACCGTAAGTTATGGACCGGTCCGTTCCGTAGTTATGGACCGAGTTTTTCCTCTGTTTTATGGTCCAGGCGCGAAGCAAAAAAAACGAGGATCCATAACTTACGGTACGGACCGAGCAAGCGTGTTTAATAAAAAGTTTATTATATGGCTCAAATGTATTCAAAACCAACTTTGCTTTAATTTTGCGGTCCGTACGGAATGTTATGGACCACAAACTGACCAATCATAGCTCACAAAGTTACCTAGCCATGTAATAAAGAGAGATAACTCTACTTTTTTTAACATTGATTGAAGCAGCTGGTTCCTTTATGACCGGCTTTGCTTATTTGTAAGACCATGACGAAGAATATGGAAGAAACCACACAGAATTTCTCAGGATACACATACTTTTTACATGGTTTTCATTGTATTCCATAGATACTTTTTGTTCCCAACTTTTTTTTCTTGGGGTATCGTTGTTTGACAAATCTGTAGATGCAAACCAAAACGTTATGCTCCGCTGACCGAAACAACGAAGGCTCTGGACTTCAAATACAAGTTTCCGAGGGCTTCAGTTAAACCTTTTTGGTAAATAATTGTTTAACTGAGTAAACTCACAATGAATTACAAATTAAGAAAACTTAAACATGTTAAATTCTTAGGCTTAGCTTTAAAGTAGTTTTGTTGTTTTTGGCGAAACATTTCACATTCGTGCATGCATAATGATTAGAAACAGGATGGTCTTTCAGTTTGGGCAGGAAACTGACGGGACGCACACGCGCTGGGTTCAGTAAAAGCGCATGCGTGTGACGTTATGCCGTGGTACCTGCACAATTCTCTCCAACTCACCGGTTCACCTTGACTCGAAGGATGTGCGTAAACTTGGTTGGGTTGTCTGTTGTTATTGTCGTCTTCTCGTACCGCTCAATGTGCTGTTTGTTTCGCTGCCTATCTCCTATTTTCTTCATTTCATAATGGAATGCCTAAATAATTGACGAGAAAAAGAACTATTGAAAACCAATTGCTTTGTTTTAGTGGTTTTTGCATCGTCATGACCCTCGAACGCAATTGTAGAACAAGTAAAAAAATTCTGACACGGCTAGAATGACCTAGCCGATCTGTGGGTAGCCTGCGTTGCGGCTCTGGAGTATAGGAGCGCAGCTAGCGGAGATTAGGGGGATTGGGGCGGGATTGATATTTTGCTCCAACGGATTTATTTACTGTCATACATGTGGGCGCACAATGGCGTTTCACTTCATACATGCTATGTAACCTCTCACACATACACACACAGGGATCCCGATACACTACAGTACGTACCTCGTTATTTCCATCAGCTGGATAGCGAGGAAGAACAAAATTACCCAGACCAAACGCTACTAGGGTGTTTCCCTCGAAACAGTGGCGCTGTAACAGATGGGAGTGGGAACCAATCACCATGGAAACGTTAAGTGACACCAGGTGTTTAGCAGTGGGAAGCTGTTTAACTGTTGGAGGAATGCGATACTCCGCACCCCAGTGAAGAAAGACCACGATGAAGTCTGGTTTAAGGGCCTGGAAGGCAAAAAAGGAACGACGACGTGTTTTGGTTATTATTCGAACTTGAGGTCTGGATTAGCCATTTCGTAAACTGATAAAGGACTGAAATATCACATAGAAACGAGTATGTTTACCGAGTTTGAAGATTTTTGAATAAATAAGAACTCAATAGCAAGCTTGAGATGAACCCCATCACATGAAAGAACACATCGAAATTAGTATGTTTACCGAGTTTGAAGATGTTTGAGTAAATAAGAACTGAATAGCAAGCTTGAGATGAACCACATCACATGAAAGAACACATCGTAATTAGTATGTTTACCGAGTTTGAAGATGTTTGAGTAAGTAAGATCTGAATAGCAAGCTTGAGATGAACCCCATCACATGAAAGAACACATCGTAATTAGTATGTTTACCTAGTTTGAAGATGTGTGAGTAAATAAGAACTGAATAGCAAGCTTGAGATGAACCCTATCACATGAAATATCACATAGAAACGAGTATGTTTACCGAGTTTGAAGATGTTTGAGTAAGTAAGATCTGAATAGCAAGCTTGAGATGAACCCCATCACATGAAAGAACACATCGAAATTAGTATGTTTACCGAGTTTGAAGATGTTGGAGTAAATAAGAACTGAATAGCAAGCTTAAGATGAACCCCATCACATGAAAGAACACATCGAAATTAGTATGTTTACCGAGTTTGAAGATGTTTGAGTAAATAAGAACTGAATAGCAAGCTTGAGATGAACCCCATCACATGAAAGAACACATCGTAATTAGTATGTTTACCGAGTTTGAAGATGTTGGAGTAAATAAGAACTGAATAGCAAGCTTGAGATGAACCACATCACATGAAAGAACACATCGTAATTAGTATGTTTACCGAGTTTGAAGATGTGTGAGTAAATAAGAGCTGAATAGCAAGCTTGAGATGAACCCCATCACATGAAAGAACACATCGTAATTAGTATGTTTACCGAGTTTGAAGATGTTGGAGTAAATAAGAACTGAATAGCAAGCTTGAGATGAACCCCATCACATGAAAGAACACATCGTAATTAGTATGTTTACCGAGTTTGAAGATGTTGGAGTAAATAAGAACTGAATAACAAGCTTGAGATGAACCCCATCACATGAAAGAACACATCGTAATTAGTATGTTTACCGAGTTTGAAGATGTTTGAGTAAATAAGAACTGAATAGCAAGCTTGAGATGAACCCCATCACATGAAAGAACACATCGTAATTAGTATGTTTACCGAGTTTGAAGATGTTGGAGTAAATAAATAAGAACTGAATAGCAAGCTTGAGATGAACCCCATCACATGAAAGAACACATCGTAATTAGTATGTTTACCGAGTTTGAAGATGTGTGAGTAAATAAGAGCTGAATAGCAAGCTTGAGATGAACCCCATCACATGAAAGAACACATCGTAATTAGTATGTTTACCGAGTTTGAAGATGTTGGAGTAAATAAGAACTGAATAGCAAGCTTGAGATGAACCACATCACATGAAAGAACACATCGTAATTAGTATGTTTACCGAGTTTGAAGATGTTGGAGTAAATAAGAACTGAATAGCAAGCTTGAGATGAACCCTATCACATGAAAGAACACATCGAAATTAGTATGTTTACCGAGTTTGAAGATGTTGGAGTAAATAAGAACTGAATAGCAAGCTTGAGATGAACCCCATCACATGAAAGAACACATCGAAATTAGTATGTTTACCGAGTTTGAAGATGTTTGAATAAATAAGAACTGAATAGCAAGCTTTTGAATATCACAAAAACAAGACAGTATGGACTGGGGGGTGGCCTCTCATTTTTGGGTTTTTTGGAAAGCTCACCACCTCGTTAATATTGACCCAAACGTCTGTTGTGTTGACTGTTATTTTTAATTCGAAATAGTTAATAGGAATACAGTCACAATACAAAGGTGAGATATAAGCAATACCAATGGCTCCTCCTCCTATTGCTTGGGGTCCAACTACATGCAAACGGTGAACGATAAGCGGATTCCGACCACAACATTATTAAAATAGAAAAAGCTGACGAGAAAGATCACAATCAGACTTTTATAACCAAGCCTTCAATAGGCTATACTAACCTTCAGTGCAAGGACTCTCAATAGGCTATATACTAACCTTCAGCGCAAGGACGTCTCAATAGGCTATACTACCTTCAGTGCAAGGACGTCTCAATAGGCTATACTAACCTTCAGTGCAAGGACGTCTCTCGTGGCTATACTAACCTTCAGTGCAAGGACGTCTCAATAGGCTATACTAACCTTCAGTGCAAGGACGTCTCAATAGGCTATACTACCTTCAGTGCAAGGACGTCTCAATAGGCTATACTAACCTTCAGTGCAAGGACGTCTCAATAGGCTATACTACCTTCAGTGCAAGGACGTCTCAATAGGCTATGCTAACCTTCAGTGCAAGGACGTCTCAATAGGCTATACTAACCTTCAGTGCAAGGACGTCTCTCGTGGCTATACTAGCCTTCAGTGCAAGGACGTCTCAATAGGCTATACTAACCTTCAGTGCAAGGACGTCTCTCGTGGCTATACTAACCTTCAGTGCAAGGACGTCTCAATAGGCTATACTAACCTTCAGTGCAAGGACTCTCAATAGGCTATACTAACCTTCAGTGCAAGGACGTCTCAATAGGCTATACTACCTTCAGTGCAAGGACGTCTCAATAGGCTGTACTAACCTTCAGTGCAAGGACGTCTCTCGTGGCGATTTTGTCAGAATAGATTGCAGGACCAGACTTGAATCTTAACCGTGGTTCCGTACATATTACTTGTATATCACAGTAGTTGAGAAAACCGATCTTTATTCCTTTCACCTTCTTGATAACAGGAACCTAGAAAAGTGTTAAATATTGGCCTTGTTATTGGTTTAAAAACAGTCACCAGCGATGCAAATATACAAACGCAATGTTGGTTGAACTATATAACACCAAAATCTAGTTTTTCCATCAATATTACCCAAAATTGCGGTCATGACGTCACATGACGTACCAACATTGAATAAACCAATGCTGATATCTGGTCTAAATACGATTAGCATAATCCAGCCGCCGTCTATTGGCAAACTCGCCATCTGATTGGCTAGCCAGGCGCCGTCTTACGATCGTTCTAGTTCACCACAAAATTTTGGCGCGAACTCATTGGTCAAAAGCGATCACGTGACGTGATAGGTATCATCCGCGGAGGCAAACTATCAGGCGTTATAGTTCACCACAAAATTTTGGCGCGCGCTCATTCGTGAAGAGCGATCACGTGACGTGATAGTTGTCGTCCGCGGAGGCAAACTATCAGGAGATAGTGCCCGCTGAGCACGAAAGACAATTTTGTGTTGAACAATAACGCAAATAGACTGTGTCTGTCTCGGACCTATCGGCTGATAGCTTCCCTAGGAAATTAATGTTCTTAAAACTAGCATATAAGTCCTCGAACTTCGTTCTCGGGCTTATATTTGTTTTAAGAACATCAAATTTCCGCCGGCAACTATCAGCCGATAGTTCCTCGACGGACACAGTCTATTTGTATAATAGTCCATCGTGCGCGCTGCAGAGAAAAATCACTTAGAAAAATGCTTTTTAGCGAGCTTCGCGGACCCACCAACTATTATACAAATAGTGTCTGTCGAGAAACTATCGGCTGATAGTTGCCCTTGGAAATTTGATGTTCTTAAAACAAATATAAGCCTGAGAACGCAGTTAGAGGGCTTATATGCTAATTTTAAGAACATCAAATTTCCAAGGGATCGAAACACTCTATTTGTCTTTATTGTTCATGACAAAATTGTCTTACGCTTCGCCTGATAGTTTGCATCTGCGGAGGACAACTAACATGTCAGGTAATCGCTTTTGGCCAATGAGCGCGCGCCACAATTTTGGGTTGAACTATAACTGCTGATAGAAACCTCGTTAAAAATATAATACCGCAAACGAAAGTGAGAAATACGCCGCCTCTTCGTTACACAAAATGGTCAATTTTAAAACCTTCTTCGCTTGATGTGGTACACCAAAAAAATATTACAGCTCAGGAGCGTAGCTTCCTGTACGCATATACGCACGTGCGTACACTTTGAGACGAAAATTCCTTGTTTGGCCTTGTATTTTTTTACGAGAGGGGGCCCTTAAAACCGGTAGCTACTGCACTTGTGCGTACAACTTGAAAATGCCTAGCTACGCCCCTGCAACTGTTCTATTGATAAAGACTTACATAAAATAAAAATGGGTTACCTGTGGTGCGTCGTACGGTCCGTATGTATACCCCATCGGGTCTATACCCAGACCCTTCAGCGTCGCCACAGTGAAATTGAGTGTTACTTCTCCAAAGTCATTTAAATGATTATTAGCCATGGCCAGGACATCGTATCCAGCGTATCTAGCACAGATATTAGATGGTAAGATGGAAATTAACGGGGTTATAAAAACCTTCCCCGTTAGCATAAAGTGATAAAAATTATATTTTCAATACAAGCCTGAAGTCTTTTGACTGTCAGAGCTCTCTTGAATACCTGAGCGAGGGTGCACTTTTCTTATCAGCCCGAAGGTAGATCTCCCAGCCCTCTTTCCTCTTGTTCTTTTCTACATCTTGAGTTTTTGTTATAAATGGAGATTCCAGGTTACCAATGGATAGATCTCCCTGCCTCAGATACGGAGCCACCTTTGCAAAGGATTCGTTATAAGTCGTGTAACCCATGTTTGCGTAGTAGCGCACGGACCCGCCCAAACTTACGTCTCCTGTAAATATCAGCGTTACTTCATCGTGACTGGCTAAGAAAAAAAAGTACAATAAATAAGGGATTAATGGCTGTATTTACACAAGAGACGTAATCAGTTAAGCGACTTACTAGCCTCGTGGAAACAGTGTTAATTATATTTTTAGCAAGAGTATAGATTGCATTATGTAATATGGTGCCTGAAAATATCCATAATTCCATCCCTGGATTTCCGTTCTAATAAGGTTAAGGGCGTTTGAGAAAGAAAATAGTTACACCTAGCAGTAGAGATGTTCTTTTCATTCGCGCGCGAATGGGCGGTAACCTACGATTTCCTGCGCTCTGATTGGCTCCGGGAGCGGGAGGCTTTTTCCTATCTCTGACCACAGTCACGCTAACAAGTGCGTATGCTCTCGATTCATTGGAGTTTGGTCGATAATTTGTCTCTCAAGTCGAAAACGAATAGAGGAAAAATATACGTTAATTACCGGCTTAGGTCCAGTCGGTCCGTATTGAGATAAACTGTGGCCTCGGTCTTGACAGTACTGACCTCGGGCACCGTTTTTCTCTATACCTCCCAGCCGGTAAATGGCCGTTTGACACTAGCATAATGCGTCTACACGTATTTGGGAAAAAAATTCTTAGTGCGTCTTCTTAGTTTAGCGCGTCTTCTTAGTTCGTCTATATATATAGTATAAAAACGAGAACAAAACGCATTACGCGACTGGACGAACGTCAGTTGGACAGATTAAAAAACTTAGTTTGTACAGTCGCGTAATGCGTCTTGTGCCCATTTTATACTAGACGAACTAAGAAGACGCACTAAACTAAGAAGACGCACTAAACTAAGAAGACGTACTAAACTAAGAAGACGCACTAAACTAAGAAGACGCAAGTTTTTTCCTTGCCCAAATACGTCGAGATTAATTATGCGTCTGTAGAATAAAAACGGCCAATAACTCATGTCTGTTTTCCACTCGAAAAAATCCCACAATAATTTTTAGCAAACCCAACAAGACAAGATATTGTTTAGGCCATCGATGATATTCAGATTAATTGGAACTGGAATTACTTAATTATCGTTTAATATATTAATCAGTTTAACTTGGGTCATGCGGGATTATATTACTAGTTTCCGTCACATGACAAACACGGAATGTTCTGATCGGGTTTTACAAGTTGTATTTGCAATTATTTGAATGGAGAACCTCGAGCAGAAGTAAGTCATTAATGTAAACTTAAAGTGCACCTAACCCCTTTTGCGATTTTTATACCTACGAATCTTTGAAAGGTTTTGAGTACTTCTGCGAAGAATTTTTGGCTTACGAAGAATATTCTATGTCCTAGGCTTGTTTGAAATGGTGAAAATTTGACCTTACCTGACCCATGACCGCGTAAGAAAAAGCCTGGGTCTATTCTGGATCTTACGTCACCCAGGAGCCCATTACCAGGAGCGTTCCTCTGTTATGGGTTGGGTCCCCAGCACAGAGGTAGATGAGGCTATTTTTAGATTCGGAATTTCCGCGAAAAGAGGTCGCCGCCATGTTGGTGCCCTTAAACAATAGATCCCTCGTTAGCTTCTTTTGTTGGGGCACCAACATTTGAATCTCTGGGGATTGAGTGAAAACCAGCAATTCGAATTCCCGCGTTGAAAGTGAGAAGAATGATAATGAGAAGTAACGTTAGCTATCTGATTGGCTAAGAATAGCCTATCTTTGTTCTTTTTCGCGCGAAACGCAATGCTAAAAATAGCCTCATCTACCTCTGTGCTGGGGTACAGACACAGTGGGGAATATGGACGCTCCTGGTAATGGGCTCCTGCGTCACCTCATTAATGCATTATTCTCCATGGTGCCTTTCTATCACGACAGCATCGATATATAGAGAATTTATACAGTCTGTGAGTTGTTAGTAAAGAAAACAGTTATTTTAGACAAAATGCTAAACATTTATTCAACTTATTGCATAGTCGAATGACATGATTAGATGACGTAAGATCCAGAATCGACCCAGGTTTTTTCTTACGCGGTCATGGGTCAGGAAAGGTCCAATTTTCACCATTTCAAACAAGCCTAGAACATAGAATATTCTTTGTGAGCCAAATATTTATTCGCAGAAGTACTCAAAACCTTTCAGAGATTCATAGGTATAAAAATCGCAAAAGGGGTTAGGTGCACTTTAAGCATAACTAAAGAAACCTTGTTCATCGGATAATTCTCTCCAGGTTGAAGTACTCATGTTGTCGACAGATCAAATAAAGCACAGGTAGCCCAAGATTGGGATCTGTATAATATTTAACAGCATTTGTATGGGATTTTTTAGTTTTCCATGTACAACGTAAATCTTGAATAAAACTCGACAAAAACCTATACAGCGTCTTCTTGTGTTCCTTAACTATGTATGTGCCATGTTACAGCGAATTTCAGCAAAATTTTCCCTTAAAACCTAACCCATACGTATGAAATTCGCTGTAACATGGCACGGACATAGTAAAGGAACACAAGAAGACACTGTATAGGTTTTTGTCGAGTTTTATTCAAGATTAACGTTGTACATGGAAAACTAAAAAATCCCATACAAATGCTGTTAAATATTATACAGATCCCAAGCTTGGGCTACCTGTGAATAAAGTAGTATGATTTACGAGAGTTCTCCATGCCCCGACAGTCCCGATATACTTTGTAGATAGTTACCCGTAATCCCTGTTTATACCACAGGCAGCCCACCCGCGCGTGGGCTCCCTGTGGCAGTGTGAATCATGTGACGTCATCGTGTTTTCATCGGTTTTCTGTAAAATGACCGAAACAGTTCGCTAAATGGCTCGAAAAATATTCATATTTGGTCGAATGATCCCCAAATACCTTGAAACTCGTAGTGAAATAAACTATTTACACTTTGATGTGGTTTAATGTGCTTTTTTGGGCGATATGAGGGAGTTCCAGGCGTTTGTTTCTCGATGTTTTGAAGCCCTCGCTTCAGCTACTAAAAAAATCAACAAGGCAGGAAACTTCGGCCACTTTGCGAACACGACACTCGCGAAATACTTGCCAACGAGACTCCAGAATGGACAAGGGCAGTTCTTGAACTATACGTCTGCCTAAAATTAGGACGCTAGGTTGGTTCTAACCCTCCAAACGAGCAGCTCGAAAACGATTTTTCTGCGCGCTTTTGCTTTCTCCAGATGATGCGCATAAGCGCCCCCTTTTGCCACCTATGCCACCCTCCCACTGCAAATATTTACCATCACACACAGACTCGTTCCGGCGCCCCAATTTGCACACAAAAATATGAAGCCAATATCAACTCATGCGGGGGATAGTAAGGAAAATTGTTGGTTGAGTTGTCAAAGATTGCAGAGATTTGTCGCGCGAGATTAATCTTCGGAGTACTTATGCATCAATCAGCGGCTTCCCCCTGGGGCCGACCCCCGAAGACCCTGGGGGATTTGTTCAAACGGCCATTCAAACCTCATCTAATCCCCCTGGGTATGGGGCAGGAGAATTTTGACAAATCCCCTCCCTCTGGGGCAAATATAATGGGTCCCTGTAATATACGTTAACAAATATCAGTTACATATCATCTATAGATCTTTGCAGTAGTAGCACACAAATGATGGCAGTTGCTCGCCGGCGCCCCTCTTCTAGCTAATCTTTACACAGGGGCCATGGTACCAGATGAAGCAGCTGGGCCCTCGTTTGTCACACTGGATCATGAAACTAATTACAATGACCTTTTAATGTATATAATGTTACACGTTGATGCAAAATGCAGTAATAGATATTTATGTTTTAAAAGACCATTTTCGGACAGTTTTAATACCCTTCTTCTGGACCTCTACGAAAACAACACGTCTCATCATCATCATGCTGCTCGTCTGGCACGGCAGTCTTAGCTCTTGCTTCTTTGTAAGGAATAGAAAATAAATCAATCGACACTAGTGTTTTGAAAGACAACTGAAATACTGTGTGATTGTTGTACAGACCTGTCATTTGAAATCTACTGAAATCTACAAAAATCTACGGGAATAACGGATTGGGTAAACCGCTGACCTGATATTACAAATCCCCAGGGTCCGTCCCCTGGTTTAAACCACCGGTAGAAAAAGTGGTGTTTTCCCCCACACCCTCGGGCAACATGGAGCTGACAAATCGTGGCAAATGCCCCTGAGTTCCCGTGGGTTCCCCGGGGGTCGGCCCCAGGGGGAAGCCGCTGATTGGTTCTTACTTATTTTATTGCCGGTTGTTACTGAAAAATTATGCGAGAATCTTTCACTGGGTAATAGCCTCTACGTTTAATAACAGGCCAGGTACGTGGACTTTGTAGAAGTGGAAAAACAACAATGCTGCACTGAGATAGTGGTAAGTTTCTTCATGATATGCAGCCTTCGGTCACTTATCAGCTTAGAGTACTTCTCTGCGAGTTTTCCCAATCAAACATTTGAACTTACACAGGCTAAACGACCGTCTACTGGGTATCGGTATTGTGGGTATTGTGTGCAAATTATCCTTACGGGGTCCCGGCACGAGTCTGTGTGTGATGGTAAATATTTGCAGTGGGAGGTGGCAAAAGAGGGCGCTTATGCACATCACCCCCCCCTGCAGATCATCTGGAGAAAGCAAAAGCGCGCAGAAAAATCGTTTTCGAGCTGCTCGTTTGGAGGGTTAGAACCAACCTAGCGTCCTAATTTTAGGCAGACGTATAGTTCAAGAACTGCCCTTGTCTATTCTGGAGTCTTGTTGGCAAGCGTCAAGGAAAAGTTCGACATTTTGGCAAATATTCCGCGAGTGTCGTGTTCGCAAAGTGGCCGAAGTTTCCTGCCTTGTTGATTTTTTTAGTAGCTGAAGCGAGCGCTTCAAAACATCGAGAAACAAACGCCTGAAACTCCCTCATATCGCCCAAAAAAGCACATTAGACCACATCAAAGTGTAAATAGTTTATTTCACTACGAGTTTCAAGGTATTTGGGGATCATTCGACCAAATATGAATATTTTTCGAGCCATTTAGCGAACTGTTTCTGTCATTTTACAGAAAACCGATAAAAACACGATGACGTCACATGATTCACACTGCCACAGGGAGCCCACGCGCGGGTGGGCTGCCTGTATTTATACCCTGCGAGCAAGGTATCCGTTTAAAAGCCTATCGATGAAATGAATCAAAAGGCAGCGGAATGCGATTTAACTCAAGCCGGGATCTTCCCTGCTTGTTATTTGACCCAATATGCCTTAGTATGAAGAAGCTCGCCAATACCAGGGATTACCAGCCCTAAAATTCGCTGCCTAATAGTAATAAACTGTCTTGAAAGGCCCCAATTGCGAAAAATAAATCACCCAAACAACTTCATTACGTATCAGACTTTTATTTCTGAAGATATTTTCTGCCGGTGGGTATCGGACCACAGGTAACCCAACAAACCCCGAGTCGGGGATTTCACCAACGTTTATTCAGCGTGGCGTAATCGGATTTTACATCAGTATCGGCAGTGACTAAACACATACATCTTCCCAGATTGGTTAGACGGATGTGGTCTAGGTATATATATATAAACAGAAGAGAACTATACAGACAGTAACGAAGAGGAAACCGGCGATGGAAACGGCCTGGAAGCGAAAATTTTAGGCACGTGAATATTCAAATTTTGATTTATGAAATTTCCCAGGCTTCTGGCGTGCTAACACCTTAGTGTGTGCATGAGCGAGTGACATGATTTCGCCTATCCCATTTACTCGTTTCTGCGATTGTGCGCAATCCACGAATTAAAAAAACGCCGGACAGAATCAGATAAATATATCTTCGTCTGTTAATTGCGATTGAAAATCCTTTCGTATGTATTAAACATTTGGTATAGATACTGACGAGACGAACAAACTTTGGATACAGAAGAAAAATGAATATTCAAATGGTACCTGAAACAACCATAGGGGCTGATCAAATTCAGGACCCGGCCATGTTGGTTGACCAAATAACAGAAGCTAACGAGCAATCTTTTGTTAACGTCAACCAAGATGGCTGCGATGACGACAAGTGAAGAGATTGAAGCAGTTAGTTCCAAAAATATCCATGGTTTCAAATTGATGTGATCAGATATGGTACGAGATGGACTTCCCTAGTAATAGGCCTTTTGCAGGAAACAGTCACGCCTTTAAATATATGAATTAAGTTTTTTTGCCACCCAGTACAACCACGTGATTACATTCCTACAAAAGGCCCATTTTCCATTGGACCCGGATGTTCGAAGTTGGGTAACTTTATCCCCAGGATAGCGCTAAATCTGTAATCGTAATCTGTACAGTTTACCCTCGGGTTAGTGATTTAACTGAGACACTGGACCAGGTTGTTCAAAGCAAGGGTAACTTTATCCCTAGGATAGCGCTAAATCTGTAATCGTAATCTGTACAGTTTACCCTCGGGTTAGTGATTTAACTGAGACACTGGACCAGGTTGTTCAAAGCAATGGTAACTTTATCCCTAGGATAGCGCTAAATCTGTAATCGTAATCTGTACAGTTTACCCTCGGGTTAGTGATTTAACTGAGACACTGGACCAGGTTGTTCAAAGCAAGGGTAACTTTATCCCTAGGATAGCACTAAATCTGTAATCGTTATCTGTACATTTACCCTCGGGTTAGTGATTTAACTGAGACACTGGACCAGGTTGTTCAAAGCAAGGGTAACTTTATCCCTATAGGATAGCACTAAATCTGTAATCGTAATCTGTACATTTACCCTCGGGTTAGTGATTTAACTGAGACACTGGACCAGGCTGTTCAAAGCAAGGGTAACTTTATCCCTAGGATAGCACTAAATCTGTAATCGTAATCTGTACATTTACCCTCGGGTTAGTGATTTAACTGAGACACTGGACCAGGTTGTTCAAAGCAAGGGTAACTTTATCCCTAGGATAGCACTAAATCTGTAATCGTAATCTGTACAGTTTACCCTCGGGTTAGTGATTTAACTGAGACACTGGACCAGGTTGTTCAAAGCAAGGGTAACTTTATCCCTAGGATAGCACTAAATCTGTAATCGTAATCTGTAATCGTAATCTGTACATTTACCCTCGGGTTAGTGATTTAACTGAGACACTGGACCAGGTTGTTCAAAGCAAGGGTAACTTTATCCCTAGGATAGCACTAAATCTGTAATCGTAATCTATACATTTACCCTCGGGTTAGTGATTTAACTGAGACACTGGACCAGGTTGTTCAAAGCAAGGGTAACTTTATCCCTAGGATAGCGCTAAATCTGTAATCGTAATCTGTACAGTTTACCCTCGGGTTAGTGATTTAACTGAGACACTGGACCAGGTTGTTCAAAGCAATGGTAACTTTATCCCTAGGATAGCGCTAAATCTGTAATCGTAATCTGTACAGTTTACCCTCGGGTTAGTGATTTAACTGAGACACTGGACCAGGTTGTTCAAAGCAAGGGTAACTTTATCCCTAGGATAGCACTAAATCTGTAATCGTAATCTGTACATTTACCCTCGGGTTAGTGATTTAACTGAGACACTGGACCAGGTTGTTCAAAGCAAGGGTAACTTTATCCCTAGGATAGCACTAAATCTGTAATCGTAATCTGTACATTTACCCTCGGGTTAGTGATTTAACTGAGACACTGGACCAGGTTGTTCAAAGCAAGGGTAACTTTATCCCTAGGATAGCACTAAATCTGTAATCGTAATCTGTACATTTACCCTCGGGTTAGTGATTTAACTGAGACACTGGACCAGGTTGTTCAAAGCAAGGGTAACTTTATCCCTAGGATAGCACTAAATCTGTAATCGTAATCTGTACAGTTTACCCTCGGGTTAGTGATTTAACTGAGACACTGGACCAGGTTGTTCAAAGCAAGGGTAACTTTATCCCTAGGATAGCACTAAATCTGTAATCGTAATCTGTACATTTACCCTCGGGTTAGTGATTTAACTGAGACACTGGACCAGGTTGTTCAAAGCAAGGGTAACTTTATCCCTAGGATAGCACTAAATCTGTAATCGTAATCTATACATTTACCCTCGGGTTAGTGATTTAACTGAGACACTGGACCAGGTTGTTCAAAGCAAGGGTAACTTTATCCCTAGGATAGCACTAAATCTGTAAACGTAATCTGTACATTTACCCTCGGGTTAGTGATTTAACTGAGACACTGGACCAGGTTGTTCAAAGCAAGGGTAACTTTATCCCTAGGATAGCACTAAATCTGTAATCGTAATCTGTACATTTACCCTCGGGTTAGTGATTTAACTGAGACAACTGGACCAGGTTGTTCAAAGCAAGGGTAACTTTATCCCTAGGATAGCACTAAATCTGTAATCGTAATCTGTACAGTTTATCCTCGGGTTAGTGATTTAACTGAGACACTGGACCAGGTTGTTCAAAGCAAGGGTAACTTTATCCCTAGGATAGCACTAAATCTGTAATCGTAATCTGTACATTTACCCTCGGGTTAGTGATTTAACTGAGACACTGGACCAGGTTGTTCAAAGCAAGGGTAACTTTATCCCTAGGATAGCACTAAATCTGTAATCGTAATCTGTACAGTTTACCCTCGGGTTAGTGATTTAACTGAGACACTGGACCAGGTTGTTCAAAGCAAGGGTAACTTTATCCCTAGGATAGCACTGAATCTGTAATCGTAATCTGTACATTTACCCTCGGGTTAGTGATTTAACTGAGACACTGGACCAGGTTGTTCAAAGCAAGGGTAACTTTATCCCTAGGATAGCACTAAATCTGTAATCGTAATCTGTACATTTACCCGGCCTCGGGTTAGTGATTTAACTGAGACACTGGACCAGGTTGTTCAAAGCAAGGGTAACTTTATCCCTAGGATAGCACTAAATCTGTAATCGTAATCTGTAATCGTAATCTGTACAGTTACCCTCGGGTTAGTGATTTAACTGAGACACTGGACCAGGTTGTTCAAAGCAAGGGTAACTTTATCCTAAGGATAGCACTAAATCTGTAATCGTAATCTGTACATTTACCCTCGGGTTAGTGATTTAACTGAGACACTGGACCAGGTTGTTCAAAGCAAGGGTAACTTTATCCCTAGGATAGCACTAAATCTGTAATCGTAATCTGTACATTTACCCTCGGGTTAGTGATTTAACTGAGACACTGGACCAGGTTGTTCAAAGCAAGGGTAACTTTATCCCTAGGATAGCACTAAATCTGTAATCGTAATCTGTACATTTACCCTCGGGTTAGTGATTTAACTGAGACACTGGACCAGGTTGTTCAAAGCAAGGGTAACTTTATCCCTAGGATAGCACTAAATCTGTAATCGTAATCTGTACAGTTTACCCTCGGGTTAGTGATTTAACTGAGACACTGGACCAGGTTGTTCAAAGCAAGGGTAACTTTATCCCTAGGATAGCACTAAATCTGTAATCGTAATCTGTACATTTACCCTCGGGTTAGTGATTTAACTGAGACACTGGACCAGGTTGTTCAAAGCAAGGGTAACTTTATCCCTAGGATAGCACTAAATCTGTAATCGTAATCTATACATTTACCCTCGGGTTAGTGATTTAACTGAGACACTGGACCAGGTTGTTCAAAGCAAGGGTAACTTTATCCCTAGGATAGCACTAAATCTGTAAACGTAATCTGTACATTTACCCTCGGGTTAGTGATTTAACTGAGACACTGGACCAGGTTGTTCAAAGCAAGGGTAACTTTATCCCTAGGATAGCACTAAATCTGTAATCGTAATCTGTACATTTACCCTCGGGTTAGTGATTTAACTGAGACAACTGGACCAGGTTGTTCAAAGCAAGGGTAACTTTATCCCTAGGATAGCACTAAATCTGTAATCGTAATCTGTACAGTTTATCCTCGGGTTAGTGATTTAACTGAGACACTGGACCAGGTTGTTCAAAGCAAGGGTAACTTTATCCCTAGGATAGCACTAAATCTGTAATCGTAATCTGTACATTTACCCTCGGGTTAGTGATTTAACTGAGACACTGGACCAGGTTGTTCAAAGCAAGGGTAACTTTATCCCTAGGATAGCACTAAATCTGTAATCGTAATCTGTACAGTTTACCCTCGGGTTAGTGATTTAACTGAGACACTGGACCAGGTTGTTCAAAGCAAGGGTAACTTTATCCCTAGGATAGCACTGAATCTGTAATCGTAATCTGTACATTTACCCTCGGGTTAGTGATTTAACTGAGACACTGGACCAGGTTGTTCAAAGCAAGGGTAACTTTATCCCTAGGATAGCACTAAATCTGTAATCGTAATCTGTACATTTACCCGGCCTCGGGTTAGTGATTTAACTGAGACACTGGACCAGGTTGTTCAAAGCAAGGGTAACTTTATCCCTAGGATAGCACTAAATCTGTAATCGTAATCTGTAATCGTAATCTGTACAGTTACCCTCGGGTTAGTGATTTAACTGAGACACTGGACCAGGTTGTTCAAAGCAAGGGTAACTTTATCCTAAGGATAGCACTAAATCTGTAATCGTAATCTGTACATTTACCCTCGGGTTAGTGATTTAACTGAGACACTGGACCAGGTTGTTCAAAGCAAGGGTAACTTTATCCCTAGGATAGCACTAAATCTGTAATCGTAATCTGTACATTTACCCTCGGGTTAGTGATTTAACTGAGACACTGGACCAGGTTGTTCAAAGCAAGGGTAACTTTATCCCTAGGATAGCACTAAATCTGTAATCGTAATCTGTACAGTTTACCCTCGGGTTAGTGATTTAACTGAGACACTGGACCAGGTTGTTCAAAGCAAGGGTAACTTTATCCCTAGGATAGCACTAAATCTGTAATCGTAATCTGTACAGTTTACCCTCGGGTTAGTGATTTAACCCGGGGTAGCGCTTACCCTTGCTTCGAACAACTGGGCCCTTATTTTGTATAAAGAGAAAATATTGCTGTTTAGTACGAGACTTGCAAATGAAATCGTCGTTAGATATCAGTGAGATGGAATCGTTTTCCATGCATTCCCGATATTCACATAGATCAAACATTCGACATACACAAGGTAATAGGATTGAGTGCTTTTGCAACTCTTTAATATTTTAATACTACAATATTATAATTATACCTTTTTGTTTGGTTTGTCTGTGATGCTTGACGCTAAGACCCAGGGAAATCCACGTCAAAAGGAATGCAATACGATAATACATGTTTTCTTTTATTCGGCAGATTAATCACATTCCTACCGACAAAGCACACTAACGTCAGTAACAGAAGAATAATCACTAGAAACTTCATGTTGTTAGTTGAAAATATGGGTTTGATGGAAGGTAGAAAGATTAGAATTAATATCGCCGGCGAGCGCTAACCCTAACCTTTATTTTGTTATTACAAATAATAATAATCTGTCTTTAATATCACTTGATAAGATACATATCAAAATTCACAATAGTTAATAATAATATAAGAAGATATACATACAATTAGATAAAATATAAAAATATGAGAGAATTATAATAAAAGCCTAATATTCAATATTAAACCTAGTATTGATAATTAAACTGCCAAGTTATATTTAAAAACTAATCTATTAAAAAAATGTGTTTAAAACGGTCAGTGGCAACCGTTGGCCAAATACATTCCTTTTTTCTAATTCTACGGGAAGAATCGTTGTTAGAATGTAACAAGCCCTTTAAGGAGTGATTTGCTAGAGTATGAATTTTCTTAAAGGTATTTCTGTCACTACTTTCTCATAAGTCATAGATGTTCAGGTGCTTAGAATACTGTTTACGTCTATAACATCTAATAAGGAAATACTGCACTGTAGTAAGTTCTACTTGTATACAGACAAGCCATACGTGATCTTCGGCAGTAGAATTACCTTAAAAAGGCGTCAATTTCTACTTTGCTGAATCCTTCTTTAAATATTGATTCTACACCAAGTGAATAGTAGAATATTTCTTGAATTACAGTTATTATAGAGGGTTTATATTCGAATATGCTAATGATGTGACGTAAAAAGTAAAGTAAAGCAACTTTATTTAACGTCGGTAACTCATGACAGTCTGGTGAGACTGATAAACTTGAGGCTGACGTGGGACCTACGATTTTACGTCCTTATCTGAGAAGACGTGAAGGTCTAACCAATTGTAGTTCTAGAACGAGATTGTTTCACAAATTAAAGGCAGCACCTTCTACTCAGTTATTTTAAGACCCTGAGCGTTAGTCAGGCCGGGGTTTGAACCCGCGACGTCCCGCACGACAGACCGGAGCTTAACCACTGAGCTAACCGGGAGGCAGTATAGTATTAGAGATAAATGATTTTATAAACATCCATGTTATAATTATAGTTCGTATCAGTAATTTTACCAAATGACTAAGTCAGAGAATAGTTTCATTTCCAATGAGAAATATAAAACAATGAATACCTTGGTAGATCAAGACGTCACGTCATTAACATATTTGAAAGTATACCTGATATAAACTCATAGACGCAACACTCAAATAAAGACTGAATATTCTACCAAGAAATATTCTACTATTCACCTGGGCCGGGTTGTTCAAAGCCCGATTAGTGTTAATCCTGGATTAACTCTGCACAGAACATATTGGTTGTCATGGAAATTAACCCTGGATTAGCACTAATCGGGCTTTGAACAACCGGGCCCTGGTGTACAACTGACCGATATTTCTGATATCAAAATAAAGGTTAGGTACAACCCGATCGACTAAACAAATTCGGAAACATTGATCAAATATGCGGAAATACGTTAATTATTGAGATGATTCAGGTGACCGATAACAATATAGCACGGTGCGGTAATTTCAAATATATTGATCACAATAGCGTAAGCCTCAAGTTTAATTGTTATCAGAATTTTACTTGTTATTCAACTTAACCTTCAACTACTAAATTCAAGATTCTAGTTAAACTTTGGAAACAGTACTTTTTTTCGAAAATTGGGCGCATTTAGTCGTAAATGCTGTCCTATGTCCGCAACTGCTAAATCAAATGATTAACTTCTAAACAACTAAACGTTTACAAAAAAACGTAACACTTACCTGTCTCTGGTTCTTTAACAGCATCAATGGATAAAATCCGATTTATTTTATACAGCTGAGGGTAGCCTGGCTGCCAGAGGCTCGAAATAATAAAATAAACTAATGGCGGAGTTGAAGAGGCGAGAGAGAGAAGAAAATAAGAGCCGCTGGTGTTATCGGTTGGAAATCTCACTTCCATGCGTTGAGATACACGTCAAACCGGTTTTGCTGTGCCATAATTACCGTTACATCCATTACTCACGGTTGTGCCTGGTAATGAGTAGATTATCCAATCAGGGACGAGGTTCAAATTCTGAACCAAATGTTCGCAGGCTCATCTTTTTCTTAACTCAGTCTCGCATCTTCGGCTTTTATTTGTCGGGTAAGCTCAGGGCCAAAATAGTATTTCTTATTTAATCTGTAAAAAATCACTTTTGATTTTATGAATGAAAAGAGATAAAAATTAGCTGAAAACGACCAACCCCTAACATATGGGATCGTACTTCTTATTGAGTTAAAATCTGCCGAGTTCCTATTTTCGGTCAGCGGTAATACAATAAGACGGTTGAGACTGGTGTGAGTGTTTTGATGACACATATGTTATGTATGCACGTGCTGCCTGTACGACGAACGAAAAATAATAGCGCAGCTTCAAGACACTATAATTTCCGCTTGCTCGAGCTTCGGCCGGTAAAAGGTAATTCCGTCTTTCGAATGACTGAAGAAAATCGTGAGGATATGCTAGGATTTGTAGTTTGGACTGCTTTATTTTCGTTGTGCAATGTGTTTAGTTCTCGTTGTCAAAGCGGTCCTGATTACTGTAGTTGAACTGTAATTGTTTTTCACCACCAGACTTTAAAAAAAAAGTGTGATCACCATACATAGAGTTCCGTTCAGTCCGAACGAAACTTTCTTACTATCGCAGCTTTCTTACTATCGCAGCTTTCTTACTATCGAAACTTTCTTACTATCACAGCTTTCTTACTATCGCAGCTTTCTTACTATCGCAACTTTTAAGTCTGCTAGAAAGTACCTTTTAATTGTACCACCCTCAAACCTGAGGACATATGGGGACAGATCTTTTTTCCGTTGCTGCCCAAAAACTCTGGAATGGACTTCCACTAGACGTTAGATGTAGTTCTACTGTAAATATTTTTAAATCTCGTCTAAAGACTTATATTTTTAGGGAAACGTATTTGTAAATATTTGTTCTTTTGTTTTTAATGTATTTTTAACAATCTTTGTATTTAGTTTTTAATTTTTCAACATTGTAAAGCGCCATAGAGCATTTAATGGATATGGCTATATAAGTACAATATTATTATTATTTCCATATGATCGCTACGCCGGATCGCTTACTAATTTTTCGGCGATCGTAGCGATAATATGGAAACCGGTCTTCAAGGTCCCCATTGTTTGTTTTGCAGCCTCGCAACGGAGATGAACAAGAACAGTCACCACAACACGAGTCACCACAACATCAGGACTCCGAACCTCAGAAGGCACCGACTGACAACAAAGACCCGTCATTTTGATTCCAGAAAGATCATTGCTTGCACCTATTGTGAAAGATATAACTGTGTTGTCAGAAGCTCCTACTTGAAGACCATGACCAGCAGTGGCTGAAATAAAGACTTTGATAAAGACCAGAGCTGCGCGCCGTTTGCGCTTATGTTTCTGCAAATCAGCTTTGTAGCATCTTAGGAACCTTGTACGTCTTCATTTCTATGTTAACAGAATGAATGCTTTGGTTTCCGATTTTGTAATATAGGTCTAACACATGCATACACTTTTGTAGTGTAATTTTGAAATGGCAGTTTTCCTTTCTTGTCGATCTGCCATGATTCTAACATTGATTAGTCATGGATTTTCTAATAGTATTGTTTGAGATCGTTTTTGTCAGCTTTTGCACTTTTTCCATCTTGCTAAAGTAAAGTTCAGTGTGTACGAGGAAGAGAGGAACGAACTGATTTGAACCATCATGAGCTCAAATTAAACTTCAGAATGGACAAAACCCGTCTGTGCTTGTTCTTTGTATTTTCTCTTAACGATTATTCGGGTATTCTCAGAAGACGCTTGACTGTAAAACAGGCTCTTTCATGCCGCGAAAATCAGTCGAGCTACAGGGCTGTGGACTGATTTTCGCGATACGTAGAGGGACTGTTTTACAGTCGTAAGACGATGCCATCATACCCAGAATTTGTATCACAAATATCGTCGCGTTCAACAAATGTCCCCTAGTCTGCTCGCGGCCCTTATGCTTATGGTGTTTTTTTGCTAATTACTCGGGCCAGGCCTTCGGCCGAGGCACGAGTCAGAAATCGCAAGTGTTTATTATTATTTGTATTTGTTATTTTTTGTGTTGCTGTTTGGCGCCGGAAACCAATGAGTTTGCACCTTCTTTCAAGTTCACCACCAATCAGATTGCACAGCGTTGGTCACGTGAACAAATCGCCAGGTTAATTTATTTACATAATTTAATACAGTAAAATCAAGATGGCGGACGAGTCCAATCTCTCAAATGTAAGCAGTTTAATGTTTTATTTAACTTCACTCGTGCAAAAGCCTTCCAACAGGCTCAGGATATTTCAACTGGCGCTCTTGTCGGAGCCGAAGCCGTTTTTTTACCCAGATGGGCAGAGATTTTATATACGACACGAAGACCTCAAGGGGCTGATCAAAGCCAGGACCCGGCTAATCCACATTTAGCGTGCTGCTGAAACCAAAGGCTTCTTCGATAGAAATGGCAAGATGTTGTGTTTTTCTAGAAGGACAAAAGATTTCTCGTTAGCTTCTCTTCCGCCACGGCTTTGTTATTGGAATATAACTGACTAAGAAGTCTTTAACAAAGCCAACTTCAACTCAAGAGCAAAGCTGAAAGGGAAAGTGAAACTGAACAGTGTCTTGTCAGGTCATGAAGGCACGGTGAGGTTGAAATCATTGCGTGTTTATATCGATCTGCATTTGTTTGTCGATTTTTTGCGATAGTATTTATATCCAGTGTTATCCTTCTGATCATCAATGTCTGGAAGAATGCAGACATGCAGCTGGCATCGACGTAACTTAGCAAAACACAGTTAGAAATTCACTACGCGTCAGCATGCAAACCCGGTTCGGACGGAGAAGAATCAAAGAGAAAAATCTGAGATATTTAAAAAAATGAAGTAATAATTTGTTTGTAAAATCACGTCGAAAAGTCTGTTAAGTGTAACAACCAGAGGAAAATGTAAATTTCATACTACAGTATCTCCAATCATTTCACATACCCGAGCAGTTCTCTTCAAAAATCTGAAAAGAATCGCTGCAAAACCATGCTGTCTAATGACATTGAACAGACCTTTTTGATTCAATAATAAGTGCTGATATGTTTACGTTAAAAGCCAGATTCTCTTGCTTGGGATTAAAACCGTTAGATGTTGGTGGCGGTGGAGAGATTACAACAACAATAACAATTTATTATACCCTTACAAAGTGTGACAAATTAATGGTAAGAAAAAATACATATTTACTGAGGGTACTGGCTTCCTGAAATAACTGAGAAGTTAAAAATGCCAGGAGCCCGTTTACATGGAATTGAAATTAAATTACTAGGTCGGAGGACATGAACAAATACATATACAAACTATTCCATTTGGTCAAGTTATTTACAATATATACGCTGGCATATATATAGTAATACAATTAATACAGTGTTAATAAATAAATAGATAAATATGAAGAGAAAGAGTACAAACTCAGTCTTATTTTCTCTAGAATAATAGATTTTTACTTGCATAAAAGCTAATATTTGCTGAGAAATACGTCCTATCTCATCCAGAATGAAAGTAATACTGATCAGTCCTGGTTACAATATATTAATAACATATCAAGATAAGGTACTTGGTGTGATTGTATTATTGTTCAGGCTGTAGCTAAATATTATGCTCTAAAATGTACGATTAATATAACAGAATCTGTTGAACATTTTACAGAAACAACTATCATCCAGCCAGTTATTCCTCTTGCAATAGCTAGAATAATCCCCCCCCTCCCCGCCATTGGGCAAACCTGGAGCATTTGACACTTGTAGTTCATTACATATCCATTATCACTTATCGCAAGAGCATCAGTAGTGAACCAGTATTATTCTCTGGCTATATATGGCCAGATGTATTTATAATTTCATTTTAATACAATTAATTAATTCATTTCATCTGAACAAAATTTGGCTCATAACAGAAAGATGGTAGCCTCCAGTTTGCTTAAACTGCATTCCAGTAAGCTCAGTGGTTAAGCATCAGTCTGTTGTGCAGGAGGTAGTGGGTTCAAATCCAAAATAACTGGGAGAACTGGTAATGCCTTTGCTATGACATCTGCAAATGGATCTAAAACCTTTGTGTCTTCTTGGATCACAATGTTAAATCATAGCCAACACTGAGAATGCAACCAGATCTCTGGTAGTGACCAACCTCAAGTGTAGTGGAATTATATAGAGGGTCCACAATAGGTTTGGCGGGATGGCGGGATCGGGCTTATTTCGAGGGTGGGATTCGGGATGCGAGCTAAAAACAGGAGTGGGACGCGGGATTTCAGGTACGAGCGGGAAGCGGGATTTCATGTTTTTGAGGGGGCGGGAAGCGGGATACGGGATTATAATTTCCACGTGACCGTGTGTTTAATGCAGATTAACTCTTCAAAACGAACAATCTTCGTCTTCCATATGTCAACAGCATGTCGCGTACCGTTTGTGTGACTTTGCGTGTTCGTCCAAGGGTCAGAAACATCATCAAATCGTGTTTAGTCTGTTTACTTGGCAGCTATCCGGATTTTAATGAAGGTGGGTATTTCATGTTATCATTATTGTAATAATTAACGCAGAAAAAAATTTGTAGTTAAAAAAATAAGGGTGGGATCGGGATTTCAACGTAAAGAAGTCTAAAGAAGGGTGGGATGGTGGGATTAAGAGAAAAAATGAGGTGGGAAAGCGGGATCTGAGGACCCTATTGTGGACCCTCTATATAGCCGTATAGATATAGAGTAAATGAATTTGTCACCAATTATAACAATACCATACTAAATACATTGACACTCTCCTCTGTTAGTAGTAGTAGTACTAGTTCCCTTGGTGCCACTATATACTTTTTATATATTATAAATATACAGACTAAATCTAGTAGATTACATTAAACATAATCACGACTGCTGCCTTTAAAAAATCTTTGTTGTTGTTGTAAATGGATGGATAAATAATGCATGTATTAGCAGCTTCCATCAGAGGTGGATCCATGGGAACTTTGTCAGAATTAATTGTTTGTTGCCCGTCGGTTAGGGGGAAGCTCACTTTAATTGGTTCATGGATCAGGAACCAAGGGACTGACCTTGTATGATTTTTTACTAATTGCTGTGCCCTTTACCAGGAGATTTGATATGACAGGTTTGATTGGGCATTTGGACAAATCCACAGGGTACCTGGGGGTTGACCCCTGGGGAAGCCACTGATACATGCATAACACTAGCTGCTGTAGTAGCTGCCAGTGAATATGCAAAGCTACTGATACAGTGCAAAACTGAATGATAAATCACTGTGAGGAAGTTCAAAGGAACATTGCATGTGTTATTTTAAAGAGTTGTTGTTGAGGTTTTACTACAGGCAGCCCAAGCTAATGATTTTTACAAGGAATGTATGGGAATTTTTAGAAAAAATCTAAAACTGTACTAAAATGTACAAGAAAGTAAATCAATCCTTTTTTTGTTCGGCGTGAACGGAACTCTATACTCGGTCATATTTTTCGAAAATCTGGTTGTGAAAAACAATTCAAGGTAAACACCACACAAAACCAAAAGAAACTAAGCACTGGTCATTGCTTTTGCAAGTTTGGTGGCTCTCAATAGAGCCGTTTTGATGTAAGTTATATTCTTGCCATTAAACCTTCTTCGTCAATAGATCTTTACCACGGTTTATAGTTGCTTTTCTGGAGAAACTAAATGTCACCACACATGGTATCTCCATTCCACCACAAAGCTTGTTGCAATAGTTCCTCCACGAGCAAATATCCACAAGCATCCTTGAGTATTCACACGGTAAATGGCCCACTGCGTCGTCACTGTTCAAAACTTTCACAACAAATAAGTCAAACTGATCTTCCACCTCTCTTTGAGTAACTAGTTTTTTCCCCCAATAGATTGCTTCCAGATATCCTTTTAGATCAATGGACAGCTAATGAAAAAGCAAACTACATAATATGTACGAGCTAAGTTGTTTTGATTTCATTCAGCGAAAACAAAACTTCTAGTGTCCAGTTTTCTCTCTTCCTGATTACTAAGCTACGTTATACGTTACTGGTTACTAAGCCTACGGATGAACGTGGGCACGTTGTTGGTTTGGTTGACATGTAAAATGCAATCTAAAAAGTGACCCAAATGAACAGATCTCGGTAAACAAATACTATGTAAAGATAGGTCATCAAGTACACTGTATGTTGACATGAAGTTTATACTATTTCAGCCTGTTTAGCCTTTGCCGTGGCGTCTTGTTGGCCGTAGGCGAGACGGTAGTGTAGGTGGTTCGTGTCCTTAGCTGTCTTCCTATGAGAAGCTGTCCAGGTGCACACCGCGGCAAAACGTCACGCGCATGCGTATTTGCTATTTCTTGTCAGCGCGCTGCCGCCCCCAGTTTCCCGCGAAAACTGAAATGAAACAACAGGCACGTGCTGTGATTTTAAAATTTCTGTTTAAAAGTATCTATTTGTGAACTGTTTTGTCAAAAATAAGAAAACTACTTAAAAGATAAGCCTAAGACTTTAACAGGTTAAAGTTTTCTTAATTTGTAATTCACTGTGAGTTTACTAAGTTGTAAAATTATTTACTAAAAAAGTTGAAACCCTCGGTAATTTGTATTTGACAGCATAGTCTTCGTTCTTTTGGCCAGTGTAGCATACCGTTTTGCCGCGGTGCAGTCCAGGTGATACCTTTGTAACTTTACGAAGGGTTGTTATGTACGCTAGCAAGGCTGACTGAGGATTTTCACCTGTCTGCCTGGCTTTCTTCAGCATATTCTTAATTATCGGTATGCACCTGGGTGATGAAGTTACACGACTAAATACATAAGCAACTCCAGGTCTCCTGGCCTCAACACTATCAAATTGTGGACCATTGACCGAAACCACAGTCACTGGAATGCTGTGTCTCGCAAACAGCCTGCATGGAATTTACAACATCTTTACTCTTGGTGTGACTTAACTGTCTAACTTCTGGATATCTAAAATAATAGTTGACAACAGCCAAATAGTGAGATTTTCAACCGATAACACCAGAGGCCCTTCTTTTCTTCTCTCTCTCGCCTCTTCACCTCCGCCATTAGTTTATTTTATTATTTCGAGCCTCCGGCAGCCAGGCTACCCTCAGCTGTATAAAATAAATCGGATTTTATTCATTGTTGCTGTTAACGAACCAGAGACAGGTAAGTGTTACGTTTTTTTAACGTTTAGTTGTTTAGAAGTTAATCATTTGATTTAGCATTTGCTGACATAGGACACCAGCCTTTACGACGAAATGCGCCCAATTTTCACGGTACTGTAAATTTTCACGGTACTGTTTCCAAGTTTAACTAGAATCTTGAATTTAGTAGTTGAAGGTTAAGTTGAATAACAAGTAAAATTCTGATAACAATTAAACTTGAGGCTTACGCTATTGTGATCAATATATTTGAAATTACCGCACCGTGCTATATTGTTATCGGTCACCTGAATCATCTCAATAATTAACGTATTTCCGCATATTTGATCAATGTTTCCGAATTTGTTTAGTTGCGTTGCACCAAACCTTTATTTTGATATCAGAAATATCGGTCAGTTGTAAATCAAGTGAATAGTGGAATATTTCTTGGTAGAATATTGGTAGAATATTCAGTCTTTATTTGAGTGTTGCGTCTGTGAGTTATCAGGTATCTAACCCTTAGCGCAGCTCTTCGTAGGCCGAAAGCCCTCGAAAGCGGAGCTCTATACACATAGAACATATAGGCATCAATGGTGAACTCGTGGATAGATTACTGTAGAATGACATATATAGTCCCTGGCAGGGGTCTATCCATCATAGCCACCAATGGTGAACTAGTGTACTCGTGGATAGATTACTGTAGAATGACATATATAGTCCCTGGCAGGGGTGGGTCTATCCATCATAGCCAACAATGGTGAACTAGTGTACTCGTGGATAGATTACTGTAGAATGTCATATACTGTATTAATAGTCCCTGGGGTGCAATCAAATGTGGAATCACTTGAATTAATCTTGCTTAAAACACTTTAATATCACACTCTAACATTACATTATGTATTGTTAATAGACTGTTCATTGTTCAAGGGTAACTTCTTTTATCCTGGTTTTTCTTCCGGCTTGCAAAATAATGATCACATAATAATGATCACATCGGAGTGAAATGACCTTGAGTAGAAATTAAGACGAATCATGCAGATCAGTCAGATGTTCAAGAGGGCAGATTTAAGGAACATTTGTGTGAATGGCGGCCATTATTTTAGAATAAGCAAAAATATGCCCTTGCTTCTAGCGGGAGTCGATCCGTGAACGTTGGACCGTGCTGGGGAGAAATGTTTGCAAAAAAATGACTACATCGAGAATTAGAGAATGATACCCAAATATTAGCCATACAAATAGATGGTTTTCACTCAATCCCCAGAGATTCAAATGAGAAAGGGCATGGCGGCCATGTTGGTGTACAGAACAAAAGAAGCTAACGAGGAATCTATTGTTAACTGTACACCAACATGGCGGCTATGACGTAAAGTGCAAAGGGTCTACAGCTGCACACGCGTCCGTCCGACACCTCTAATATTTTTACGTGTGTTCAGATAGGATATTTCCAGGAGCCCATAACTAGGAGCGTCCATCCCGCACACTAGGCGTATGTCACAGCGTTTTCACAAGTTAGATAATTTTTAGAACGGTTTCCTGCTATTGTTGAGTTGCAATTATTCCTAAGGGAATCAAATCACAAATTAAAAGCGTAGCAGCCATGTTGTTTGGTATAACAAAAGTAGCTAATGAGGCATATTTTGTTCCGCCACGGTGCAACCATTAATTGGCGGGGGAAATAATATAAAAATAGGTGTAAGTAACAAGGGGACTGTATTAATTATACATGATGAAAAT
This sequence comes from Actinernus sp. WN-2022, assembly GCA_030867875.1. Classification (NCBI taxonomy): domain Eukaryota; kingdom Metazoa; phylum Cnidaria; class Anthozoa; order Actiniaria; family Actinernidae; genus Actinernus; species Actinernus sp. WN-2022. The sequence continues at coordinate 21,513,178 of JAOWCC010001501.1, forward strand.
ATGGGAATTTTGTACCCGGTAACAACGGGTCAAGTTAGAAACTGGTCAACGTCAAGTGATATGCAAATGTTTCGCTAAGCTTATAAGCAGTAAACAATTCCTAATTAGGAATGCCCAATATAAACACATACATGGACGCTCCTGGTTATGGGCTCCTGATATTTGTCAGTGCTGAATATCCTTGTAAAACACTGTAGTTTGTAGAATAAATGTCTTTCTCCCCCTTTATTTTTTTACTGGACAACGTTGTTTTAGCTCTCCTTTCCTCGTTCTGGTATTTTTCTTTCTTACCAAATTATCATTTCAATAAGAATAACTAAAAACATATCCTTTCAAAGCGATCGATCTTTCTTCCACCCTGAGAGCAGAGTCTTCTTCGACTCGACGAAAAGTGAGAAGAAAAGAAGTCTTTGCAGCATTCGCGTTGTTTTCGTATAGGCGAATCCTTGTTTACGTTTTTTCCTCATTAGCATACATCAAACTTCAAGCGACGTACATACAAACAAACAGAGTACATAAATCGAAAGAGATTGTCACACTTGATAATCACCGAAAATGTGAGAGTGATATGATAAATATATTTTGAGGAATGAGCGTTTAAAAAGCTCAAAATTTACAATGAATGTATGGCTGTTAGCAACTCTTGCCCCCCAGCCCATTTTATAAATTTTCGGTGGTTACTCAGTTTAAAATTATCTTTCAACTGATATAGTCTGTTTGTTTGTAGCTTGAAGTTTAATTTATGCTAATGAGGCAAAAATGTAAACAATGACGTCAGCAAGGATTCGCCTATTGAGCATGCACCAACGGCTGTCTTGTACCAGACTCACTCGGTCACTCACCGTGTAGGTTTGGTCATTAGTCTACACACATTTAGTCGCGGTTTTAACAGGTTTGACAAGGCCAGAATCTTGGGCGAAACAACGTACACGAATGCTGCAGAGCCATCTTTTCTCGCTTTTTGTGCAGTTGAAGAAAGCTCTGCTCGCAGGGTATCTTGCTTCAACACGTCTGTTCGAAATATTTGCTAGTCAATAAACCACAATTCAGTCCTAGAAATCAGCCACCCTACACCGTAATCAGAAATAATTGGAACTCCGCCAATAGGCTTGCCAATATTATTAATACCGGTAAGCCAAAGGAAGAAACAAAATGAGAAGGAGAACTGGGGCACGGCCTTGCTGAGGAATCTTAGCGTACTGACATGGCTGACTAATAAACTGAGTTAAGCCCAATCAGGCGAGGTTAGTTTTTGGATGGGTGACCTTAAAGTGCCACTACGACGAAAATTAACCATTTCGATTTAATAATAATAATAATAATAATAATTTAATACTTATATTGCGCAGTTTACATAAAATGATCAATTGCGCATAACATCTAGTAAGAATATATTAAAAATATGTTGTGAACTGAGTATCTTAATATAGTATGGTAGATAGATATGTATATAAAAATACATATTTATATATATATAAATTGAATAATTAGATAAATTAATATAACATTTAAGGCTCATATGCTAGATTTAAAAAATGGGTCTTGAGATGGCGCTTGAACTTATCTACAGATTTAATCTCACGAAGAGCACTTGGTAGTGAGTTCCACAGCTGTGGTGCAGCAACCATGAATGACCTATCTCCTAGCGTCAACTTTGTCCTAACATTCGGTAAACTAAGCATTAAACTATTCGAGCATCTTAAGTTATAATGAGATTCCTTAACATTAATCAGTTCACATAGATATTCTGGTGCCATTCCGTAGATACACTTAAAAGTTAAGAGTAATACTTTAAAATTGATGCGTAGTCGAATTGGAAGCCAATGCAGCTCACGGAGGAGAGGAGTAATGTGGCAATACTTAGGCGCATTGTAAACCAATCTAGCAGATATATTCATGACGCGCTGGAGCTTATTTAGCTGGCAGTCAGGCAACCCATACAGTAGGCTGTTACAATAGTCAACACGGCTAGTTATAAAAGCATGAACCAGAGTCTTAGTTGCATCAGGAGACAAGTGCTTACGGATGCGTCTTAAATTGTGCAAATGATAGAATGCTGATCCGAAGACCTTACTTATATGACTAGACATAGTTAAGCTATTGTCAAACCATGCTCCAAGGTTTCTAACTACGGAAGCAGGTACAACTTTCGATGTACCAACTATCATGTGATCAATGTCAACTTTAGCTAGCTGTTGCTTCGTGCCAATAATTAAGAATTCAGTTTTTGAGTCATTAAGCATAAGTCTGTCTGTGATCATCCAGCTTCGTATCTTTGATACACTGCAACATTAATTAAGCTAACAGCGGTTTCAGCATTGGAGGAAGCACTGAGTCGAAAGGCGAAGTAGAGCTGCGTGTCATCCGCGTAGCAGTGAACTTGAGGGAGATGCAAGCTTACGATGTCAAATAACTTGCGCGTATAAATATTGAATAGGAGGGGACCAAGGCAAAATCCCTGGGGAACGCCATGCATAAGATGATACACTTTAGAAAGTCCTCCATTGACAAAGACACGTTGTGAACGGCCGGACAGATAGGACTTAAACCAATCCAGAGCGCGCATAGTGATTCCCAGGTCAGGTGTTAGACGATCAATCAGAATTCTGTGATGAATTGTGTCGAAAGCAGTATTCAGATCTAGAAGAACAAGCAATGTAACTTGTTGATCGTTCATGTTCAAAAGTATATCATTCTTCACTTTCAGTAGAGATGTTTCAGTACTATGATGTTTTTTGTATGCAGACTGTAGAGTAGAATGAAGACCATTGACTTCCAAGTGCGCAATGAGTTGGTCAGCAGCAGCTCTCTCGGACAGCTTGGACACGTAAGGCAGGTTGCTAATTGGACGGAAGTTCTTGAATGCATTGTCAAGGCCTGCCTTTTTCAGAGATGGCAGCACGCGCGCCTCCTTCCAAGAATCGGCAAACTTGCCAGATTCAAGCGACATGTTGATCATGTTAGAGATTACTGGAAGTAAGATATCCAAGAGTTGCAGTACAATAAAGGTAGGCATTGGATCAAGAGCGCACGATTTGCCAGCTGCTCTGCCAATCAAACGTCGTACCTCCTCCTGAGACGAAGTCTTAAATTCAGTGAAGGAGACATCCGTACGGGTAGTGTCCACAACAGGGGGTGATTGGGTGGGAAGATTATCAAACGATTCGTTGATAGTTGCAATCTTCTGAATGAAAAATTTCCCGAAGTCATTGGCGAGACTGTCAGGATCAAGTCCTTGGGGGAACGAGACATCCATCGGCTCACACAGCAAGGCCTTTGTGGCAGCGAACAGCTTCCTTTGATTGCAGCTGTTATCTTGGATATGATTGGTGTAGAACTCGCGCTAGGTTCATTAGATGAGTAGTATGATTCTTCACCGCTTTCATTTACCAATTTTTCAGTGTCAATAGGTCAATCAGTATTAGAAATATCCGAAATAGTAAAAATTATTCCCAAATTGGCATGTTAAACCACAAAATGTTAAGAGAGTTTACCGGTAAAATCCTGTCCGCCATTACTGGAAGCCGTTCTCAGTATTCAGCGGAAGTGATGTCATACACTTAATACGAAAACCTCGTGGCGCGAAATAGTGTGCATAAAAAAGTAGCCAACCTCGCAAAGATAAATATAACTTTCTTCTTATGTACGTGAAGACGTTTTTATTAGAAATATGCCTCCAGGCGTTGTGTTCTGCAGGCGATCGTTAAGTGTATGACATCACTTCCGCTGAATAAACCTTTGTTTAAAGCTGAACAAAGGGAACAGCCTCCAGTAATGGCGGACGTTTAGATTCAATATTCCGGCGGAGCTCAAAAATAAGACTTCCTAGTTGTATCGAAAAACAATTTGAACTGGTAATAAATAAATATATCAAATCTACTTTATGAATATGCAAAAACATTGTTATGTCAAAATTTGATCGTAGTGGCACTTTAAGGGATGCCAATAATTTATCCTCTTTCCTGTCCTTAGTGTTTTTCTTTGTGGTCAGAGACCTGCTGGGCGTTCTTCCCCGGCACAAAATTACAGAGAAAAATATTAGAACACCTCTGTGAGCAAGAAAGCCGTCACGGCCTCTCATTTTGATTTCAGAGAGACCTCATTGATGAGGGTGATGATTACAGACACTTTCCGTTTGGTTTCTCGCAGCGTTTGTCCTCATCGCTACACACTTCAATCCAGTGGCTATTTTCCATGGGGCGTGGCTGGAGTAGCTTAGTCTTGATGTTAAAGTCTATTTCAACAGGGAGGTACTGAGCACTAACCACGCCCTTTCTGAGGAAACAAAAATAAAGGGATACCTCTGAGATGAAGGTGCTGACTTTACACATTCTCGACGATAAGACCTTCACGCCTTCTTGGAGAAGTACAAAAGAGGAATAATTAACAGAGAGCTTCATAAAACAACCAACTGGAAACGCGCGCTCTGATTAGCTGAACGACTTAGTTGTTTCTATTACTCAAAATGACGTATAGACCGTTTTGCCAATAACGTCACCATGTTGAAATAACAATTTGATGGGATGCACAGGGGGATTAAAGTGCCAATGAAATGAAAAAATGGATCCCGTTTTTGTTTATTTTATTAAATTGTATGTTTCTCTTAGTCATTTTGTGCAAATAAAAATCAATATGGAGAGCGCGAACATATTATTTTTTCGTATCGAAGTCAGGCGGAATTGCCAAAATCTGGCGACACTTTTTACGCCGTTAAAGATATGGTAATCACATGCGTGACGTCACAAGGTGTACTCATTTATATTCGTCCCCATAAATACTACAAAATAAGTGCATTTTTGGCCAGTTTTCAATTTAAATATGTAATACTGTGAGAAACCTTGAAGATGGCCATATTTGCTTTTATAGAATCATTGCAGTCGGCTTTGTGAATCATGCGCAAACCTAGTGACGTCACGCATGTGATTAACAGATCTTTAACGGCGTAAAAATTGTCGCCAAATTTTGGTAATTCCGCCTGACTTCGATACGAAATAAAATCATGTTCGTGCTCTCCAAATAGATTTTTAATAGCACAAAATGGCTAAGGATAATTTTATAAAATAAAATAAAAACGGGACCGATTTTTTAATTTCATAGGCACTTTAAGGGCAATCTTTAGTTCAATTTGCTTACTTGTGACTGCATATATGAGGTTAAAAACCTGTTCCTAGAGGAGAAATAAGAAGTACTTTTCTACTTGTGTTGCTAGATTTGGAAACAAATACCTTTTACTGAGAGAACCAAAACCATGAGTTAAGACTTACTCCAGGATTAGCTTAATCGGGCTACGAACAACCTGCTACAAGCGCGGTCACAAGAATGATAGCAGTGAGAGACCACACGGCGTGCCTAGAGAAATGGGGGTTGGGGAGAGACTCTCCCCCTAATAAATGTTGTCTTGTCTTGCCTTTCTCTGGCCAATATGAAAGCTCAGGGACAATCGGCTAACCGTCACGAGAACGACACAATACTTGAAGGCCTAGCTAGGGCCACAGGTTTGTCTGCTTCATCTGTTATTAAGTGTTACCCTCAATAAATAACATTATTATTATAAGAAAAATATGCAATCAAACCTACAAATACGGAAAGTTTAAAAGTTAAACTCCATAAAGGATAACATTATTTGCCGCTAACAGAAGCTAACAAAAAGGGAAAAACGCTCGTTTAATACTATGGTTAAAACGTAAATTCTACTAGCTAGCCCGGATTAGCTTAATCGGGCTTCGAACAACCTGCTACAAGCGTGGTCAGAAGAATGATACCAGTGAGAGACCACGCGGCGCGGTCAGAGAAAGGGGGTTTGGGGAGAGACTCTCCCCCATTCTCTGGCCGCATGGTCTCTCACTGTTATCATTCTTTTGACCGCGCTTGTAGTCTGTTTCTCAACTGATTTTCTCGATATTAATTGAAAGGAACTGTTTTATATATTGTAACAAATGGACACGCGGTGAGGCATTTAAAATATCAACAACTGCTGTAGTCTATCAGAACTCGCCTCTTCACGTGGACTCGAAGGATGTACGTAAACGTGCTTCGGTTTGCTGTCCCTTCTGCTGCCTTCTCGTAACTTTCAATTTCTAGCTTGTTTCTTTGCCTATTTCCCATCTTCTTCAATTCATAATGGAATTCCTAAATAATCGATAAGATAAAAGACTAAATCACTGTGGAGAGAATTACTATCTGTTTGTAACCACCTTGAATCAAGGCTAAACTCCTAGTGCTCAGGAATCGCCATAGACATTAAAGGTAATGACTACAAGGGAAAGCGAATGTTTTCGAAACATTTGATAACATTTAAGAGCACAAAAGCGATAACAGTGAAATTTTCATACATTCTCTTGTAATCGCTTATACAGATCGTAAGCTTGGGCTACCTGTGGTTTGATCGATATATTGCAACATCATCCAACAATAAGTTAGACCAGGCTAAGGCTTCCAACTAGGACACTGGCACTCTGGCATAACAGCAACATAATGTAGCAACAGAAGTTCATAACAATAGCTGCATTTAGCAGGGGAGAATTATATACTAGCTAGGGAATCTATCTCTCTTACTTTGTTTGGTACCATACGTTTGGAAGCATGGCTATATTTAGCTCCAAATTTACTCTACGTGATTGGTTGGTTGCAAAACGATTGACTTCATTCAGTGAGTTTGCAATCAAGCACCAGAGATTCAGATAACAAAGTCGAGGCGGCCACGTCGGTTGACCAAACAACAGAAAGTAAAGAGCAATCTTTTGTCAACGTCAACCAAAATGGCGGCGATGACGCCAAGCCAAACAAGCATAGTTATTAGTACATATAATCCAAATCAAACGTTGTCGAAAGCAAACATGTTTTCCCACTACCGATCGTAGCTTTTCCCCCGAGTAATTGTTGTCAGTCAGGCGCGATTTCTCAACAGAACAGTTTCGTTTCGGTCTGTGGGGAGTAGGCTAGCTTCAAATTATTTGTTTACAGCCGTCCCTGCTGAGTGCAGAATACTCCAGTTTCGTATTCGAAAATTACCGCTGAATGCGATTACTACAGACGCATTTATACAGGGTTAGCCTCGTTCTTATGTTAAACATTCATAAATAACAGCAAGAAGGTGGGCTATTCACAACTCTGTGTACTGTTATAGTTTCGCGTTTTGCACCTCATGAACTTAAGAACGAGGCTAACCCTGTATAATGAATGCGTCTGTAGTCGGTAATTTTCGAATACGAAACTGGACTATTGGTAAATAACCGTCGTTGATGCGATCAAGACGCGGACAACGTTTTCGATTTTGGGAACACGAATTGGCGATTTGTGGCTGATCACTGTGCGGTAATGGGGTTATTTATGGGTTGAAAATGTGCGGAATTTATTGGAAAATTTGTATCCAGTGGAAAATGTGCTATAATGTAGAAATTATTCTAGTTATGGCCGTTGAGTGGGCGTATCCGAGTTCAATGTCTCCCACCTTTACTTTCTTCTTAGGAGGAGAAAATCAAGCAAGAAATCAAAAACCACCCTGAATCGAGGCTAAACTGCCCAGGAATCGCCAACGACATTAAAGGTAATAACAAGGGAATGCGAACATTTTATTAGATTTAAAGTGCCTATAACCCCAAAAATTATTTTTTTTGAATTGAAACTTGAAACCATTATTTAGAACTTAAGGCAAAATTAGGAGGCTAAAACTCAACAGTATTTTTTTTACGGCGTTTCAAAGTTGAGAACCAGAACATGTGGCCGTCAGTTTTCAATTCCCTTCGGGAGCCTGGAGACCAGTGGCCTGTGACGTGTATGTAGTCAGGCGTTCGTTCAATCCCATACAAACGTCTCTTATTTCTGCGACTCTTGCAAGCTCACCACATGATAAATATCCAATGAAATATCACCAAACTTGGTAAATTTACTAATTTCGTTGTGCTCTTTCTTGTGATGGAGTTTATTTCCTATTGATTAGACTATAATAGGACGTTTTTCCTTTTTGAATTCTTTTTCTTATTCAGATTTTCCAACTCCTTTGAGAATACCAAGACAATAGTCTAAATTAAAGGAACAAAAGAAACCGTGCAAAGGATTCTGGTAGTTGTAGTAAAAATGCGCCCGATTGACGTCATAATTCCAGGCCCTCACCAAGACTCGCGCTGACTTCCAACTGGAAACAGGAAGCCCAAAACGAATGTTTTCGCTAACTTTGACGCCAGTAAAATCGTCGAAGTTTAGTTTTTTCACTTTTATTTTTTCGAATTCTTTGTCAGGGCGCTATACAGAATAGACATCAAAAATATTTTTTGGGGGGTTATTGGCACTTTAAGAACGCAACAGCGATAACAGTGAAATTTCCGTACATTCTTTTGTAATCGCTTATACAGATCGTAAAATTGGGCTACCTGTGATAAAACGAACGCAACATGTCGCAATATGTTGGATGTTTTTAAAAGGGGTTGGCGATAAGAGGCCTGGCATCATGCTAAGGGTGCTTTTGCACAGGCTCATGCAAACTGAGGTAAGTTTAAGAGAATTCGAGAGCAGAACAAACACGAGACTGCAGGTCGAGTACCTGCTCGAGAATTCTCCCAAACTTACCGAGGTTTGCATGAGCCTGTGCAAACACAGAAAATCTGTTTAATTTCTTTTATAAAATATTTATTTTCATAAAAGAAGCACTTACGGTGCTCGTCTTATTGTGTGCCGTCATTTCCATGTTTGCATAGGCTAATGAAAACATGGCTATCAGCCAATCAGAAAGCGCGTACTATCTAAAATATTTTATAAGTTGAAATGATGCACATGTTCCATGCAAAAATGTCGTACAGTCTGAATGTTACAAGAAGGTGGTCAAACGGTTATGTCATGATGCAACATCCCACACAACAATAGAAATGTTGCATGGATGTTGACGAATATCAAACTTTATCCAACATGTAATTTAAGCTCGGTTTCCATATGATCGCAATCATCACAACAATCGTAGGATTCTTTTGTTCGGTGTGAATCGAAGCGTAAATTTATAAGCAGAACAAAAGAATCCAGAGATCGCTGCGATCGTTGCGATCAAAAGGAAACCTGCAGGCTATAGTGCAACAGGGTGGTCAACCGGATACAGCAAGTGTTGCGTGCAACAATGTTGCACGATGTTGCATGAAATCTTACATCCTTTTGACCAGGGATAAATTGCTGGGTTTGCACGTGACATCATGGCCGCCATGTTGGAGGACGTTTACAAAATTTTCCTCGTCAGCTTCTCTTGTTATGCCCTCCAACATGGCCGCCACGGCTTTGTCATTTGAATCTATGGGGATTGATTGCAACCCAAGAATACATACCAACTATTTGTAAGTAATAGGAGTCACTTAAAATTAGTTTATCTAACATAGATCCTTAGTTCAAACACCTACTAACTCTGGTTCAAATGAAGAAGTAGGCTTATATATATTGTTCAAATAACTCAGTTACATGGAATTGATACAATAGGCCTACTCCGGGTCGTAAAAAGTCGCCTTATAAATCGCATTAAGTCGCTTTAAGAGGGTATTCAGCAGTTACTCCATATAATCAGTTAAGTTGCTTAAGGTTGCAACAAGCAATTCTTCAATTTTTCTTAAGTCGCCTTAAGTTGCCTGAAGTCGCCTAAAATTTCCCCAAATTTCCCCCCGAAATTGCCTTAAGTTGCTATTCATCGCCTTAAATTACAGCAGCAACTTAGGACCCATGCCTTATAATACAGGAGCCCATAACCCAGAGCGTCTATGTATCATATATTCGTGATGCGGCGTTTTCCCAGACCCGGATATTTTTAGATTTCATTTCTCACTTTCATCGCGGCATGTTGTTAACAATAGACTCGTTAGCTTCTCTTGTTTGGTTAACCAATGTTAACATGGTTGCAACATCATTAATCATTTGAATACAAATTAACGCTGCATCGTAGACATATAATGGCAGGTGGATGCTGCATCTTATTTTCGCATGGCTCAGTTTTCTATTGTTCTTTCAGGGGAATATATCACATAACCCTAACTAATTAAATATGCTGGGGGATATATGTTTTCACCTCAGTAGGGGCATATGGTATTGGGTCTGACCCTGTCCCCTGCATTGATATCGCTCTGAAACACCATTTTACTTACAAAAGGTATTCGCCGTAGTCCATGTGGGTCTAATAGAAACATCTACGCATGCTCAAGGACGCTAGCAGTGCGAATTCATCTAGAATGACATATATTCCGAGCTATTCTGTTATCTTTCCCTTTGTTTATAGTTGAGAATTTGCTTAAGACCAATGAATTTTTTTTTTTTTTCTGGAATCAGTGTATTGAACTTGTTAATGAGAAAACTGAGCCATTGTAAAAAATAAGCATTTTATCGGCCTGAAACTCGGGGATATGTTATATAAGTCCCCTTGGGTTCCGCCCTCGTGCGGAACCCGTGGGGACTATATCACATATCCCCTCGTTCCAGGCCAATAACCCTTACATATACGTATTATGGGAGATGGATGCTGCATCATATACGTAGTATGGGAGATGGATGCTGCATCATAGACGTATTATGGGAGATGAACGCTCCGGCTCCTATCCAATGTATTAATTTATGATATTGTTAAACTATAGGAGAGCATCCTAAGAACGCGCGATTTCATTAGGACCTGAAACAACCATAGGGAGTGATCAAAGTCAGGACCCGGCTTATCCACAGATCGAATTGGAATTTAGTGTGGTAATTTTCGTGGAGGGAGGAAAACCGGAGAACCGGTAGAAAAACCCTCAGAGTGAGGGCGACTCACATATGGCGCCGCGTCCGGGGACCGAACCTGGGCCACAGAGGTGAGAGGCGAAGCGCTTAACCACTGCGCCACCTCGGCTCCCCTACAACAATAGAAATGACTGACATGAATGTCATGGAATTTCATTAAGGATATCGCCAAACCCAGCCTCATTTTCCCCATGTTTGTTTTGGAATTTCCCCGGTTAAAGTCGATGGTCTATTGGGGCATAGCAACACTAACTAAGGAGGGAGCTAATTATGTGGCTGTAAAAACACACCTCTTTATTTCCATTGGCTGGATATGCTGGAAATAAGAAATTACCCAGACCAAACGCTACCAAGGTGTTTCCATCGAAACAGTGACGCTGTAACACGTGGGAATGGGAACCAATCACCACGGAAACGTCAAGTGAAGCCAGGTGTCTAGCGCTAGCAAGTTGTTTAGCTGTTGGGGGAATGTGATACTCCTTGCCCCAGTGAAAGAAGACCACGATGACATCTGCTCCGAGGGACTGGAAATGGTAAATATAGAGAGGGGTTGTCCAACACTAACGCGTAAGTCACGGACGGCAACCAAAAGTCAAATACTCCTTTTTGGCGCATGTTAAGGTCATCACATCCGTAACGCCAAAACAAGGGTCTTCCTTAGCCTCGTTCCCAGACTTCTACTCAGTCATCCCGTCATGCAATCGCAAAACATTTTTTTTTTCAATATGGCGGCCGTTTTGAGTAAGTAGCCTGGCAAAACGTTCGGGGTTAATTAACTCTCGCAAAGGGAAACACACTTTTTGGAGTTAGTTTATGTTCTTTTACCTACATAAAGTACCTACGGCAGAAAATTTCGACTTAGGTGTCACACATATACTTCATTGGCCTCTCAAAAACTGCCACATTGCTGACCATTTAAAGGGAATCTCGGCTGAAAACAATGTTTGTTCTCAAATGATTGTTATGCATGCCGAAGTAATGCCCAGTAAATTGTATACTAGATGTCAATATAGAAAACTCATAATTGACGCAAAGCATCGTGGGATTGAAATGCGGACAAATATTCCAGAACCCAACTCAAGATTATGTGTAGCTATGAAGAAAGCAGGTGATACGAAGCACTGTTTTGGGGTATTTGTCGATTAGACTCACGATATACTGATAAATTACCGCCAGGAACCTTCGGGTCAACCTTGATTTTAAGAGCAATACATCCTTTCACCCGATCAAACAATTCTTGTCTTTTTCCACTTTTTTTCTCCCCGTGGCACTCTAACCAACGTTTCAGCTCCAAAACATTACATTCACCAGGTGGTTTGGTTAATTTGGCACCTGGAACGTACCTCATCTTCTGTGAGTAAAACTCATACCGCACGCACTGACAATGTCCGAGGCAACCATTTTGAAATATTTGTCCACATTTTGATCCCACAATGCAATGTTGTCATTATGCTAATACTTTATGACGTCAACTGGGCAGAACGCTATTATGCACAGATTGTCCTGTCGATAAAACTCATTTGAATTTCCTGCGTGCCGCCATCTTGGATTTTTATGACGTCACAGTGTTGCCTCTATTGTCAGAAAACAATAGCACTTTTGTTGTGTTAGTAACAATAGGGGCAGCACTGTAACGTCATGAGATCCAAGATGGCGGCGCGCAGAAAATTCAAATGAGTTTTTTCGACAGGAATATCGGTGCATAAATGATCGACATCTAGTATACAATTTACTGGAGACAAACACAACAGCAGACTTAGGTATAGATAACAAACACTTGAGAACAAACATTGTCTTTCAGCCGAGGTTCCCTTTAATAGAAAAATGTAATAACTGTTTTATGTTCCAACTAGATTTTAATTGTAGATAAACATATTTGTAACAATTTGTAGATACTATTATAGGTTTTAATTGTAGATAAACTTACTCTTGTTAATGTTTTAGACAGAATAGTGTTCCCAATTAGTCGACTGTATAGTCCGCTATATTTTCCATATAGACACTTAAATAAAGCTTATTATTATTATTATTATTATTATAGACCTCTCAATTTCACTTTCAAGACAAACATTTGTTTCCCGCCCTTAGCAGATAACCAGTAAAGAGTGCGTGCAGACATCACGCCACCTTCTGTCACAACGTGATTACGTGTGGGGCAACACAGCCACGCCACCTTCTGTCACGACGTGACCACGTGCGGGGCTACAATTTTCGAATGTTAGCCCTCGTGGAATACAGTTCGATGGGTGGCTGTAGCAAATGTCCCCTCCCTTAATGCTTGATTGAAAGGATATGCAATATTTTCCTTGAAGACTAGATCTACGCACAATTTGTTAATCATTTTTGCACATTTGCTTTTATTTCATCCATCCCAAACATGTGCTAGGGATGAAAATCACTGAAAATTATGTTCCGGCCTGGAACATAAAGGCGTGCCCCTCACTGTGACACTATTAAGGCTAGGGTGTTTTGTATTGTTGAGTAAGCCAATACTGTAACAGTGGCTCGTTTCGAGCGGTACTGTCTGACTCCTTGAGTGGAAGTCCGGCCGCTGTTGGAACCAATCAGATCGCTCCCTTTACATCATGGACAAGCTAGCCATGTATTAAAGAGCCTTAAAAGCATTTTCGGGATGACAACAAAAAGGCTAAAAATATAGCAATACCAAACCTGTAGTTTCTGTACGTCTCTCGTGGCGATTGTGTCAGTATAGATGGCAGGACCAGCCTTGAATCTGAACCGATGGTCCGTGCACTGTCCATATAAATGACAATAATTAAGGAAACCGATCTTTATTCCTTTCACCTTTTTGATAACAGGAACCTAGAAGAGTACCAAATAGAGAACTTGTCAGTTAGATTCTTAATTAGCCTGTGTGTACAGCCACTGCTCGCTCTCAAAAATCCAGAGAGAGCGTGCTCTCTCTCGCTAAATTCCAATTCCATCTGTGGATTAGCCAGGACCTGGCTTTGATCAGCCCCCATGGTTGTTTCAGTTAGAAATTCAGAGTTCAGTTCAGAGTTCTCTCTCGATATTAGAAGGTGTGCAGCGGCCTTTTGCAGGATTAATCACGATGGTAAAAACATCTGGCTTCATTTAGATAAAGGCACTTGAACAAGATCGGTAGAGTTATTAGCAAAACCTGTTTATAAATGCTATTTTTCACCTCCAATCGATCTTCCCGTAAATAGTGTGAAGATTGTTTGCCTTCCAGTAAGCCTTTCCCATGGGATCACGAGCGCAATAAGCCTTTCTCGTGATGATGTCATGCGTTTGTATTGAGAGGAAATGTTGTTCCAAAGTGAGGCTTGGATGAGGCGTGTGATTCATTTGTTATTCAAGTGATACCGATCAGCACGTGACTGCTGCAAAAGGCCTAGTTACGATCTGCTTGCAGGGTGCAAAGCACAAGCTCTTGTTTAAAAACCAACATTATTTCGCTGTAATGCGAAAATCAAATCAACATGCAGAATTATAGCGAATCGGAGCACTGGGTACGAAAACGGTGCTGTGATGTCTTGACCTATTGACCTTGAAAATTCAAAATACTACGTTCAAAAGACAACGCGAACTTATAAAAATTAAATCATTTCGTTTTTCCTTCGGACTGAGACTCTTTGGTTATTTTAATTTTATGTTTTGAAATCGTGAAAGCAATTAAAGTGCAATAAATAAAATACTGAACACTAAGGTCGCTTTCCATTTACACGAACGTAACTGACTGGTGTGACTGGCCAGTTCATAAATGGAACGCGTCAGTTCTAGGAACTGACTGGACCAGTTGCCGGTCAGACCAGTCAGTTCGTGTAAATGGAAAGCGCCCTAACATTGCGGTAGAAAACACTTTTCTACGTCCCATCGTTACTGCCGTCACCGTACTGGTTGCTAAAGGTCCCTAATAAGCTTTCTACAACAGCGATAGCGTTCCGAAGACGGCATTTACATACAGCACAGGAAGCCCAGGCGTGATTAGTTTTGTGGTCAAAATTATAAGGCTTTGAATGGGAATTTGCGATTTGTGAAATATTTCAATAAAGAACATTTATCTTGAGTGAATAGTAGTTGATGTCCTTCTTGTTCTCTGGTGCTGATTTCAAGCGATTTCGAAGAATTTTAACCCCCTCTTGGAACCCATACAGAGCCTTATAATTTTAACCACAAAAATAAAGCCTGGGCTCCCTGTGATTTCAGTCCAGAGTCTATTCCGGGCGAGAACCGCTGGTCAAAGAGCCCGGAAAGAGTCTGGGAACGAGATTGCTGACAGACTAACTGACAAAGAAATTGCTAGATTTATCTCGCCTTGGGCTTCCTGTGTATGCTGAAAACGAAACAATTACCGTACAAGAAAATATGGCGGTTTGTACTTTTACCCATAATTCCTCGCGCGCGAGAAACTTTAAATTCGATGTAGAATTGCGGTGGGAGGAAACAAGCGAATGAAAAGAGTGAATTGGCAACATCACTTGTACCGGTGGCCATCTTGGATTCAAAGCGAGGCAATCCTTCAGTGTTTTTGCTAGGCTAGCCTCGTTCTGATATCACGGCTCAGTGTGACGGTTAGACTTCACTGTGCTGTACTGGTCGTATCCTATTGGACTTCACTGATAAAGAATCCCATTGTTTTAGGCTTTGTATTGTTTTAGGGGTAGGCTATTGTTTGGGTAACCAATAACATTTCAGGTTGCAAACGGTGAAGTCTGCCTCTAGTGTGAGGCTAACCGAGCAAAAACAAAGGATTTCCTCGCTTTGAATCCAAGATGGGTGCCAGATGAAAAGAGTGAATACACTGTCATTCAAAGGCATAGGGATTGCTATGTGTGCTTTACTTAGTTAGGTTCGCAAGGGATTGTGGTCAAATCCAGTACGACTTAACTTTTCCAGGGGATTGGGTTACCTGTGGTGCGTCGTACGGTCCATATGTATACCCCATCGGGTCTATACCCAGGCCCTTCAGCGTCGCCACAGTGAAATTGACTGTTACATCTCCAAAGTCATTTAAATGATTGTTAGCCATGGCCAAGACATCGTATCCAGCGTATCTAGCACAGATAACAAATTAACAACTTTTAACAGGCGCGCGCATAATTGTTACTTATTAACTGAGTGGGAGGGCCGCTCGGAAAATATTTGGCTCGAGGCCATGACGGACCTAGCAGAGCGTACAAAATGACCAAAACACAAATAATTTTCCGTTCGGTTCGACCCGTAACTCAGTCAATAAGTTGTTTATCATGTGACCACTTAGTTTGTTTTAATAATGGAAAAAACAACATCGAGTAGGACCGGACGGCTTTTTTCCACGCGCTCACATCACACAGGTACGGCCCCATCACGTAAATGGTTTTGAAAGGAAAGCGCGCGCGAGACCGTACTGGTCACGTGATAAAACTCATTCTTAACAGACCAGATCCATCTCACGATAGAACTCACTCTAAGCCAGATAAAAAAAATATGTTGTCTGCTGTTGGTATCATTCTTTAAGACAAACAAATTGAAATTGTACACCTATAAATTGCATGAACATTGCCAAATAAAAATATATTTTTTTTAAACGAGAAACAAGACAATGTAAGAGATCGGCAGATCGGCGGAGATCGTTAAAATTGAAATGTACGCGGATGATAGAACGCTGTATTGCGTAGGCGACACCCTAGACTCAACAATTATAGCTACGAACAAGGTCCTGAATAAAATATCCCAGCCTATGGTGCTCAAATTCAGGCATGTGAGAGTATCATTACAAAGCACGGAAATTTCGTTGAGCCACTCCCACCACTTATACTATGTAATGCTGTAGTTAAAAGAGTTAGTTCATCAAGATATCTGGGCGTAACTATCGGATAGTAACCTGAAGTGGACTGAGCACGTACAAAGTATCTCGAAAAGTTTTGTTAGGAAACTTAATCTATTGAAATCCATGCGCTTCCTCCCGAGACCAACGCTAGATTACTTTTACAATTAAAGTAGTCTTTCCTAGTGTAACATACGATCTTATAGTCCATGCACTTCTGATAGTTTAGGGAAATTATAACCTCACCCTCTTCCAAGATTTAGAAACAATGCACGTTTGCGCAGCCAAAATCGTATATATGGTCTTGGCTGGCTCACAGAATCCAGTGAAACTTTGTCCAAAGCGGGTTGGCGACCCAGCAAGCATGGCGTTATAAGTTGCAAAATGTTTGCCAAGTTACCGAGCTACAGATAGCAAGGATGGAAATAATTGCAATTATGAGTTTAGATAGCGTACTGTACTCAAGATTTGTACCTCATATTCTTGAAAATTCGTTTTTATAACCTAATAGTGTAACTTGATCCGCAGAGTTCTACCGGCATCATGCCTGTAGAACAAGAGACCATGGTGATGGTCTCTTGCTGTAGAACTATTAAATATCAAACAATTTACAATACTTTTTCAAGGTCTAAAGCTCTGGAATACATTACCAACTACCTATACCACTGATTGAAACAGCTGCTAACATAAGTAGTCTCTTCAAAACGTTTTACAAGAGATACCTAAGAGAAAGTTAAAACCGTTATTGACAGTCTGTGACTAATTTCTATTTGACGTTTTTCGTATAGCTCACATAACCGTGTGTTACGCCAGTTGATTGATGCTCATATTTAGGAGGATCCTCAACCAATACGCCTCCATGGCTTAATAATAATAATAATAATAATAATAATAATAGGCCATATTTATATAGCGCCATATCACCACAGTCTCATGGCGCTTTACATTTTACTGACATATCCCGTCAGTGAATTTTTCGGACTGCTATTTCGGCGCCAATGGCAGCCACGCAGTTTATAATGTTGAGTGTGTGGTTAGTGCAATGGCCAGGCTGCTGTACCGGGTGACAATCCCCTTCTCTTTTTCGAGTAGTACAACAGGTTCTTTCACGTCCCCTTCAAATACTGAGACCGTGCTCTACCAACTGAGCTAACCAGTGAGGCTTATAACAGGCATCCTCGCCATTATTTCTTATTTTATCTAATAATTTACTTTGTACTAACATATACCTTTTCCTGTACTACTGTATGGCAAAAAATAAACTGAAATTGGTCTCCAACATAATCTTAAAAAAAAAACTACCAATGAGCTTCCATTTCAGGGAGCATTGGGGAGCCAGGGTGGCGCAGTGGTTAAGCGCTTCGCCTCTCACCTCTGTGGCCCAGGTTCGATCCCCGGACGCGGCGCCATTAGAGTTGAGTTTGTTGGTAATATCTCGCCCTTGCTCCGAGGGTTTTTCTTCGGGTTCTCCGGTTTTCCTCCCTCCTCAAATACCAACCTAAATTCCAATTCGTTGGAATGCTTAAAAATTAGCCTCTGGCTTGTGAGACCCGGAAACGGCTTCCTGTATCTTCTATGTAAAATAAACCATTTATTATTTATTTATTTATTACTGATTATTATCTAGCAAATTTGAGCTCCAGTCCGATCAATCAATTTTATTTAAACATAGAGAAATTCTAACATATTACATCAGATTTCCATAGAAGCCGTGTAAGGGGTAAAAATTAATTACAAGTACAAACTATTCTAATTACTAAATCGCGATATGGCTTGGATACTAAGCTGGTGGATTTTAAAATTATGCTAAGCTAATATATTAATTATTCCTATTTACAATTATTATAGAATCATAAAAATTATAAAGTATTATAAAGCTAAATGTACTAATAAAATACTGCTTTATTAAATACGTAACAGAGCTAATATAACTACATTAAACAAACAAACTACTAGATGAATAAGTAATTCTATTGGTCATTAAGGGTAGTTAGCCTCCTCCGCAGGCACCTCCTATATAATCGGGGGAAATCGAGACCGGGTTTCCTGTGGTGAAACGAGAGAAACGGAGGGGACTGATTCTTCTCTCCTCTGCAGGCACAGGTAACCCAATTTACAATGTTTTTTTCCTCACGGTCCTATACTTAAAGTGCCTTCTTGCAATTTTTATAGCTATCAACCTCCGTAAAATTTGGAATACTTCTGTGAAGAATGTATTGGCTTACAGTGTATACTTTACGTTCTACGCTTGTTTGGAATCGTGTAAATTTGACCTTTCCTGATCCATGACCACGTAAGTAAAAGCTTGGGTCGATTCCTGAGTAGACGTCATCTTTACGTCATATAATAAATTCGACTTAGTAATCATTTGAAGAAATACTTTAAATGTTGACTATTTTTTTTTTCTTTACTAACAGCTAACAAATTGTGTATATTTTCTATGCATGGATGTTGTTGTGATAGAAAGGCGCCATGGAGAATAATGCATTAATGAGATGACGTCTACCCAGGTATCGACCCAGGCTTTTACTTACGCGGTCATGGGTCAGGCAAGGTCAAACTTACACGATTTCAAACAAGCGTAGAACATTGAGTATTCTCTGTAAGCCAAAACTTTCTTCACAGAAGTACTCAAAACTTTTCGGAGGCTAAAGGAGAGTGGTGGTCGCAATTTGCAATTTGCAATTTGTTGTGATAGAAAGGCGCCATGGAGAATAACGCATTAATGAGATGACGTCTACCCAGGTATCGACCCAGGCTTTTACTTACGCGGTCATGGGTCAGGCAAGGTCAAACTTACACGATTTCAAACAAGCGGAGAACATTGAGTATTCTCTGTAAGCCAAAACTTTCTTCACAGAAGTACTCAAAACTTTTCGGAGGCTAAAGGAGAGTGGTGGTCGCAATTTGTTTCTTAAAAGAAACAGAGACTTCGTTTCGCGTAGTTTGGTTGGAAGCTCATTACATATTTTGCAGTATGTAAACAGCCATGGGAGGGTTCCAGGGGTTCCGGACCCTCCCCTCCCTCCCCCCTTCGTGATTTCCAAAGGGTAAAAAGCTCTGTAAGATGATACTCAGATCCCCCCTCGCGGAACTCCAGGCTTCGCCCCTGACTTACAATGATCCCTCTGTTATGATAAAGGATCTTACGATTTTAGACAAAATCCTACTCTAGGAGAAACATATTAACAAATTCTAGTTTAGCCCCAAAGTTGAGTTACTTTAATTAAAACGTTCTTTTGTTAATTTCGGCTTGGTCACGAGCCTGTATTTACTAAGGTAGTTTTCGATTCATTTGACAACATTGAATAGAACTCATTTACCAACAACCTGTGTTGTTACAGGAAACTAATTAAGTATTGATTATATCTTAAGCTATCGGTACCAAGCGATCCCGACAACAAGCCAATAAGAATTGAGTATTCCTAATTACAGTTCCGTACTTTGTCAATACCAAATCCATTGAACTTTCCGTCAATGCAGATTAGTCACCAACTTCAAGTTGGTTTTCTATGGAACATATCTAAAGACTCGTATAATGTTTTACGCTCAAGCTATGATATTTGATTTCTAGTTTCACCTTTGACATATCTTATTTATGTTGTCGATCGGTTGAAGTACTTTTCTTTCAAGGTCAGGTTTCCTTTGTTTGGACAAAGACCCTACTTACAATAAGGGTCCATGTAAACACCTGTTTGGTTCTCAATAACTATTGTTTGTAAATTACATAAATACAGAACAAATATCTTGTAACATAGAGAGAATATAGAGAAGAAACAGAAGTCATGGCGAGTCCCATGATTCGCCATGATCAGCCAATACTCCTGTAAGTTGCCAGTCATTGAGACCACTAAAAAAGTACGTAAGATCCAACCTTGGTTGTTGTCGTCCACAAGCTCAGCGAAGAACCCCACAGCTTAGGAATACTTCACTAATAACTGGTGAAAGAATCCGAGTTTCGATCCCAACGCAAGCCTGACGAACTGCTCAACAACTCTACTCTTCAACATCCAGGTAGCCAAACGCTCTCTATTTTCTTTTTATGTGTGCCTTAGATTTCTGACTACTGGCCGTCAGCTTAACTAAGATTTATTTTTCCCAATAACTTTAACGTCGCTAAAATAGTTGCTTATTTAGCCTAGATTTCGTGCTCGTAATTTTGCTGTTAAATGCTATTTCTGTTGTTCTTATAGTCTGTCATTCTCATAAGCGTATTTTACATTTTCTCTAAACGGTTATCTTGAATTTCAAACTGTTTTTACGTAGTGGTAAAACGAAAACCGCTAGTATTCCTAGCAGCAAACCTCACAAAACGTGTACTCATTGTTCAGCGAAGACCACACCAAACTCCAAACAATTATTAGACCACACGGTAGATTTAAGCCCAAATTTAACTGCACTTCCACCTTCACCTTTAATAACCATAACCTCCCCACAACACTATAAACAATCTAGCGAACATATTAATACCATGGCTTCAACAGAAGATTTCAAAACCTTTAGTAATCAATTGAGCGAACTGATTGATAAATCTCTTGCTGGTATGGCGGATAGCTTATCTAAAGAAACACTAAGCCAAAACACCCAAATTGCTGCAATGCAGGATTCTTTGTTAGAAAACCACACATCTTCAAATGGGAATGCAGGCCTCACTAAGGCTCCGATTTTTTAAAGGAGATGGACAAGACCCCCTAACTTTCTTAGAACAGTTCAGTCTGTATGCCGATTTCTGTCGCTGGAAGCCAGATAAAGTATTTAAGGGATTTCCTTTGTCCTTAGTTGGAAACGCGCAAATCTGGTTCAGTTCTTTAGAAAAAGACAAAATTGCTTCCTTTGAAGAACTTCGAGCAATCTTTCTCAAGCAATTTACTTCACCCGCAACAAATTGGGTTCTAAGACAAGAACTTGGCGATCGCAAACAAAGCAAACTCGAATCTCTAAATGATTACACATCAGATATTAAGAAGCGATGCCAACGCTTAAGCATTCCCGTGAGCGAACGAATTCATTATTTCATTCAAGGGCTACAGCCTGAGATAAAACATTATGTAATTCTACAACAACCTAATACTTTAGAAGAAGCAGAGAACGCCGCTAAACTTAAAGCCACCATAGTTGCCCAAACCACGCCAGCAGTAACTAAGGCTGATATTCTGGCTTTACAAGAGGGTTTTATCCAAAGGCTAAAGACCGAACAATTACTTCCCCATTCTGTAGTTTCAATAGCAGCTTATGAAGCCCCTAATCCAACCTTTACCCCTAACTTTCGTAATTCTCAACAAGATAACTCTCGCGACACCTCTAACTTACGCCAAATCATCCGCGAGGAACTTAGGCAAATTTCCAGTAATCGCGAACACGATTACAACCTTCGTCCTAGGGACAGGCCTTATTTTAACGATAGGGGAGACTTCGGTCGAACTACACGTTCAACCGATGGACAGATAATTTGTTTCAATTGTAAGAAAGTTGGACACCACTATCGCAATTGTAGGTCCCCTCGCCGTTTTAATGATCCACGCATTCCTCAAAACCAACCAAACGGTAATCAAAACCGTGGTTTTCCAGTCCGTTCCTCACAACGACAAAATCAACCTTTAAACTAGAACGGGTTTTCGAGTTTCGGGAGGCTACGAAAACCCCAATTGCGTTTAATATAAACACTTTATTCGGACCAACAAACTCAGAAGAGAGAGATAACCAAAATCAAACAACGAAACGCTTTACCAAAGCACACGAAATTCAAATGAATAGGGAACCAGCTGTGAATACTAATGAAGAGATTATCGATAACAATCACTCAAATGGGATTAACACTTTACAAAGGAGTGCTCCGGTTTGCCGCGAAAGTACTGAATTAAGTATTCCGGCTCGTTTCTTAAACAAAGATTTTACTTCAGACCAAATACATTTTTCGCTCAGTGACACTGTTTTCCCGAACAGTGATCAGGATCATTACGATCTAGAACATTTTCAACCCATAAATTCAACCCAACATGAAGAAGAACCAATTCATAGTTTGAATGAAATATCATTAAATTATCACCAAGAGAACCATTCACAAGACGAACAACCAATTTCCACTAATGACCACTCTGTAGTTCAGCTAGAACAGGTAATTTCACAAAGTAATAATCAACACGAATCAAATGAAGCAATTTCACAAGCCCAGCATGTTCCTACACTCACTCATAGCATTTCTGAGGAAATTGCAGCCACAAATGAAATTCAAATTCATTCGACAATAGAACCATTCGCCTGTCACAATACGACAACCATAGAACATAAAGTTTTGTCGATACCAGATAATTTTAGCCACGTAAAGGTAAACATAGACGCCCAACCTATTCCCACAATCAATATTTTAAGTACAGAACCAGAAGCACCTGTCGTTCGTGCCACACATTCGAAGACAATGAACCTTACAAACCCGAATTTGCACACTGAAAAGAAAAAGGACAATAACAACATAGCATCAACAAAGGTAGAAAGGTTACCATGGCGAAAGACCATAAAACAATGTACAGCTACCCTATTACAATGTTCATTTTTACTGGTAGTTTGTAAAACATTGTCAGGCTTCTTTCATGGCCTATTATTCCTCGTTAGCTTAATCACTACATTATCAACTAATAACAAATACGCCAACGCTCTTTATTCACACCGCACGAATATTGTTGAAAATTCAAGTCAATCTGCCACAAGTAACAGTGATATAGACATAGATAGTCCCAATAGTAATACAATGACAAATTGCGCTCAGAAAGCAAATACCAAGAAACCATGTTTAGCTGTCGTAGATGATAACGATCCAGCAATAGTTACGGAATCGGAAACCGTAGAAGTCCCAAATTTAAAGAATACGAATACGTTACAAGAAGACAAAGATATTCAGGCCAATTACATTATATATGAAGATACGAGTTTTACGACTACAGATAGTCCACAAGAAGTTAAAGATTTTAAGGCCGTTCAGATTAGAGAAAATTCAGAGTTTAGTAACATTACGCATGATGATGATATTCAGGGACATAAATTTACAAATAATACGGGTGATCGTAAGCCCCAGATTATAGATACGAAGGGACATATCAGTACAATAGGTTTTCAGAATACAACAAGCAATCTTACAATATCAGGTTCGATAGGTGAATTTCAATTAACTTTCTTGGTAGATACAGGCGCAGCTGTTACAGTTATTGGTAAAGACACATGGCAAAGAATTCCCGAACTAAGTAAACACCCACCGGAACTTTCAACTTTAAATATGCTCCGGTCGGTCAGTGGACAAGATATTCCTGTTTTAGGACAAATTTTAGTTCCATTCACAATTGATAACAGAGTATATCCTTTCTTAGTCTATGTAGCTGACAAAGTTTTATACGATGTCATTCTCGGAAAAGATTTTTTAGAATATTATCAGGCGATAATTGATTTAAAGAACCGTACTCTTCATATGCCACCCGCTAAGGTGTACAATGCAATTAATCCTAGCCAGGTTAAACAATGTACTGACCACGCGTCGGAAACTTTAATTTTGCCACCTCGCCCAGAGTCGATTTTCTACATAGAGCACCAATTTAACTCTGCTGACACAGAGATTACTTAATTAAACAACTTAGCCATTTCTTTTCTTTACAGGTAATCCTGTAATAACAATGCTCTTGCCCCTTTTATTGATTAATCCTTTCACGCTTTCACTTGCATTTATACTAATGATCATCTAGATTAGCACAGGCAACCCGATTGTTTATTATCGATCCATATTAGTGCTAGTTCGTAATCCTTGACCGCAAGTAATAATTTTTGAAGATACCAAACTCATCAATATAGTGTTAAATAACCACTTATGTTAATAAGCTTACTGATAACACGAGAATTTTAAGTACCACATTATAAATAAATAATCGTTTTTCCAAAAGATGAACAATGTCATTACAATTCAACTTTAGGAATGTTTGCTAAAATCTCTTTTGAAACAAACAAAACGTTTTCGTCAATCTTACGTCTTTTTGAAATTCAAAATACCGTTAATCAAGTTTCTCGTTTTCAAGATAAGGAATTAATTGGCTAGAATGATTTACCTAGATTTTTTACTCTCCGCATTATCTGCCAAATAAAAACAACACAAACGTGTACCCGTTACTTATAAATCCAGTGACAGAGTATGAACATCGAACTGGTAAACAAATAACTTTGAATATTTTAGTTACGCTACCTAACTTTTGAATAGGAATTCAATTTACACAATAGAGTACTTAAACTATTGTTAAAGCTGACGCTCTAACTAAGTGTTATTCTCAACATGGCACACTTGTCTGTACAACTAATGTACTACAACTAGTCAAAAACATTGAGTGGTTTGGTTTACCTTGGTCCCCTGGATCCAAGATTGATTTCTCACGCAACCACAAGCCAACTACATGTGCACAACTAGAACCACTACTTCATCATGGTAACCGCTATTATTTGTCAACCAAACGCCAAACGCTCAAACTGCCCAATGGAACATTGACTCTGACACCACTAAGTGTATTCTGTGTAAAATACATGTACCATGCAATATGATTACGGCAACGATGGAAATCGGACTTGGGCAATGTCCCAATTACCTTACCGTCAACATGCAAATATTTACACGCCACTCAAGTCAAGTATGTAACATGGCTATCAACCTCAGATGACGTGATTTTGAAACCAAACCACAGTAATAACTACATGATGATCAACACAATTATATTGATTTCGTCCGCATGCTATTCTACTGACACAAAGCTGCCTGACGATTGGTGTTAGAAGGACAAACTTCCTACAATTGAACCAGAAAATATCCAATCATTGCAAGAACTCTGTCTTGATTGCAACGCACCTTTGGACGATGATGCACCTACAAACGTTTGAGTGAACACTGAACATTCAGTTATTAATAACAAAGATTACGATTTACAAGGACTGAGGTTTTAAATCCTCCATGAACTGATATTTGAAACAAACATTATATATAAGTACTATTCAGTATTACTATTTCAATATTTAACAGTATTTACTATTAACCAGTTATTCAATTATATACTATTATTCAACCATGGAATTTAGGATCACGCAAGAACGTAAAAAGGTAATTATTTTTTACTTGTACTTCTCTAACCTTACACTTGCTTGTGTTATCCAAAATTGCAATTTTAGCTATTACATTATTCACATTATGATAAGTATTTAATCTCTAATCAACAAAACAAAACAAAACAAAACAATAAAACAAAAAAAAGTAATTGTACAACATTTTACTATTTCGCAAAAGCTAAATAGATTTTATCCTATTATGGTTTACATGTTATATATATCTAAAAATATAGTTACTACTTTCTTTCTCTCAGGAGCTCGAATTTGAGAAGGGACGTATGTTATGATAAAGGATCTTACGATTTTAGACAAAATCCTACTCTAGGAGAAACATATTAACAAATTCTAGTTTAGCCCCAAAGTTGAGTTACTTTAATTAAAACGTTCTTTTGTTAATTTCGGCTTGGTCACGAGCCTGTATTTACTAAGGTAGTTTTCGATTCATTTGACAACATTGAATAGAACTCATTTACCAACAACCTGTGTTGTTACAGGAAACTAATTAAGTATTGATTATATCTTAAGCTATCGGTACCAAGCGATCCCGACAACAAGCCAATAAGAATTGAGTATTCCTAATTACAGTTCCGTACTTTGTCAATACCAAATCCATTGAACTTTCCGTCAATGCAGATTAGTCACCAACTTCAAGTTGGTTTTCTATGGAACATATCTAAAGACTCGTATAATGTTTTACGCTCAAGCTATGATATTTGATTTCTAGTTTCACCTTTGACATATCTTATTTATGTTGTCGATCGGTTGAAGTACTTTTCTTTCAAGGTCAGGTTTCCTTTGTTTGGACAAAGACCCTACTTACAATAAGGGTCCATGTAAACACCTGTTTGGTTCTCAATAACTATTGTTTGTAAATTACATAAATACAGAACAAATATCTTGTAACATAGAGAGAATATAGAGAAGAAACAGAAGTCATGGCGAGTCCCATGATTCGCCATGATCAGCCAATACTCCTGTAAGTTGCCAGTCATTGAGACCAGTAATAAAGTACGTAAGATCCAACCTTGGTTGTTGTCGTCCACAAGCTCTCCGAAGAATCCCCCACAGCTTAGGAATACTTCCCTGACACCTCTATAGGTGATATAGGGATTATAAGCTCAAATCTGAGTGTATGTGTGTACGCATAATGAGTTAAACAAGGGACTTGAACGATTCTGGAAAGAGGATACCACCCGATGACGTCTTCAAGCTCAAAATATTTATAAAATAAAGCAGATTTTAAGGATCATCCATCATGCATCAGCTCGGATTTCTCCGATCATCGTAGAACTGAGAGCGCCAATAGTAATTATATCGGTAAAGACATGCGAGACCTTAAAAAACTAAAACTAACTTAAAAATATGATTCATTTTTTTAAACAAAACTGAAGCCTGTAGCACTGTACCTGAGAGAGGATGCACTGTTCTTATCAGCTCGTAGGTAAATCTCCCAGCCTTCTTTCCACATATTCTTTTCTACATCTTGAGATTTTGTTATAAATGAAGATTCCAGGTTACCAATGGATAGATCTCCCTGCCTCAGATACGGAGCCACCTTTGCAAAGGATTCGTTATAAGTCGTGTAACCCATGTTTGCGTAGTAGCGCACGGACCCACCCAAACTTACGTCTCCTGTAAATATCAGCGTTACTTCATCGTGACTGGCTAAGAAAAAAGAAGAAGTAGAAAATGAAGAAATCAATGGCTGATTTTACACTATAGAGACCTTTAATTTGTTAACATGTTAAAGACTCAATGTCGACCGGCATGCAATGCGGGCGCTTTCGAAACCTCGAATTTTAGCGAGTTAGACAGTATGGTTCAGTAATCTTCTTCCATCCTTGTATTCATAGCGATTTTTTGAAGAAAAAAAAATACTCTCAAAAGACGTATCAGAGTCAATCAGTTAACTTTTCATTCAGTTATTTCGCAAAAATCATTCAATTCTATACTCTTGTTAGACCTGTTATAGATGGCGTCCAAGGAACCAAAACGGCGACTATAGGTAGAGGAGGACGGCCCAAAAAAACAGTGACTTTGAAAGTGATATACTTAAGAGAATCGGTACAAGACCAGTGGAAGGATTGGAAAGCCTCGAAGGGTTATTCAAGACTCACGGACAGTGAATTCGCTCAAGTTTTACTGTAGTAAGTCAAGATGGCCGTCACGATCTTGAATCAAAACAATAATAAACGCCCGCAATGGATGCCGGTCGACATAGAGTCTTTAAGAGTGAGTGCTTTAATATGTGTTCTTGTTTATTCCACATGATATAAGATACCTTTTTGTTTGTCTTGTCTGTGATCCTGGACGCTAAGGCCAACGGAAATCCACGCGGCCAAAAGGAATGTATTGCCAATATACGTCATTATTATGTTTTCCTTTCTGTGGCGTTTGATTTTATTAATGTCCCTAACAAAGTTAACAGAGCGCTTATGTCAGTAACACTCAAGAGGGATAAGGACGAAAAAATGTCATTAGCTGAGAACCGATTGGTAGAAAGGTTACAGTCTGACAGGTTTGCATGAAAAAGGACTCATCAAGAGTCTCATACCGAGAAAACACCAACCGTGTTTCTTCAAAAATTGTCTTGCGTAACAGTTTGTCATAGCTTAAAACCTTTTGATTTTATCATAAGTGACAGGGTAATGAGAAGAGCAGCGACTGGAAATAAAGCATTCATGAACACTAATCAGGGTAACGGCCACCTAACATTCTCGCTTGTCAAACTGATTGCTTATTTACCGTTACATTGACAAGTCATGAGTCAATACAAATATTATGTCCATTAATGTTAGGCTCTGCAAAGATTTCTGACAATATTGGCCTCAACCAAATCTGCCGTACATACTGGAAATTATGCAAACCACTTGTAAACCACAAACGTCAATCAAAATGAGGGTTTGAGAATTTAGGCAGAATAGGCGAGAATTGACAAAACATTTTGTTGGCCTCAGAGGCAGGACAACGGCGAGATAGTGCTAAAAAGTACCGTCCACACTTGTAAGAGGACACTATTGACATATATATTTTTCGTAAGTAAATAAAAATTCACCAGGTGTGAACAGGCCTTCACTGGTGACCACACCTGTTGCACGTCGATATCTGGTAATTCGAATTCAATTGTTCACAAAAGCATTAGCTCCACTTCGTTTATATAGTACTTCACTGTATCAGTAAGGTATGCATGAGGACTTCTTATAGCCCTATAAAGGAACTGTACCTGCCATCCGTTAAAAATCCAATATCGATCTTTAAAAAACCCACAGATTTCTACTTACTCCCCTTGTTTGTCGTTTGTTTGTTTACTTGATGTATCTATATATTTATTTATTTTTCTTATTTTTTTGTAGCTTATCTCTGTTTAGTAGTTAAGGATTCGCGTAACAACAATACAATAACAACAACAACAACAATATATTTATTTATACTCATAAAGGGTTTACAATATTGTGAAAAAAGACGATGAATTAAAATAAGTTTTAAGTATGAGCTAACCTAGAATAACCTGCAGGTTAATCGAGCTAGGTAGCACGTATAATTTATTTAAATGTAGTTAATTGGTTGGGCTGTGGACCAAAAAAAAGTAAAGACACGAAAAGGAACATTGAAGTAGTTACTCATTTACTATAAGGACAAAAACGGATTATAGAGAATTATAGACAATGAAGAAACAAACAAGTGTTTGCAAGACAATGACCAGGCAATTAAGTAATGAGTGATAGAAAAACAGCTTGTGAATACAGTAGAGAGATATAATAGTCTAGTAAGGCCGAGAGAGAGAGATATTCTTTAAGTAGTCGTTTGAGACTATTTCGAGTATGATTTTTTAGGTTTTCGTTTTGAAGCTAGCCTGGTATTATATTGATGGACAGTATTGACATTTAAAACAAAATTCCTAAACACTGGGGGAAGTTTTCCAGAGGAAAAATCATACATAAACAATGCATCATAGAGAAATACAAGATCTTTAAGTTTTAAGATGTTAAGACGTTTAAAAAGTGGGCTGGTATGTTCAGTATAACTGGAAAAAGTTACACTGTACTCCAGGTGTGTTTGCAGGTGACACATATATAACTACTGCAGATACTGATATCAAACAGATAGAAAAGCATATTTTTGAGGATTTAAAACAAACTGAAAAATGGCTAATTGCCAATAAGTTAAGTTTCAATGACACTAAGACTAAATATATGGTTACGGCTTTTTTCCGTAAAATGACAAGAGATTTTAAAGTAGATGGATAGGTGTTACCCCATGCGGTTAAAACATATGTTAGAAAAGGGTAAATCAAAGTATAATAGAGTTGTATTAGGATATGTTTGTACTAATAAAATAACGAATTTTAGAGATTATACCTATGCATCTTTAATTTTTTTTTGAAACAATGTAAAATGTGAGATTTCCAATTTAACTGTGAATCTATAAAAAATCCTAGGTATTTAATGCATTTTTCTTGTCGTATCTGTTTATTTTTTATTTGCAGAGTAATCTGGTAATGTAATATTTTTTGTGGGAGTTGAAAAATGACAAAGTTAGTTTTATCTATATTTAGAGAAAGCTTATTGGCAGAGAGCCAGTTGTGGATTTTTTCTAAATTTTCATTAACAGCTAATTCTAGTTCATTCAAGTTTTTTGTTAGAATAGAACAAATTAGTATCATCTGCAAATATGTGAAAATCAAATAAGTTGGTGCATGAATTAAAGTCATTAACGTACAGAAGAAAAAGAAGAGGACCAAGAACAGAGCCTTGGGGACGCCACAGGTTGTTTCCACCTTATCAGATGTACTATTTCCAATCGAGACAAATTGTGGTCTATTATTTAGACAGGAGAAGAACCAATTTTTAGAAACACCACGGATGCCATAGTGATCTAGCTGTATTAATTGAATGGTCTTCTATTGAATTTATGACTATCAACCAATGAATATACGAGAAAGAAGAATAGAAAATTAGCACCTTTTTACATTCCTTGCCGTTGATTCTATCATTCTCAGCCGGAGCATTACTTAATTGTGTAAAATGTCAATACTGAAAACAGTTCCAAATTACATGTAATTGAGAAGTGTAATAAAATACACACAAAAATGCTTCACTCCTCGGCTTCATTTAATTTGGTATCCTAAATTAAAGGGGCTATGTCATGGTACTGCGCATGTATCGAGTAATCGCTCGATTGGTGGCTGTTAAACTTCCCTCCCTCAATGCTTGATTGAAAGGATTTTCAATATTTTCCCTAGACTGTTTTTCAGTCATTTTTTTCATATTTGCTTTGATTTTTAGCATCCCACATGGCCGAGAGGTTCGTTAGTTCATATCAAAATCGGTGGAAATAGCTGTTTCCGGCCCGGAACGCGAATGTAAAGTCTATTATCGTGACACAGCCCCTTTAAATCGATCGCTACCAGATTTACCAGATTTACCTGATATACTTTATTGAATATTCTATTCTAACTATCATTTTTTCTTATAAACTACATTCATTAGTTTTTGTAATTTAGATAAACAAAGGATGACTAGTTTCTGTAAAAAGCTACTGTACGTCAGTGTTGGCGGGGAAGATAAAAATGGCAAAGGCCTAACTCACGGCTCTCGACCAATCAGAGGCAACTTGTGTCCCACGCGGCGGCAGACAGCATCGTGTTTATAGCTCTTTTAACAATAAAATACCGCTTAACAGCATCAGATCAAATTCATACCATTCACTGAGTCTTACCTGATTCAGTCCTTTTGTCATAACTGAAGATCGATGAAAATTAGCTAGCTTCTTCCGCAGGCAACTCTCCATCGATCACTGTACGTCTCCCTGTGGAGCAATGGACGCGGGGAACTGGAGAGAGACTAACAGCGGGATGATTCGCTGCCATTTAGAGTACATATCCGGTGAAACTAAACGACAGCTACTCCGAACATTTCCGTTCCTTGACATACAATTACTCCATTTAGAAATAATTTATTCACGAGACTCGATACGTAAAGTCATAGCCACATGTTATCGACATAGCTAAAACGTCTATCTTATTATTTTTATTACTTAATCGTATTATCTCTTATCCGCATTTTTATTTACGTCATTTTCTTTTGCCTCTCACAACTGAATCGTGTAATCACTTTTATATTTATACTCGCCATTGTGACGTGCCGGAAATAACATCACATCCATACATCCGGGGACTCAAATTTCCGCGGTATGCTAGGATTATATAGACTGCCACGCTTAGTCCCCTGTAACGTAAAAAGAGTTTTACGTCTGCTTTCAACATCCTTTTAATTTTGATGACAGGGGTCGTATCCTGTTAAAAAGTTATTGAACAGTTTGCCTCTCCTTTAAGCTATGCATGAATCATCATTGTTTCAACATTTCTATTCTTCACAGACCAAGAACCCGCGTTCCTTTCGGCGCGCGAGGTCGTCGCCCACACAGCGGTCAAACGTCTGCGCATGCGTCAAAACTCTTGCAACAACAACATATTCCAAAACAAATTCAAAGCGAGCCGGCGGCCGTCATTGTTCACACACCCGTTTTCAAACCTTGAAAACTTTTTTGTTAAATTATGAAAAAAAATTGTAAACTCACAGTTTGAAGTTTGTTCAATTTCCTGTCGACTGTGAAAATAAAAAGCTTAACTTTCACGTATTTTTCTTAACTTTTGGGGGTAGAAGTTCACAAGCCGAGTTATTTTTAAACGACGGGTTGCTGTAATATGTTTTAAGGTAAATTTTGCGCGGGAAATTCGCGCGGCCGCCCACCAGACTAACTGTAATACGCACGCGCAGACGTTTGACCGCTGTGTGCCCGTTTGACCGCTGTGTGCCCGCTGTGTGGGCACACAGCGGTCAAACGTCTGCGCATGCGTCAAAAGTCTTGCAACAACAACCTATTCCCTCTTCTCTTTTATTTTAGGCCCTCTTCTCTTTTTGATATACACAAATGATTTTCCTGATTCTTTAACACACTGTACTCCAGGTGTGTTTGCAGGTGACACATATATAACTACTGCAGATACTGATATCAAACAGATAGAAAAGCATATTTTTGAGGATTTAAAACAAACTGAAAAATGGCTAATTGCCAATAAGTTAAGTTTCAATGACACTAAGACTAAATATATGGTAATAGGTTCAGCAAATAGATTAAAACAGCTTGCTCCTAATCCGTCACCAAACTTCTATGGTCTACCTATTGAAAGGGTACAGGAATTTAAACTTATTGGTGTATATTTAGATGAAAGTTTGTCCTTTAAAACACACATTAAACATGTGATTGGCAAAGTATCAACTGGTTTGAAAATGTTATATCGTACAAGACAATATGTAGACGATAGAAGTGTATTACTTTGTGTATATCATTCCCTTATTGAGCCATATTTTGACTATTGCAGCACTGTTTGGGGAGGTTGTTGTAAGGGTCTAAAGGAAAAACTCCAAAAGCTTCAAAATAGAGCTGGGAGGATTATTAAATTACTAAATCTGATTATACTGTGCGCTCTCATTTTATACGAGAACAATTAGATTGGCTTCCACTAGACGAAAGAAGATTAAAAACAGAATCAGTTATGATGTATAAATCTCTTAACGGTCATGGGCCAAACTACCTAAGGGAATTGTTCTCTTATTCTGGAGAAGGTCACAGTTATAATCTTCGAGACTCTACCACAAACCTTAGTTTACCAGCCCCTAAAACAAATTTTGGTAAACGTGCATTTGCTTACAGTGGAGCAGCATGTTGGAACAATTTACCTCAAACACAAAAGCAGAGTGAAACATTGATGATTTTTAAACGTAGATTTAGTGATGTAGCTTTTAATAGTATTATTTAGGCTTAGCATTTAGGTTAAAATAATTATTTCAAGTATTTAGTAGTTATAATTAGATTTATTAGTATTTATGACAGCTATTCTTGTATTTTTAAGACTTTTGTATTGGACACGGCTCGTGTGAAAATCAACCCTGTTGATGACGATTACCGTGTATAAATAAAGATCATTCATTCATTCATTCATTCCAAAACAAATTCAAAGCGAGCCGGCGGCCGTCACTGTTCACAAACCCACTTTCAAACCTTGAGAACTTCTTTGGTAAATTACGAAACAATTTGGTAAACTCACAGTTTGAAGTTTGTTCAATTTCCCGTCGACTGTGAAAATAAAAAGCTTAACTCTCACGTATTTTTCTTAACTTTTGGGGGTAGAAGTTCACTGTAATATGTTTTAAGGTAAATTTTGCGCGGGAAATTCGCGCGGCCGCCCACGCGCAGACGTTTGACCGCTGTGTGCCCGGCGCCCACACAGCGGTCAAACGTCTGCGCGTGCGTATTACGGTCAGTCTGGTGGGCGGCCGCGCGAATTTCCTGCGCAAATTTACTTTAAAACCTATTACAGTGAACTTCTACCCCCAAAAGTTAAGAAAAATACATGAAAATTAAGCTTTTTATTTTCACAGTCGACGGGAAATTGAACAAACTTCAAACTGTGAGTTTACCAAATTGTTTCGTAATTTACCAAAAAAGTTCTCAAGGTTGTATGAACAGTGACGGCCGCCGGCTCGCTTGGAATTTGTTTTGGAATATGTTGTTGTTGCAAGACTTTTGACGCATGCACAGACGTTTGACCGCTGTGTGCCCGGCGCCAGGCACTTTGTCACCGCTGGCCGAAAAGCGCAGGCTCTGAAAACGAGAATATATTCAACGTTACTTTTCCACATTCAACAACAACAACAACAACAACTTTATTTGTACGGCTAGATTATATCTATTGGGAATACTGGGAGGCCTGAAATAATTAAAGACCCTGTGTCCGAGCCCATGGTGCTTTGCGCCAATGTTATGATTAGTTTGTTTATCAACGGCCGCATACTAATTAAAGGCCAGCTTTTAGGCGAACTAAAATGCTCTCGATTGTTTATAAGTTTCATAAAAGAAGTACACAAACACTTTTGGATAACGAATTTCATAATTTCTACCGGATTAAAAACGCAATCAAGCCCACGAATTTTCCCCGGATGCTTCGAATATCATTTTAACAGTACTCGGCAGGTGCCAGTTGTTCTGTCTTTAGATTCTAATTCGATTTACGAGTGCGACTTTTCACAACTCTACAAGCAAACACATACTCTTGTTACCTTGTTTTTATGTCTCCAGTATTGCTTAGCTGTATTTGAAGATCTCTACTTTCCTTGCGAATGATGTATTTTGAGTGCAAAATGAAATGTCGTACTCGCACTCGAGTCAAACTCACTGAGCGAAGTAACAGCTGAACTCGGCAGATTGGAGTTTGACCCGCGATCGTAGTTTTGGTAGCAAGAATTTCTGGACGTAGTGGAGGATGAAAAAAAAGGTTAAGGACATTGCTTTCTCTGTTAATAAAAATGCAAAACATATACAGATACAGATAAGTCGTAATACCTCAGTGGAGCTTAGCCGTGCGAAATTATAATTACGAATGTTATTGATGCCAGAAGTGCTTGCTTTGTGCTTTGTATTTCCAACGAAGCCCGCCGGTCCCTTAGTGCAGCAAATCCCCGGGAAACTCACGTAGTAGTCCTTTTGAACCACAAGTGTTCTCTTGTAGACCTAGAGAAAGTAAAATGTGGACTGCTGAAGGAATATTTGTCGAGTCACTTCGCCTCGCTGTCTCGGTCCTTTCTCCGGCATTCCTCTACTCGCCACTCTAGACCGGGATTCGAAGAAATATTCGAACTAAAGTTTCATTTTAAAAAGTATATATACAAAAGTTAAGATAAAAGAAAGTTAGTTAAGCATATATACCTATCAATAATTACACGATGGCCCAAACTAGGGATGGATTTCGAAAGATTGGGGAGTCACATAACAACAACAACGATCTTTCTGATTTTCGTAGCCTACGAAAATGATTTGCGCGCGCAAAGCACCATGGGCTCGGACACAGGGTCTTTAAGCGAGTTGGGCATACCAAAAAATGTAGACTTAAATCAGTCGTTCGTTTTCACCATAAAAAAAAAAAGAAAATAGAGTATTTCAAATAACACCCGTTGGGCTTTAAGGTATGACAGACAGACAGACAGACAGACAGACAGACAGACAGACAGACAGACAGAAGAGATTTATTGGCACTTTGCGGACATTAATGTTTACATCAGTGTTGAATCCAAAAAAAAAAATGATGACTAAGTAGATGAATACTAAGTCTTGTTGTAGGGTAATATATATTACATTAATCTCTTGTTGGAAACAGGTGGCAAGTTACTTATAATGCGGGATCTAATTGTAAGGCAATCAGATATGTATTTGGCTGCTCTTCTTGCAATTTTGGTATCTGGCTTAAGTATAAGGGTTAAAATTTGGTCATCATTAGTTTTCTTTAGGGATATTTTCAATGTATTTTCCAATGAAGCATAGAATTCGTTTCTCGGCACTTGGTAGTATGTGCATCTAATTATAAAGTGCCGTTCATCCTCAACTTCGGCTTTTCAAAGAGGACAAAGCCTCTCGTTGGGTGGTTTATATGGGCGCTCATATCTGCCCCTCTCAATTTGTAGCTCATGATTACTTATTCTCAACTTCGTTAGCGCAATCCGATGCTTCACGTTCTTAATATTTAACAGATAATTTTCAAGTTCATGTTTATATTTGAATGTTCGATAAATCTCAATTTGTTACCTTGGTTGTTTTTTCGGTTATTATCATTGAATAGCTCACTATGCCAATTTTGGATTTGTACATCTATTAGTCTTTGTTTTAAATTATTAATAATTATGTAAACCAGACTTCACCGAAACCTAGTCGAAACAGATGTAGGTATGTAGATAACACGTCTAGAGGGGGGGGTTTCGTCCGAACCCCTCGAACCTCCCCTGTCCGCGACGGGCCTCCTGCAGTTTATGTTCTCGCTGGGAGGATCCCATGTTTTCGGTAAGGGAAGGCGAGACATGGAATCTGCATCAGCATGCGCAGTAGTATTGCGGTACTCTATCTTGTAGTCGCAGGACTGTAAAATCAAAGACCAATGCTGATGTCTTGATGTCGCATGTATACAGGTACTGCATGATCTGGTGAAGCAGTAGGCGATCAGAAGTGTTCCCAGGCATTTTTGAGCTTTAAGCCCGAAAGTGAGACAAAGTAAACATGCTCCAGGCATAATATGAACAACATACTGAAATTGTAGAAAATATTTTAAGCCCGGGCTTACTTAACGTCCAGATCATTACCCCCTCCCCTCTTAACGTCCAATGGACGTTAGTGAAAATTATTTTGATTTGTCGACGGCCTCTTACAGACATTCCACAGTGTTTTTACATAGTTCTTTAAGATCTGTAAATATGGTTGGGTTTTTTCGGTATTTCTTCCTGCCATGTTTCTCTCCTGTGAGCAATCTGTACATGAATCATCAATACTACTTCAAAAGCAAACCGGTTGCGGTTAATTGTATGATTTGGACTTCCTGTGGAGCGCGGCGCGGCCAAGGAAACTGAGATCGAGAGCAAACGACAGGCGGCGAAGTCAACAACTTTTAACTGCTTTGGATACGTTCCGGAAATATCACCACTATGTTATCGGAACGAGGGTCATTTTCATATTACCACAACAAACTCGCCATCAGTACAAACGGCCTCTTTGTTCCATTTGAAATTTAGCTCCAAACTTAGACATGACTTCACTCTAAAATATCTTAAATGTTGACATTTTATATACTGCAGTTATTAGTTTCTTGCTCAGTTTCCTGTAACCTAGTGCTTGGACATTGCAAACTAGCAAGGTAAGTAAAACAAATCAATCTTTTGAAACAAATGAAGCAAACAAATTGCATCTTATGTTACAAAAGTGTGTGAGGACGACAAACTCTTCAGCCGTTAAAACCTAAACATTAGTACACGAATTGCAAGCGTGAATTCGTGGACAGTAACGGTACGTAGTTATAAATTTCCTTCTACTACCATCACAAAGTTATGCCAAAATATATCGATCGTAAAATATATCCTGTTAGCCTGGTCAGAGAATACTCTCCTTTGTATTCGAGAATGCATAGATTTAAGCCCAGAATTTCTAGTTCGTCTAGTAGGTTGGGTAGAATAACTCGTTCTATTTAACACTGGAAGAAAGAGCGAAAAATGTATATTGATTTATAGACTATTTTAAACGTTTCCTTTATAAAAAATCGCCGGTTTCTCCAAAAGAATAGTCACTTAGTTTCAGGTAAAATGGGAACACAACTGAGCTCAAGTCAATTACTCATGTATAACAAATTGAGTACAAGTGTTAAACCTTGATTATTGCCTAAACTACGGGAACCGGAAATTAATTTTGATCTGTCTATAGTTATTATGTTGCTGCATGTGCGTGTGGAGATACCAGGCAACCACAGCTTGGTGGCTCTTAATCCGCCATTTTGGAGGATAAATAAGAGCAAACTGCGACTACTTAGATCAATAAACACGTTTTACTTTCTGTTTCATCTCTAAAATTAATTTCCGTCTCCGTGGAAACGATTTTTGAGACGCAAACTCAATAACAAGTGGGTTTTCCAAAAACAGAAGTACTATGTTATTTTCGAAATTTATTTTCAAAAGTTTTATTGTTTTTTGTCTTTGGTTCTTGCGGTTTAGTTGTGTCTAAAACAATGAGATCCCGAGGACAATTGGTTAGAGATAAGGTTTGAGTGTTTTTGTAAATCCAATACCGTATTCTGATATGTTAAAAAGGAATGTGCCTTCTATTGTCTCTGCGGTTTCCTCTGTAAAACCCTTCCTTCACCTTCAATGCTACATAACCTTTGTGGTACAAGGTGTGGTGGTTTATGGTGACTGAAACAGCATTACACAGGATAATTGACATCATATATCAGTTTGACAAACATGATCTGACTAGAAATTCCTGTATCAACCCTGTTTGAAATACCGGTCTGACAAGTTTGCTTTAAACCTATTAAAACAACTTGTTACATGAGCACGACAAAACTTTTCAAACTTTTTATCCTGGATATTTACCCAAGGTAAGTGATCCAACAGTAATTTGATATGCTATCTGGCGGTTGTTTTCTTGTTAAAAAATATTCTGTTTGGCCTTGAATGGTCTAAGTGACTAAGAGCTCGTATATGTAATGTCGATTTCGGGTACTGCTGCCGAAATGAAACGTGGCTCTGACCTCATAAAAACTCGGACCTATCTCTATATAAGTAACATAATTATTACTTCGGTAGGAATTGTAGGATTCCTACGGTGACGTCATATTCCTACCGTAATACCTAACCCTGACTACAAACCTAACCCTAACCCTCCACCAGGGTTTAGCTAGGGTTTAGCATTCCTGCCGATTCCTACCGATAGCATAATCTCTTATTACGTTCTTTGGGCGGAAAACACCTATGTGCAAGCTCGACACTTAATTCTTTAAAGTAGGTGCCTTTATTGAACGAATCTGAGCACGAAGTTGGAATATAGTATGCAACTGTCGCGGATTAGTTTTTTTCCGGGATCCTAGGTTTGTATAATTTCCTCCCTCCTCAACTAGCCGACCTAAATCATTTATAAATCGATCAAGGAATTCGTCGAATACTTAATTACAAGCCACTGGCTTGGGAAACCGGGTAACGGCTCCTTCGGTGACATCTCGACGTAAAATGAACCATTGTAGTTGTTAACCATTAATGGTGTATGTATCTTAAAGATGCATCTATCACGACCGCGAGTGAAAACCAAACTTAGTACTGGCAGCTTCAGTTATCAGGCCCCGGTATTAGACATAGCATCCCTAGTGTCCCCGGCCGACCATGCTGTAACCGTGTAACCGTGTAACGGACATTAGTTCTTACTATGGAAAGAAGCCGAAAAAAGGCTATGAACTAAAATAACGAGTGCTGTCAGTAGTGTGGCCACAAAAAAACACGTACCTAGCGTTCGGCCTTGTACTGTGCGATATGCTGGCTTCCCTGGATGTGTTTTAGTGCAGATACAGCTTATAAATTTGCCTGGAAAAGAGCTGTTATTGTACTCAATTTTCAGCTGCTTTTGTATGCACTGAGCCGGGCGCGTTCGTATTCCCGTATTCCAGAACTGTAAGAATAAATGGAATAGCCTCTGGAAATCACTGGTTCAGGCACATTTAACAAACGCTTGCGGACAGATACGATATTCTGGATACATTTATTATTCCGTGGCAAAAAAAATCCGCTATATATATATATATATATATATAAATATTTGTAGTGATCCAATTCTTTGTATTCTTATTCCGAAATATAATCAATCGATGGTCAACGCATCCCAAATCAGTGTCTCATAAATTATGAGGTTTTTTCCATCTTGGCATTCAAGCCGTTTTCTTGAGTTTCGCTGGTGTATTTCTTACTTACATTGGTTTTATTTTCATGGTTGCTTTGACGTTTTTCATGAAGTGAGGTCGTTGCAGTATATTTTTTTAAGCTTCTTTTGAAGTAGATACAAATTATCACAGACGCGCAAAGCGCTCTAAACTCGATCGTAAACGAAACACACATTGTTTAATTAATAATGTGATGAAAACAGGAAACTTGTAAACGCGTTTCGTAAATTGTGTTGTTTAGTAAGCAACCACGCACAATCAATCAACAAAGCCAACCAGCTGAACCAGTTTAGCGATACTGAAGATACTCCACAGACAATACCTCACAACATGAACACACGACGTAGCGTTAGTTGTGCGAGTTAGGAGTGTTCTGTTATGAAAATACTAGTGCGTATATATAGGTACTCGCGCACTTGGAATTTTCACACGAATTCCAAAAACCTGAGCTTTCAATTCAATTCTTTCTCATTTATCAAGTTTAGGAATGTGCTTTGCTTTAGCGGACAAAACACTTATCATGGTTGACTAATATATTTTGCTTAAACATGCTCAGATAGGGTAGCTAAACGTCATCTCGACCTGAAAGGGCTCCTTATGCTAGCCATGGGGTCTTAATCATATGGCTGAGTTACCAGCGCTCAGTTGAATGATATCGCTGTGAAGCGAACTGCAGCGAGCTGAAGTCTTCTCACCTCAACGGCTGATAACCACATGCAAAGTTGTCCCTTGCAACGATATTGACTGGTTCTTTTACTCGGAAATTCAGTGACACGTCATTAATGAACCTCATTTACGCTCACTAATTAATGTG
Source organism: Actinernus sp. WN-2022 (assembly GCA_030867875.1). Classification (NCBI taxonomy): domain Eukaryota; kingdom Metazoa; phylum Cnidaria; class Anthozoa; order Actiniaria; family Actinernidae; genus Actinernus; species Actinernus sp. WN-2022. The sequence goes on from JAOWCC010001501.1 coordinate 21,553,939, forward strand.
GTAGTTAAACGCTTTCTACAATTAATGATAAAGCCGGCCTGCACGGGAGCACACACATACGGCGACCAATTATACACGGAGAAAGGAGGCGTGTTTCAGAGTTTGATATATATCAATTCGCAATCAACAGCAAAAGAAAGATTTCACTTTGTTGATTAAACATTTGGAAGATATTATTCAAATATTTTGAAGCCAGGCCAATATGAATGAAAAAAATAATAATAGCTACTAATCAAGTCAACGGACCGATATACCTAAAAATCAACTCTGAAAGCCTCCTGCAGTGTCGTCCAGTGTGGCACCACAGAATAATAACTCAGCTCATTTCAAAGTTTACATGCCTCTCTGCTAAAAATTAAGGATTCCTTGAATTAAAAAAATCTAACAAACTAGTAGTCTAAAATCTGCCCAACGCAAAGCTACTTACGTTAAACGCCACCCTTCACGAATATCCGGGATTTGGCTTCAAGAATAATTAAACAACGAAATGTAATCCTATAATTAGAACAGAACTGTGAGAACCGATGTATACTTGCTAAGGGTCTTAGATACCGATAAAAGGGATTGTTATATTGTAAAGGGGCACTGACCATCAAATTGATTCTTCATGTTTCTTTAAAACAAAACTACAAAAATAACACCCTGAGATAGAAGAGAAATACCATGTATGCATGCTTTTCAGTCCAACTTTTTCGATAGAGGATCAGTGGCAAAGATTAAAGTGAATTACAAAAGCTTGATTTCGGCTAAAGTCTTCAGTTTAAAAGCAGTATTTAGTTTCACCCACTCGAATTGTTGCCACCTTCATCCACCTTCATATATCTCAAATAAAGTATGTAAAGCATACTCTGCTAATCTGAGTAGTTATTTTTGTCTTTCGTCAGGAGAAAGTTTATAATTTTTAGGCTGACGACAGTGCCTCTTTATCATGAGTTCTTTTTCAATCGAGTTTACTCCAAGCTGATTGCATGTTAGTTTCTTGCATCTGACCGTCCGTGTGAACCGGTCGTGTTCTAGCTGTTCCACCACATGTGAACATACTGCACGACATTTATTTTTAACTAAAATTTTTAACTTCTTTAGTGCCATAGAGAACGTGGGAAATAACGTCTCAGTTTTCCCAAAAACATATATGCCAGGGTACTTACATCTAGTTGAGAGATGTGTTGGTAAACATGCAATGGGGACTGGAATTGATGATCAAAAACCGGTTGCCGACGTACCAGTATTTCAAGTTGAGTATCCACGTTTTTAATATGATAACTGGTGACGTTTTTATTAGATTATATTGTGTTTGCCAGTGAGGGCGAGGCTAACCTGGCAAAAACAAAGGATTACTTCGCTTTGAATCCAAGATGGCGACCAGGTGAAGAGAGTGAATTGAAGATCTTAACCACCCTTTACTGTCTTACAAACATTTCAGTCATCAAAGTGCAAGTGAACTTTCTCTTCGTATCTTTCTTGCTGTTGTGGTCGTTACGGATGTATTGTTAACTAGGTCATGTCAAATACAAAGCTAAAGTCAAACCGTGGCATTTTTACCAATAATAATTAGTGGTTAGATAATGTCCCTCTAAATGAAGATATTTGACTAAAAAGTTCCTGTTTTCGGTTTCCCTGCTAGCCGGTCACCATCGAGATCGAAATTGAACACATTTAGCGAGTCATTTCATTTATTGGGTGCTAAGTGGTTTATTCCGGCTCCTGACGGCTTGCGTCGCTGAACACGGCAAACAAACAAACAATATCGGTTGAACTTTGCTGTTCTGCTTGTCATAAAAATACCATTGTATCCGGTACCGTGATTCAATGCATGAAGCATCATTCGTTTCTCCACCGAGTTGGCTTAGGTTACGTGAGTACAGTACGGCAAATGGTGGCTTTCGTGTTCTCACTGATCTAGTGGAAGCTCCCTCCCTTCCCCCCATCACTCCAGATCCTGCGCCCCAACGTTTTGCTAATTGTACTTGGTGGATATTTAGCATTTTAAAATATATTATATATTTAAAATATATAATGTGAACTGTTAACTTTTCATTGTTGCTTCCCATAATGTACGAGATCGTATCCCAGAGCCGGCCTAAATTGAAATCTCACCTAAATTGAAATCTCGCGACCTTCTTCCTCCCCAAAACAAAGATCCCAGACAGAACCTGCCCTCGGTAATTAGATGCATTTTTTTAAATATTGCTTTTGATACTCTCAAGTCACGACGAACCATGTTATAACTAAGCTAAGCGTATAACGAAATTAAAAGCGGTTCTCCTGATACTGATAGCCAAGGATTCCACATCAGTGGGCATCACAAAGATACTTTGTTTCATTCTACTGAACCGGCCGTGATCGCATGGGAATGTCATCGGTCTGTGGGGCAGTAAGCCCCTCGGGCATCGACAAGACATCTGTGTCTTTCTGTTTGTGCGCCGTTAATTGCGGCAATAAATCACTGTCATGGAAAAATACTTGAAACTCTGCCAAAAATTAATTGTATCGCATTCATCAATCGTTTTTGTTAAAGTTCAGTTGGCTTGGTCTATGTTACAGTGCTACCCTTCCAGTTTTCCGTTTCATATTTTTTTTAAAGAAAAAACTTTACAAAATCGCTGGTAAAACCAAGTGTTCTTCGTGATTAGCCGAAAACATGCAAAACGCTATCAGACACTTTTTGCCTCGTTTTAATTCATTTTGTTTCAGTTGCACTAATACATTATATATATAAATATTAGTGTCTCTTGGGCTCCGGTTAAACGAGAATGAGAGCGCACGAGAGTCGAATGAGAGTTTTCTTCAACTGTCATCGACTATTACGCAGGCCCGGTTAAACGAGCACGAGAGTTGAGGCATGCCGAGAGTTGAATGAGAGTTTTATTCAACTCTCATCGAATATCATGCAGCCAGGTCAAACGAGCCGTGAGGCGCATGAGAGTCGAAGAAAACAAATTCGATGAGAGCGCATGAGAGTGGATGATAGTTTACGTTCAAACGAGTGAGAATTCTCATGCGCTCTCCGCAAGCTCGACCGAGGCTTTAGTACATCTATTATAGGTTAAGCTAGCTATTTGAACAATGACAGAGTAGTCTTTGCCCCTAGTCCTAGCCTAACTAAGTGTAACTAAGCTAATTAACTTTTTTATAAAATGTTTTGATCTTTTTGTTTTACATCTCCTTTTCAAGTAATGATGAACGATAGCACCAACAGCAAAGGAATGCAGTGAGGTGTTAATTTTGTATTGTTAAAACTCTATGATTTGATTGTTTTAAACATAAAAATCGTCCAAAAAGTAAGAGAGAAGTATCATTTTCTCTGATTTTATTAAAGTTTGATGAAATGATTTACAAATGATATGTCGTTTATAAAGGAAATCGTATATATGCGAGGAACCTTATCAAATGTGCCAGTTTCGTAGCATTCCTATTGGCTGGAAAAGGATTTCCTCATTAAAATGGAATGAAACAAGCACTTTCTACAAACTTTATTTCAGAATATTCATCCCTATTGCCGCCCAGTGTATCTATATTCTACATCACACGAGAACACTATATGCGAGGGAGGCTTATTGCCGCAGAACAATGGATTCTGTTACAGTTCTTCGCTGAATCATTACTTAATAGTCTCTCAGGGACAGATCTTATAGGTCGGTACGGATGGTTTACGTACTCTACATTAGAAAAGATAAATAAATGGGTGGCCCGCGTTATTCTTCATAGCACTTACGAAGTTCTGGCAGAGAGACTCTCTCCTTCTAATAATAGTGTCAATATCAGCTTTAACAAGAGCTTCGTTATATGGATATATAATCTTAAAAGCACTCTTCTGGACACTTTCCAACCTAGACGATATATATTTAGGGATATTCTGCCATGCTTGAACAGCATATTCCATGACTGAGCTAATAGTGCATTTATACACCTTAATTATAAGCATCCGATTGGACACCACGTCTTTTAAGAAGTCTAGTTTAAGTCTTAAGGTGTACAATGTCTTAGAGGCCTTAGAGTGAATGTGATCTACACGATAGTCCCATCTTTGATCATCGCTAATGATAACACCTGAACAGCTGATAAGTGGGAGCCCTCTCAATTGTTCAGTTTTCCGATACATCTAGGTCTCATAACAATATTGGGATTGTCCATAGAGTTGACTAACGTTTCCTTACATCTTTTAGGATTAAGTTTCATGCTATAGTTGGTACAAACATCGTTGAGTGTCTCTGACAGCTAAGTCTAACATACTGATAGTATTCCTAGATAGGATTTCGTTATGTCGTCGCATACTTAGTTTTAAGGTGCCAATCTTTCAGTAACCTATTTATCATGGGCGTGTCTCCAGGATGAGAGAGAATTACCTACACGGACTGCTTGTGTTCTATTAGTGATAAAAGCTCTAATCCAGTAAATCAATGTAGAATCAAAACCTAATATGTCGAGTTCTTCAAGAAGTATGTTATGGTCAATTGTATCAAATCCTTTAGAAACTGTCTGCATAAAAATACGAGCTGAGCTATTATTGCCAGCTATGGCTTCATGTATATTGCTTGCAGCAAACAGATATAAGTGCATGTATTGTAGAGTAGCCCTTGCGAGCGATCTGGCATGTGTCAATCAGTGTCATTTCGATCAGGCCACTTGATCATGTAATCTCTTGTGAGTAAATGCTTCCATTATAACCTTAGCAATGGAATGATGTCTGGTTCGATAAACGAGCAATGCTCTGCAGTAGTGTTTTATCAGGTTTAAAAACACGAGGGTGAGAGGACGCATCCCTTGTGTTTCTAGACCTGATAAACACCTAATGCAAGTTTATTAAACGGCTTCAAAAACTATATTTCTAAAAGACAATAATTTTCAGATTTTTTTATGAAAACATCAGCGGCTATGTCGTACGTTACTGACATGCGCAGTTGGGATACGGAACAAAAATTCGGGTCCCATAATGGTAAGCCGGTCGCGTAGGAATAACCGTGAGCCTTTCAGTTTGAGCTTTCATATCAGGTCGTTGCACTCCTGACCGTCTGTCGGGGAGAACAGCCCCGAGTCTTGTCTTATATTGAGCGGAGATTCTCCACACAGGCTTTAGAAACAATAGGAGCTGTGTCACGGCGAGGGACACACCTTTATGTTCCGGGCCGGAACAAAATAATTTTCAGTGATTTTCTAAATTATTTTCAGTGATTTTCATATCAACTGATGACCCTAGCACACGTGTGCATGGGACGAGTGACTTCAAAGGAAATGTGAAAAAAACGACTAACAAACTGTGCGTATATCTTGTATTCAAGGAATATGTTGCACATGCTTCATTTATCGAGGGTAACACTTAATATCATACAGATAATATACACGTGGCCCTCAGCATAAAGAAAAGAAATAGATAGATAATTAATAACAGTAACAACTTAAGCACTAATGAAGACAGTTTCAAATTACAATAATCATTGGAAGCCGAGTGAGGTTAACCTGCATAGTATGAGTTTAACTTGAATGAGGGTAAATCTCTTGAGGCTGCTTGTTTTAGCCAGCCAGTTTGGTAGTTTTTTCCATAGAGAAGCAGCGCTAAAACTGAAAGTTTTCTTGCCAAAGGTTTGCTTAACCTTTGGTAGCATAGCCTGCGTAGCAAGCGTTTCCGAGGGTTTTTTCGGAGCGTAGGAAGATTTTCGCTATTTATTTTTTGCTCTCGCCCCATTCATTTTTTCGCGCGGCCAAATAGCGAAAAACTCTTCCTACGCTCCGAAAAAAACCACGGAAACGCTTGCTACGCAGGCTATTCAAGTGGTAGCATAAAGTTGTGGGCAGCGTTCCTTGCGTGTGTCTTTCAGCAATTTGAATTTATTTCGGACGTATTCAGGCGTTTTTCCATGAAGGGTCTTATACAATAGCATTAGTTTGAGGCGTTTTACTCGTTCAGGAAAAGGAATTATGTTAAAGTCCTTAAAAAGCGTCGAAGAAGGGGGCGTCTAAAATTATCCGAGCTGCTCTTTTTTGCAGGCGGACCATAACTTCGCAATTCGCTTGAGAAGTTGTTCCCCAAATTGTGGATCCATAGTCCATGATGGACTGGACGAATGTGGTGTAATACAGTATTCTTGCTTTTGGTGTTAGAAACTGTTTTATTCTTCTGAGGAGGCCGAGTCTTTTGGAGATCTTGCCCTGAACGTACTCGATGTGGGTGTCCCAAGAAAAGCTAGTCTCGATGTAGATCCCAAGTAATTTCGTATTTGTAACTGATTCAATTGTAGTATTCTCGTTGACGGCTACAAGCAGGTTTTTGTTTTCCTTCTCTTAGACTAGCTTACGCCATTTCGGTTTGCTGCAAATTATCATTGATTTGGTTTTGTTACAGCTGAGTACCATTTTATTCTTACTGGCCCACTTTGTTATTGGCTTCAACTCAGCCGGCCCATTAGAGTAGCTTGAACCTTCTCTAAGTTTGGACCTGTTGCTAACTGAGTGGTGTCCTCAGCATAGACTTCCACGCTGCTGTTGGAAAACGTGACAAGTGGAAGATCGTTGATGAAGACAATGAACAGGAGAGGACCTAGTATTGACCCTTAGGGACTCCTGAATGCACGGGTAGAGAGGATGACAACTGTCCCTGAATAGCAACTTTCTGTGTTCTATCGGTAAGGTATGAACTGAACCAAGCAAGAGTCAGTGAGTTCGAGAGACCATAAATTGCCAACTTTTTGAGAAGAATATTATGGTCAACAAGATCAAATGCCTCAGTTCTGTAATCAATCAGAGTCGAAACTGACTATGGGCGCCGGGACTATTGGCATTTCGGTCAGTAAATTTTAACTGTTTGAAATCAATTAACAGCCATCAATCGAACATTGATTTCAGACATGCGCAAAATCATGACACAGCACATGGACAAATCCCCTCGTGTGAACGACTCAATCTTTTTGCGAGGCAAAATTCATGATGAAGTCCTTGGTTTTATAAGGAATGATTGGGAGGGTCCGTTATAATAAAGATTCACGGTTGAGACCTCATGGCCTCAGCCGTGTAATTCATTAAATATCACATCGAGCATGTATTATGCGCAATATTGTAATCAGATTTCAACATTGAGACGCCGAAAATCAAACTTCACATTGTCACTTATCTTGGCTTACCGACCTCAGTGTGGTAATGGCTTCAAAAGGTTACTTAGTTAACGCATGCACTATATTACTATTCAGTCGAATATGATTCGCCATTTTTTCCATATGATATGGTCTGGAAATCCGATTGAATCGGATCTGTTCGTATAGTTTGAAACTCATCGCTTTTCGAAGCTATATCTTATGGGTTATCAATATTGGTAGCTACACCTGTAGGTCTCATATAAATTATTGTTCTTCATCAGCGATTTCCGTTTACAGTATTTCGGATATCCCGTCTCAAGATAAGAAAAGGGGGTTATTTCGAGTCGTTGTCACAGTCAAAGGAAATGGCGAATTATATCCGACTGCACAAATTTGGCCGCAGCGAGTTCGCCACTTGGAAAAGTAAACGCAATCGTACATCAATCATCACGCCACCACCAAAGCACGTTTGGTTTTAGTTTAGCACTTGATTGGCTGATAATCACAAAACATTTTCCACAGCCAACAGGAAAACTGAGCAAACGCAAAACTAAAGCAATCACGGATTCCTTTCGACACTCAATCGATATCCGCTCTATTGGCAAACTCGCAATATGATTGGCTACGCAGGCGCCGTAACAAGCGCGCGCAGACAAAAATCAACTAGTACATTGCTTCAGTTTTGTTCCAACGTTTTTCACAGCTTTTTCTCTAGACTGTATCGACAGCGAAATTGGATAGAACCGTAACTTGGGTTTCTATCGACTGTGGTACAGTCAAACCTGTATATAACGACCCTGTCAGTTAAGCGGCCACTCGGTATTAAGCGCGGCCAGTAAAAGTCCCGAATTTTCTCCCAGTCAAATACTGTAAACTTTACCTGTATTAAGCGACCACCTGCATGTATTAAGCGGCCGCGGCCACTTTTTTACAGTCCCGTTTATGTTATTTCTCGTTATTTTAATTAACCTGTATTAAGCGGCCAAGGCAATTTTTTGGGGGAATTTTACTTGGTTTATATGAATGAATACGTTATTTTAACCATTTATTTCACAATAATTTGTTCTGTGACGGCTATGCAAGCAGTCGGAGTCACTCCATATCCATTTTCGCCCAGTTTAATGGTTACAAAGAACTAGCATTGGTGATGTCAAGGGTGAATGACTTACTTTGCCAATTGAAGATTAAAGCGTCTCAGCGACAAACAAGTGTGAAGGACTATTTTAAATCGCCACATAATTATCGCAAGTGTTAGAACTGGGGGGGGGGGGGGATTCTATGCTAAAAATAACTCTACCGTCTACAGTGTTGTGTGACAATAAAATTATATACTCCTGGTTTGAAACTCAGACCCTATCGACATATATATATATATAATACGTAATAAACATGAGTGTGCCCCCCCCTCCCTCCAACCCCGACAGCATGATAAATTGAGTACTCTCCCCTGAGGATTGAGGGCTAAAGAGGAATCCAAGAAGTCTTGGCAGAAAAACAAGTTTTCGTGCCACATGGAACGTCTAGTCTGCATGCATTCGTGATTAAAATGCCAAAAAGGCCAAACAGTCAGTTGTGTTGACAGCAAACCATCCATAACGCAGCGGAGCGTCCAAATGGTGTGATCGGTATGACTTTGTGTCATATCGATTTCAGGAGACTATCTGCTATATTTAGAACCAACGACAAATCCCTTCATGACTTAGAGATTTCCTGAAGTTTCTATTTTTGCCGATGGAGTAGATTTCCTTTTAGCTCATCGGATTTCTTAACGTCGTACTTTTAAGATTTTTTTGAGTTTTTTCTAGGGTTTAATTATGTTATTTATTCGTTTAGGAGCAGACAAGAGGGCAAGAACAAAGCTTCGCGGTTCAGCTCAATCGACCGTCCGCCGTATATATTTAGCTCCAACTGTAGCTATAAATACTTTATACGGATCACAATAGCTACCTGATTGCTCATCACTCAAGCTAAAACGCATCTGTCGACCGAGTATTCACTTCTACACAATTGTTTTCAATTATAAAATCCAAAATCACCAGCATATTACTAATTGACAGTCATTCGTTCTATAGCTAGCTATATTCACAGCTAGGATGGGTCAGCATTAACGAGGTCAATTCGGCAGCGTGTACCAGCTTATGTGAAGAAAATAACTCAGTAACAATTTCAGTGCAAAGCCAAAGACCTTAACAGACGAAATAGAAGGAGCGGGATCTAATCATAAAAATTGTAAAAGTAATAGTAGAACGATGCAAGGCTGATTTGTTTGGGGAATAATCTTGAATTTTACCAATATTTCAGAGAAACTGCACGTGTCCCGACCTCTGAAATAGTTTTTTGTAATATTTTAAATGACTCGTTTAGTGCACGCAGTGCGTGTGAATTCCTGTTGACCGCTGTGTGCACCGTGGCAAAACGTTATGCTCCGCTGGCCTAAAGAACGAAGGCTCTGGAGTCTGACTCCGTTTAAAACAATTTTATAACTTAGTATTAAAACTCACAGTGAATTGCAAATGAATAAAACTTCAACCTGTTAAAGTCTAACGCTTAGCTTTTAAGTAGTTTTCTTGTTTTTCGCGAAAGATTTTACGTAAATACGCATACGTACTTAAAACTAGAAACAGGGGTGATTGCCTGTTATATTTAGTTACGTTTTGCTGCGGTGTGCATGCCCCCCCCCCCCCCCCCCCCCTTCGTGTATAACCCCCCTTACCACTCCCATGCCTATTACCCCTGGCTAGCCCCCGTCGAGGATAGTCCCCCCTCCAACAACAGATTTTGTAACTTGTAAGAAATCAATTGTCAGTTTTACATGAGTACGCGGCTAGTTTTGATTTATGATTTGTTATTTTAAGCTAACATGTTTATTGCTGCTATTGAAATACTGTACTATAGTACTATAGCAACACACACACCGTACATAACACTCCCTAAAATGCCCTTTCTGTGCCGGTTATTATGTATAATCAATTGTATAATCCTCGGGGGACTATACGCGAATTTTACGGTATAAGTAGATTTAGTTTTGCTGCCCTGCGAGCAGAGCCTTCTTTCTTCGTAGGATATTTCTTTGCCTATTAATATTCTTTTGGAGCTATAGGATTCTGATTTGGCTCTGGTTACTGACGAGTAAGAGTCCGGTTGTCGGCGTAAAAAACATGCGGTAAAAATAAGCATAAGCTGCCTTATGAAAATGAAAACGCGTCGGAAAAAATTGACAGTCCTCCACAAAAACCGGATATTTTTTTTTCAAAATATTTAAAACTGCGTTAGGCCAGATGCAAAGCAACAATGTAGCTGTGGAATTCATTAAATGCCATGCATCATGAAGCCGACACCGTACCGGAAACAGGCCATCTTAGTACAAGCTCATTAGCTATGGGAACAGTGCCAAGCTGTTGCCAAAGATTTAACGGAAATGAGGAATAAACTTCAACAATGTCTGCAATATCCGTGTATCGTTCATTTATAGTGCATCAGGTTTTCGGATTTAATCCGAGCCATCCATACACGGTGATTTCTATCAAACCTCTCCAATGTAATCTCAACCACGCATGTGCCGCCTCACTGATTATACTGATTATATGTCGCCGAAGGCTTCAGATTTTGCGCTAAATATTTCACTCCAACTCCATCGTTCTTCAGTAAATGAGCTATCAGTACTCGATCCCATCTTATACTTTCACCTTTTGATTTTCCCCGAAGCCCGGAGCTTACCCAACTCAGCTCAGCTCAGCTTTTCCGCACGTGTCGATATGAAATTTCAAATTCTTTTTCGCTATGGGAGTCACGACCTGCTTACCCACATCCCCAACAGAAAGCGGGAAAGACTGGAAAAGAGGTTTGGTTTTCCGTCAGTATTTATGTTTACTGCTATAATTTTGACCATGCAACTTTTAACTGATTTGTTTTTAAGGCTATTCTTTCCCCTACTTTTGCACACTGCCTTAGGGAAGCGTCACATATTGATTTTTCCACGAGAAACGTCCAGCGAAGTTTCTTTTTCAACCCCCCCCCCCCCCCACCCCCCCTAAGAAACGTCGGAGATTTATCGATTTTTTTTCAAAAGTCATACACTATCTCTTTCCATTCATGTCCGCCTTTTTATTCCAACTTAAACAACTTGTCACAACCTATGAGTCCTATTTGGTGGGAATGGAATGTTGAATTCATCATGAAACCATCAAAAACATAGGAAATTAGATGCGATAGCTGTGGGACAACCGCAATCTGCCATTTCTCTTCAGGAGTCTTTACCGATCGTCGCAGAGATATGTGATGTGATGTTTCTGAAAACTATCGATTTTTCCACGGAGAAACGTCACAGGTCAAAACCCCCCCACCCCCAAACCTCGTGGAAAATCGATATGTGATGCTTCCCTTAATATCTCAGCCTGGTGTAAGCTCACCTGGTGAACCTGAATTGTCAATTTAATAGCCTTCTTTGTTTCAAGAACGGTTCAGGGGAACACGGAAACTGGAAAGCAAACACAACGAATTCTGTCGGATCGGAAAGGCGTCATCTGTTTACAAATACTTCAGGTTCTAAGGACTGTATTGACGGTCGCCTGACGGGATAGGACTTTATAGCTTAACTCTAACACATGTGATTACGATTGTGTGTCCGCAGGGCTTTTTTGAACCCGCCTTAATATTTAGGGTGACTTCCCCCGTTCTATACAACTTAGTGCTGAATGATCTCGGCGCCACATATCCCAGTGCCGAGTATGCATGCTCCATTATGCTGATGTTCAAAGTATTTTTTAGGAGACAACATACCAATGCTCTAGTGCTGAGTGAAAACGGCGCCATAGGCAACCCATGGCTGACATTTGTGCCTCAGATTCACTGACCAAATACCATTGAAAACCGGTCATAAAATATTTGAATAGGATGTAATATTGTTTGTGCTGATTCCATTGCTTATTTGAGCTTATTTGAAGTCCGATCATCTTCACCACAATAGCAGCAGATTAGAAATATTTCCTGGAATGCTATTTACTTCTAGCACTGATGGTTTCTTTTCACATCGTTTCGAATATGGATTCCGATGTTTGAAATATCAGTGCAGGGCTGGACTCAAATATCGCATGCTTCAAGACATTTATCGGCAAGCAAAACATGATGGACTTTGTAATTGTACAGTAGCCAGTACTGAAAAGGTAACGAAAACCTTTAAAAATGCAATCGTAATAAAAACAGAGAGGTAGGGAGGTGTTTATAATAACTTCCTATTTTCCTTGTGGCAACGAAACATCCATCCCCCCCCCCCCCCCCCCCCCATATTCTCTCTCTCCTCCACCCCTCGTTCCAATTTTCTTTCGATTTTACTCCCTCACCAGCGATATTAACTATAGATTCCTTTTTCAAAATGATACCTTTCCCTCTTCTGGCTACAAGGTGCAGTGAACTGAGATTTTGAATCCATTCTTTCCGTTACTTGACTTTACTTATAATCTACGCCATCAGGCTCCAAGCATGCTGTTCAACTCATAATAGCTCGTCTCATCACGCTGCGAGGAAACGACTACAATAAAGCGCACTCCAACGTCTTCTAATAAAACGTTATAACCGGCCGTGAACCCGATTGAGTACGTGTAACGTGTCATAAGCTTGATAACTGTCAAAGCCAAGTATTTAGACTATTTTGTAGTCTTTCGCTGGCTTAAGGTCCCTTAATCCAAGGCAATCAAAATTAAGAAGCTCGTGCGATTGTTGTTTTCCAACAGGATCGCGAAACGGGAGATCGATCGCAGATAATAATAGTCAATTACAGCTTAAACAATTCATCTTTCAGGAAATGGTATTGCTCATTTGAGCAGTAAGTGCTGCTGTGTTAATTCTCTTAGTCAAAATATCGAGTTGACATTAAATTTAGAATTGATCGACTGTGGGCCATATGGTTCAACTACCCGGGTACCTTATATGGGGTGCTAAGAATGATTGGCATGCGCCACTGGCATTTGGCAGGCTTCCGGTGTCCGCTGAGCAAATCGTTTCCCAAAGCGAACTTCAAAATCCTGCATTTTTTGAAAGAAAAGATACTTTCTGTTTGGTATTTCTGAGTTGAAGCTGAAATTAAACAATTGGCAAGCGTGTTCTTTTTTGTATATTTGTGTACTGTAAAGTTGACACAGGAAATCGGTTATTAGGTGACGTCACTTGACATTGACAATACACCGCACCCTTGTGCGTGGTGATCTTAATTAGAAGAATTTGATCTTCATTCACGAGGCTTGTAGAATGAGGAGCGTGGTTAACTGGAAACTTCTAAACAAATGTAGATAAAAAAACTACACGAGTTAAAAATGGTTCTCCAAAAAGGGATTCCCAAAGATCAAAGTGCGGAATTTGTGCTAACTAACCCTTCTAGCTTTCGCAATTTGAGGGGTTTGCTTGAGAAACGGGTTAAATACTTATTCGATGTTGAGATCTATCTAGTGCCGTGTGGTGTACAGCAAGATGTTTTACTAGAACTAGAAGTCGACCCAGATGTCCGAATAGGAATAGTTGGCGGAGAGGCAGTTTTGGATCGGGCAAAGGTGTTGTCATGTTCGCTTTTTGCCGTCTTCGCGATACCACGAGAGAAATGTGTGCTTCGTAGTCACTAATACGCAGTTGTTTTTGTTTTTAGGAATATATTATTGGTGTGTGTTGCCCTGAGATAAGATACCGAGTCGACTTTCCAATCTGTGATCTACTGGAGGAAAACCGGACAGTAAATGCGGTGGATAATATCGAACGAGAAACCTCTGCTTACTTATTAATTACAGAAGAAGGATTTCTCGAAATTTGTGGTTCTAAAATGGCGGTCGCTTTGGCAACTTCACTTTTAGAGCAACAAAGTGCGTTTGAGGGGCTTCAAACCGCGGATCAGTCTTGTGAAGAAAGTTTGAACCAAGTTTGTAACGATGTCAGTAAGCAGGAAAGTACGGATTTGAAAACTTGCGAGGTTAAAAAAGATCCGAAGTATGAGAAAGTAGAAACAGACTTCCCTGTTTGGAAGAAAAGAGAGCTGCCGAAGACAAATCATTTGAAATTGAGTGACAGTACAAGAGCTGCGAAGGAATTCGACCTTGAAGAGAACACAGTTTGTGACAATGAAACCCGAACTGAACCATATACAAAACAGGTAAAAGACACGGAAAAACAACTAGAAGATAAGAAAAATGATATATCAGAGAACGAGTGTGTCGTTGAGGATAAAACCAAGGATTCTGGCGAGGATCATGAACTTTTACCCCAATCTTCAACGATGCCGATGGAATCCGAAGTGCGTGGACTGGATGAAATAACTCCGATCACTGGAGAATCACTCAGAGATTTTGCACTGAAGCTCCGATATTCCGATGCTGAAGTTTCTTCAGCCCTTTCCAAATTAGGACCTGAAGCTGATAAGAATTCCCTCCTCCTGGAACTCGTAAAAACACAAGCTTCTGCTAAGGAACTCGAAGATGGCTCTTCGATAATATTGGATCGCGACCCTCGCATGGTGACTTCTTCTCCACAAGTCGTGGACCCGAGTTGTCTACGACCAATTGTCATCGATGGGAGTAATGTGGCTATGAGGTTAGTCGTATAGTCTTTATATTTGTGTCTTTGTGTAGTAATACAGGAAACGCGAGCTTATCGTTTGGTGGTTGTTTTGAATGCTAATTTTACGGAAAAACCCGCCAAAACGGCAATGGTGTTAACCCCAAACCAGCTAAATCGTACGAACAACACTACAAAACGATCAAAAGGATTTACAACAGTTGTTTAGCATACTGCCTTTAAGTGAAAATCACAAACTTAGTCGCAAATTGAGTAGTTGTTTGTACAGCTCGGGGCGCACGTGTTCGCTTCGGAGTAAGAATTGCCTCATCAGCATAATGAGAAACGAGCAATCCTGGATATTTTGTGGACACATTGAAAATATTTTCAGGTGTAAATAAATCCTCAAAGTAATTCACCTTTAATACACGCGTGATCTATTTATCTTCAAATGCTGGTTTGTCGTTTTGTGTTTCATCACCAAAGTCAAAGAAATTAATTGCGCCCTTCCTCTCTGCAATGTATATTGTGGCTACCGATTTAGGAATCTTCCAGTTTTTAATAGATATTAAAGAAATGTACTATATAAAGTCTTTCTCGTATATAATGCCATCAATTAAGTGACAACCTTATAGCTGAACTAAAAGCAGAGACAATGAACATGCTGACACTAACTGAACTGATACGAGGAAGTACGAGAACAATGGGTTTTTATGTCAAATTTCTTGGGGGTTATGCACATGTTGAGTAGATCGAATTGTGACAGCCATTGGCTGAAATGTTAAAATGGCTGAAGGCAAATTATGAGAGAATGAAGTATTTCTTCCACATGCATGATATTCAAACAACAACAACAACATTTATTTCACTCTTAAAGTTACAAGTAGTATGTAATAAACAAATAAAAGACTGAGTAGGAGGACCCCAAAAAAACATGAAAGCTATCTAGCCGGGACCCCCTTTATGCGGGTATCAGCGGCCATCCCGAGGGGGCGGCCCCCGGGCAACCCACGGGCAACCTAGGGGCTTAGCAGGGGATTTGTAGCGAAAACATGCCCCACACGCGGGGCATTAGAGTGGTTTTGCATTTTCATCAAAATACCCTGGGGACATACCCACGGGGTTTGCACGTAATCTGCTGTCTCAACATTCAGCAGGACTCGTTCGATCGATCGACATTCTTCGATTTCTTTGTCCTTCAGGTAAGTCATATCATTATCATTCAAATTAAGAGATTAAATTAAGGCATCCACTGTCGGAAGACAGAACAAAGAAATAAAGGATAATATTTGTATAATACTATTAAGATTTTTGACACTTCTAAAACGTTTAGCTTCTAATACTTATAATATGTTGCCCAGTTTTCCCCAGGGGTGGGGGTTTTTGTCACAATTTTCTGCCCCACCCAAGGGGTTTTAGCATGTATTTGTCATGGCTGCTGTGACAAATGCCCCTGGGTGCCTGGGGGCCGCCCCCTCGGGATGGCTGCTGATACCCGCATTACACACAACAAAAGACAAAGAGACAAATTTGCAAAGGGTTGAAAAAGGGAGAGAGGGGAATTTTACAAATTGTTTTGCTTGGGTAAGTCTGTATATTATATCTAATAGATTAATTAACTAATCATGGCCAGCATAATGATTTATTAAGTATGATGTGTAATTTTGTTTAAATAAGTGACGCTTATCTGATTTGATAGAGTCAGGAATTTCTTTCGAAATCTTAATGCCGTTAAACCTTTTTTTGTAGTCGGTTCTAATGGACTCCAGAAAAAATATGTGTTGTTTTTCTGTCTTGTTTCATAATGGTGAATTTCATTTAAGGGAGTAAACATGGCTAAGAATGTATTAGGGATAGTTTTATGGATTACATCATGCATGAAAAGGCTATAATGAAGTTTATGGATGTCTTTTAATTTTAGAAGATTTAATTTATAGAAAAGTGGAGTAGTGTGGCTATTCCAATTTTCATGCAGTTTGACTTGAACAACTTTTTTTTGAAGACTTTCAATAGGTTTCAAAGTTGAAATAAGAGCATTACCCCATAATAAATTTGCATAATTTAAGTGTGGGTAGAAAAGAGAGGAAGAAATTTGTTTTAATACTGGAAGAGGAGCGTAATGTCTTGCTTTAAATATGATCCTAACAATTTTGGCAAGTTTTGCTTTTATGGAGGCTATGTGGTCCTTCCATGTCAAATTTTTGTCAATAATGACACCCAAATATTTTGTTTGACTTCTTTCTTCAATGATTTCATTATTTATTGTTAAAGTGAGTGGTCTCGGTAACTTTTTGTTCTTGGCACGAAAAATTACGTAGTTTGATTTTGTTGTGTTAAGAGACAATTTGTTACATAATAACCACTCTTGAATGTCACTTAAATCTTGATTTATGGAAGTTTCAAGTTCATCTAAGTTTTTAGAAGAGTGAAATAGACTAGTGTCATCTGCAAAAAGAAAACATTTTGATTGAGATTTAAAAGAATTTGGGATATCAAGTACTGATCTGAGGTACACCACATTCAACGGTAAGTTTGCTCGATAAGTTGCCATTTATGGATACTACTTGCTGTCTATTTGTTAAATAAGAATAAAACCAATTTTTAGGAACTCCCCTTAGGCCATAGTGTTCTAATTTGTCAAGTAAAATGTCAGTATCAAATGCTTTGGCAAAGTCAAGAAAGATAGCTGTGGAAAAAGAGTTATTTTCAAAAGATTCAATAATGTTATTTAATAAATCTAAAACTGCAAGTACTGCTGATTTCTTTTTTTGAAAACCATATTGGTGTTTAAATATAATTTGCTTAGTTTCTAGAAAGGATTTAAGTCTAGAAAGCACGACTTGTTCAAAAAGTTTTGAAAAAATAGGTAATATCCAGGTAGAAATGACTCATTCATAATTGAATGAAGTGGAGGGGCAATAAGGTTTCCATCATGTTTAATCAATTGAATGGGAAAGTTATAAATTCCAGAGCTTTTACTAAAATAGTTAAAGAAATCCATATTGATGGTTGCAAGCCAACAAATCCATGGTGGCCATGTTGGTGACTTATAACAGAAGAAGCTAACAAGGCATCTTTTGTTAATGTTGTTAATGTCCACCAGCATGGCAGTGATGATGTACTGTAACATGCAAACAAACAACAGGCAGTCACAGTCTTTGTCCATGCCAATGGTGCTAAAAAGTTTCACTTTGCATACATTTATGTCTAGTTGTCACTTGTGTTTATGCATGAAGGTAAAATAAAGTGTCACTGATAATAAGACAAGTAGGAGTTCAGATTGGGCTCCATATAAATCCTTGTAGGAACAAGTCGCTGTTTACATGACCAGTCTGACTCATTCTGATTGCAATCATGTCTGATGACTAGCTGAGTCTCACTCAGTCTATAACCACATTCTTTAGTACAACAGGCTTTTGAATGTTGTTGATTCAAGGCTTATCAGTGGTCTTTCCCTTAGACTTCTGACCTTTCATTGCCTTCGTGTGGCCCTTATGTCTGTCTTTTGAGACCTTTCAGCAGCATCTACAGAACTTTTAATGTCTTCACATACCTTTGCATACTTTTGTCCTGTGCAAGATTATCTAATCACATACAAAAGCAGCTCATCAAATAAACAAACAAAATCATAAATGATGAGCCACTTGTATGTGACTGGATAGTGCTGTAAACATAAGAGGAACACTATAATCTCCCTGGTGGGATTATTTTTGACAGCTCAGCCAGAGCATGCATCAAAATATGATTGCCGAAGTGATTGCTTCACAATTAGGACATGTCAGGAGGCAAATTTTTCAAGCGCTCTTTTATCACTTAAATTTTTTGCCCAAAACAGAGCATTTAAAACTCTACGACTAAAGTGGAATTTGCAAATTGTTCAATTGATCTTAAACTTTCACAAAATGTGAGTTGACATTTCAACTGCAGAAAGTTGTTGGGGAATTGAGAAATTCTAAAAACTGTGATTTTGACAACCTTTCCCACATAACTACTCCAATGACGTTCAGGATTTTCCACAGACATCACCATACTTGTAAAAAAATCTGAGTAACCACATCACAGTATTGCAATATGATTACTCCAAAATTCTATGATTGAATTAAACATAATTATTTTAAAAACTCAAATTATTTGCAGCCCTAGATCTAGAGCTTTTGGAGCTCACTCAATAGGCTCTCAAACGAAGTTGAACAAAATTTGAAGTTTCAACCTGTATTTTTTTTTACATATCCTTGTAGCCAATTTCATAAGCTTGAATGTATTAATAAGGCACAACATGTTATTTCTGGTATCTGGTAACCTCAACCTTGGGAGTTTTTGCCTTTGTATACATTTTAAGAATTAGCAGCACTGCAGTTTTGCAGTTTAAATATCAACTTACATTTTGTAAAAGTTTAAGACTAATCGAAGAAATTCCACTTATTAAAGTTGTAGAGTTTTAAATGCTCTGTTTTGGGTAAAAGATTGAAGCAGAGAAAAGAACGCTTGAAACATTTCCTGCCTAACATGTCCTAATGTGAAGCCATCACTCAGCCAACCATTTCTAGTAACATTTTGACGCATGCTCTAGAAGCGGTCATCTCAATCAATAGCCACATCTCAATCCCTTAGGGAGATTGTAGTTTTTCTCTTGCATTTAACAGCTGTCATTGAAAAATAGGAAAAGCTAAAAGGTCCCAAAAGACAGACAGAATGGCTACAAGAAGGCAATGAAAGGTCAGGGAAGGCTAAGGTGGGAAGACAACATGCAAGATGTAGATTCGATAGCTGGGCAATGGGCCATTTCCCCAGCTGTTTTTAATTTTGGACCGGCTATGGAAAGCTGTAACAAGCTGTAATCATTAGAAAATACATTTTCCCACTACACCAAAGGCTTTAACAGAGATTCTGCTAACTCTGAATTTCTAAGACCTGAAACAACCATAGGAGCTGATCAAAGTCGGGACCCGGCTAAACCACAGGGCGATTCACAAGACCGACATATGACAGTTTTACCAATAAAAATCAAGCTGTACCAGAGCTACTGGGTTTTTTCATAATAATAATAATTTATTACTTATATTGCTCATTTCCTATACAAATACTCAAATGTGCAGTCCTTACATTCATCATATAAATATAAATAATCGAAGTTAATAATAATTGCTGCCGCAGCGAGCAAGCCAGGCACCAGTTCTAATCTGTAAGTGGGTCCAATTTTTACCACAATGCATCACTTCTATTGTCTTTTTTTACCACACTGCTTTGCAAGGATCTGATCAGCACGTGACATTACACAAGGTGGAATCTGCATTGTTGAGCTAACTATGTTCAACCTTTCTTTAATGCATTTCTGTGTATGCGATTCTTGTGTAATCATGAATTTGTTGAAGTGTCGGACATGTAACTATTTCTGTGTGAACTATCAGTTTCCAGAGAGCAAGATCTCTCCTGTTATCAAGATGGTGAGCAGCAAATAATTGTCTTCTATTGGCATTTACAATTACATTCTCAATTACAGTTGATTCCAGTTTAAACTTCACCGGGGAGAACAGCAGTTTGTTGTGCCGGAAATCTTAAGACAATGTCGGGAATTGGTAGGCTCAGGGAATTTACCGGGAGATCGTTGATATGTCGGGACAAAATGAAAATAAATTGCGACAACTTTTGAGAACACACCACAGCTCAAACAGGATTCAGTTGCACGGATAGCGCCAAAACTACAAAATATATTCATCTAACACCTTAGCAATTTTTATCACCCGGTAATCTCGTTTTCCTGCCAGTGCTACTGTAGGTTCTTGATCTTCTAATACACTTCCTTAACTGAGCAGAGCAGCATTCACTACCTGTTAGGTATACTTGTAATAATAATAATAATTTACATACGTTTTACGAGCATTTATACAGCGCTCAATGCTCTTACAATATCAATGATAGTAATAAATTAAAAATAATAATACCAATCTACTTACACATGTTATAGTAATATCGAGCAAGCTATTTAAAAATAAAAGTCTTTAAGGTCTCGATAAAAGGTTGATGTGTCATTTTGGAAAAACGCTCTTGCAGCATCCCAATTAAAGCCACAGAGACGTAGTAACTATATACCATTTTAAAGGTCTTGAATTGAAGAAAGTATATATTTAATCCGTTTTGAACAAAAGTTAAAAGCGTAAATGTTGTATATTTTTGAATGCGAAATGACTGTCCACCAGTAGGAGTTCAACCCTTCAGGCTTTTAAACAATTTTTTTCTTAATTATCTGTTTCGAATCCCAACTAAATTGTCTCAAATACTGGTGTTTTTTTTTATATATTTTGCGTATCACAGATTTTATCCAATTTCAAAGTCGAAAAAGTAGTTTTTCATCCCATTTTGATACAAACCAGGTCATAAAACCTGTATAAAAAAAAAACCTGTACGAAAAAGAATTTCAAGATTCTCCAACACAGTATTTGAGAATTGGCTGTTTTCTACAACTCATGATTTTTTTTGGAAAATTGGACAAAACGCGAAGCTGGACTTCAACGAAGTTCTGTTTTTGGCCGAAAAGAAGACCAGAGAAACAGACCGAATAAAGATAACAAAGCTTTTTTGCTTGATTCTTTGTGGACTTTCGGTCTTCGATGATTCTAACTTCTTGGAACTTGAGTATAAACATATAAATCCCTCTAGCCATTGTTGTCCTAAAAAGCGAACGAAAAGTGGTGCAGAAAATCACAAGATAGCGAGAATGAAAGAATAACAGCAGCTGTCTCATTTTTTGCACCTTTTTTCGCGCCTTTTTTAGGCTTTAAAAAAAATTTTTTTGTGATGCTAGATTAGGGCCTTTAAATTTAGAATTTGCAAAAAAACGTATTTTCCAAACTTTTCCATTTTTAACCTTTATTGAGACCTTAACTTAGATTTAAACACATTACAGTGTCGGCACTCCTGAAGTCTTGTTTGTACCAGTACATAGTATTGGCTGATAGATCTAGAAGAGCCTATCGGAATATGCCTTAAGTTGAGTTGTGTTTGGATGGGACCTTAAATAGCTTAAAGCAGTTTTGAGAAAAAGTGGTTATTCATAATAAACCCCATTTACTTGGGACATTTCTCTCTGATTCTCATTTTTTGCGATACTTGTATGATCCCCAAAATGGATGTTTTAGTGTCATACAGAATCTGAATCATTGGTGTGCGAAGTGTCATATTCATATTGAGCATTAGCAAAAATGAGTTGTAAAAGTGCAAGAATATAATCGTACCCTAGAGTGAACACTGCAGTTCTACTTTAACATAAAAGTTTTTATTGTTCTGTTCCAGTCATGGCAACCAACAAGTGTTCTCCTGTCGTGGAATTGGTATTGCAGTTGACTGGTTTCTTCAGAGAGGACACAGAGACATCAAAGTGTTTGTCCCATCCTGGCGTAAGGAGGTTTCTAGACCAGAGAGCCCAATAATTAACCAGGAGGTACTAACACGTCTGGAGCAAGATAACATATTAGTATGGACTCCATCAAGACGTATTAATGGTCGTCGGGTTGTTTGTTATGATGACAGATACATTGTCAGGCTTGCATTTGACACTGATGGTGTCATTGTCTCAAATGATAACTTTAGGGACCTACAAAACGAGTGTCCTGAATGGAAAAAAGTTGTGGAACAGAGACTTTTGATGTTTTCATTTGTAAATGACAGATTCATGCCACCGGACGATCCTGCAGGACGTCATGGACCTACACTGGATGAATTTTTATGTAAAGGATGTGGCAAGCAGTGCCCTTATGGTAGGAGATGTACCTATGGAAATAGGTGCAAGTATTTGCATCCAGAGAGAAACTCAAAAAGTGAAGCTGAACTGCAGGCAATGGCTCCCCAGATTGCTGATCGTCTCACTTCCTCACCTCCAGATATTCCCTATGGCAAGGTAAATACAGAAAGGTCAGCCCCAGGTCGGCCTCTTCCTCCCCCTCCTGATATGCCAGCTTACTTATTAACAAAGCCCCTACCCCCACTCCCAGCAGATGTTATCAGGACGAAAACCAAGCCACTCCCGCTCCCACCACATGAGTTTCATCACAACATGACACGCATCTTTCCTCCGACATTGCGCAACAGTCAGTCAACCAATAGCCAGATGGCACGACCTGCGTCGGACCCACTACCAGCCCGAGACCCATACTGGGACATAAACACTATGTCGGATCATTTTAACAGGATAGTTAGCATGTCAAATCTAGATGGATGTGCAGTTGGTGGTATTGGGCTGTCACGACGGGGAAGTGTACCTCAAATTGTTCCAAATGGATCCTCTTATGGAGAGGGATTTCCTTCCCTTCCACCATCTAATGGTCATACTATATATGCACCGCATCCAAGTATGGGTTGTCCCCCAGATATGGTAACACACAGTATGGTAGCCCCTCCTGTTCATACTCCAAATGATGGAAGACCTCTGAGTGGAGAGTGGATACCAAAGGAGGCAGTATATGGAGCATGTGGCTTCCATCCATCATACACTGGTCACTTCTCTCCAAATCAACAAACTGGTTATCTGCCACAACATTGGGGTGTGACACCACCATTCTCACAACCACCCCATGTCCCATTTAACCCCCATGGCCCTCCATTCCACTATGCCTCAAATAATAGAACAAGTTATCACCCACAGTACCCAAGGACACCATATAGGGGTCAGTGTAATAGTTACTATAGGACTCGTGGTATACCAATTGACTCAGAGGTCTCCGACAGTCCAGATGGAGCGCAAGGCTGCTCAGAGGAACTAAGAATAACTGCTTATGAGAAACTTATGGAGGTTTTCCCAGATGCTGTTGAAAAAATCCTGAAAGTTCTTGATGAAAATCCAGAGGAGACAAGTGTAGAGAAGTTAACAGAGTTATTTCTGGATAATACACAGGAAACCTCAGAGTAAAGTGCAGGGTATGGTTCAGTGTTGGTTCAAGTTTGGTTAATATAATAATTGTTTTATATGGAGTACTAATTATTTTGTGGCTGTATGGATTAATGATGTTTTCATATTACATGTTCTTTTGCATCCAGATTTATAAACTTCATACTTTGATCATAATTTGTAATAATAATGGCAGAGTTTTCTACCCTTTTATAATAATTGTTATGCTAATTAATACCCTTTTGATATCAAACATTTAGATGTGATAAATGCTTTTTTTACCAGTCAAACCTAGTGAAATAATTATAAATCAAAGTTAAAGCAGTGCCGACTGTATTTACTGTTGAAAAAGTGGTCCACATTGGCTGTTTTTAAGGTTACCTATTAGTGGTAACAATACCAAGCTGACTAAACACTTGAATAATCTAAGTGTTCTGGAGATACATGCACTGCAATGGAAGGGCTTTGTGCAACAATGGTGTAAGTGACTCATCACATTCAAGTTCTTTGTTTTCTAAGGGATAATTAAGAATGTGATCACGAGATATTTGTGCCCTTTTTGCACAGAACCAGATAATATTATAAAGAAAAAAGTGTATTATTTTCTACATTAATTTGGTAAGAGTTCAAAATTGGTAAAATTATATTAAATATTTTTAAGTTACTGTAAAAGTTATAACATGTATATCCCATTAATGTTTTGGTATTATTGCTATATATTTATAAAAATGGCTCAAGAAGAATTAGTAAGTGTAAAAGTATAACTTTTTTACTAACCAGGGTTGTAACAGTATTCCCTGTTGACATTGTTCACATCCTTCCCAAAATGAAGAGACAGAGAGAAAGAAGAAAGAGAACTCTGCTGGTAGAGTTCTCTTTCTTCTCTCTCCCTCCCTTCATTTTGAGAAGGAAGCAAACTCTGCCAGCAGAGAAGTAACAGTAAAGACTGGGAATATTGAGGTCCATACAAAAATGATAGAGGGCCGAGATTCCACAGTACGGCCCTGAGCAAGTATTAGGTTAGTAAGTTAACTTTATTGCATGACAGTTATTGCTACCAATGGAGGAACAGTCACTTGAACTGATCTCAAGTGTCTTGCCTTATAATGACAATTTATAGACCCATTCGAAAAATGGCGTCCAATTTAACTAACTATTGTTTAGGCTTGACTAGCCTCGCCTACACGGTCGAAAGCTTTTGTGTGTACTGACTAGCCTCGTGTTCACGTTACCAGAACAATAGCTTTTTAAATTGGACGCCATTTTTCGAATGGGTCTATAATCTCGTGAATATAGAAATGTGTAACCAAATAATTAAAATAATGGACCAAACTTAACAATGGTCCTTTACACCACTTACCGGTATATAGGCATGCATACCATTCTTATTTTTGCAGAGAAAAAATACATTTTAAGAGAAAAAGAACATCTTACAAAAAATTGGTAATTCCGTTACCCATTTAAGGTGCAGACACACTTAACATTGCTGTCAATTGCTTTGAAATAGGGTTGAGATATTCTGCAACACTGCAGGCAACAATTTTCAGAGGGGGTACATAAAGCAGTTGCCACACAGTGTTGCAGCACACTTACCTATAGTAAAAGGATTGTAGGCTGCGACTGTTGATCTCTGTTCTTTATAAATGTTACTTTCACTGATTAAGTTTGACTGGGTCATGATAAAAGAAACTATTTTTAAAGATTTTCTATGATTGAAATTCAAATATTCCTTTGGTCTTTTCCTTGAATTCTATTGAGGTTTTTGGATCCCATGAGTCCGTCCATAGCATTTAATGATTGTTCCTCTGGTTAGGAAATGGAGTTGAACTGTTATAGTTCATGAATCGACAAAGTTTAAGGGCACATGATAAAAGACAAAAGTATAAAACTAAAGAAGAAGGTATTCTGTCCATTTTCTTGATTTGTGACCAGTGAAAGAAATATTCAATTGTCAAATTTGTAAATGTATTAAACAGTACTGAACAGTGGATATTTCGTCATGTGGACGAAAACCTGTAGAGTTTCGTAATATTATATGCAAACAACTAGCAACATCCAATCAGCACTCTTTGCTAAATTCGATCAGTAGAAACCAACTAGTGTTCTATTGGTAATCTTGTGATCTGATTGGCTAAGCTAGTAACTATGATAGGGAGTAGTGAAAATGACAGTTGCAATTAGAGTACTTGCTCTCAGGTTCTATGGCAGATACATGTAGTTGACTTGGAGTTACATTGTATGTTACTTGTCAACTATCAGCCAACAGAATTAAGCACAATCAGAGGTTTGAATGAAGACAAAATCTTGTAATCGTTTTTGCCAGCTACAGATCAAAGAAAATGGTAGTTAGTGCACATAAGATGGAGGAACCTTTTATTTCTTATATACACTGCAGCATAAAATGTTTGATTTTTTACAATCAACTTTATCTGGATTTTTTTGATGGTCTATCAGATATACTGTAGATATACAATAGATAACTAGTTCCTGTAAAAACTAAAATGTAATAATCAATAGTCGGTAGTGTAATAGTCGGTATGCTAACTGTCATGATTAACATACTTATGGGGGGTTTGCATACCTTAATCGGCTCTTAGTGTCTGCCATTTAATCCTGATTCAGCTTAAAGGCTGAAACCTGGTGTAGAATGACTAATTATTATAGCAAAAAAAAGATCTCAAGCCTACCTCTTAGTGCCTTCTAACCTGTAATACATTCAACATTATTATTTGAGGGTCACTGCAGTTGCCATTGTTAAAGGGGCACTATGAACCCCAAAAATGATAAACTTTCTCATGACGAAAGACAAAAATAACTGCTAAGATTAGCAGAGTATACTCTCCAGGTATACTGGAGAAAATATGAGATAATTTTGATGAAGGATAGCAAAGATTTGAGTGAATGAGAAAGAGAAATTTAGAGCAACTTGAAATTAGTTCACCATAACCAAAATCAAGTTTCTACAATAAGTTTTTGTAATCCACTTTAATCTTTGCCATCCTCTTTTGACTATCGAACAATTGAATAACTGCATATTAGGACATTCACATGGTATATAATTTTCTCTTATGTCAGGCAGTTACTTTTGTAGTTTTGTTTTGAAGGTTCAGTTCAATTGACAGCCATTCTATTAATATGCAGAATGCATTCATGGGAGTTTTGTTAGATTAATTTGGTTACAATAAGTCTGTACTGTACGAAAATGGCGATTGTAACGATTTTCTATTGTTCAAGCTCGCAAAGCATTAATCCTGATTGACATTCTTTAACTTAGTCTTAATGTCAATTGTACAGCACCTTGACGTCTAGTCTGTTTGTACTTTTGTCAACAAAATAACTATTTTTTTTAATTATGGTAGTTATTTGTGCCAATTATTTTCAAGCAAGATGCTATACCAAAAAAAAAAAAGATGTCTGGAAATTTGTCCCAACAATTTTTACTAAGCCCTGGTTAAAGCAATTGAACAGTTTACTAAGCAACATGGATGGTGCGTCATTCAGTGAAGTTCATTGGTGTTTGACAATGTTCAATGCAAGTTTGAATTCTAACAAGCACTGAGTATCTATTCGTTCTAGGCATGGTTTAACAAATCACCAAATGAACATCACTCAACACAACATTGACCATTATTATACCATACAAATAATCCAATCAAAAATTAATGTGTGTATTAGGGTCATGTGCTTGCCATGTAGAACAGCTACATAAAATTAATGGCAGCTACAACATTGTACCTACAGTATTGGAGAGTTTGCATGGGCTGTTCATGCTATTGTGTTAAATGTCAGATTGCAGGATTATTTGTTTGGTATAATAAAATACTTAATATAGGATTTATGGTAAATATTCCAGTCTCTACTTTTAATATTAGACTTGACCTTCGGTTTTGCCCAATATTGAAGTCTTGGCTATTCAATAATATAATGTTCAACTGGTTGGACTGGGGCTTTATAAAAAAAAAATCCAATTTTGTTTATTTTGAACAAAAAAAATATCATGAAACACTGAGTGAAATCATCTGTAAATAAACGTTTGCATTTTGCAAAAGCTTCTCACCATATAGGCTCTTGCTATCTTGAACACTTATGGCAAAGCAAGAAATAGTGTTCAACATATTTTTATATTTATAGAGTAAACAAGTATGAGATTCAGCCAGGAATAGCCACCTCAAGTTAGGGAGAGTAGGTTAGCAAGCCTATTGGTTTATCTATTAATATCATTCTCAGATATGTAATTCAGGGGTTGCTGTATGCAATACTTCTTAGTACACAGTATATTTGTATTTAATATGGGACAGTCTCCATTAAATTAATCTGCACTCTTAACAGACAGAATTCAAAAGCCAAACAGTAATTATATTTTATATAATTTCCAGTTCTTTGACCAAGAGAGAAACTAGTGCACCCTTTGCTTTGATGAAGGGCTACAACGTAGTACTCAAAATGTCAGCTGCAACTTACTGTTTGCATACCATTATCAACTCCTAAGTTGATGTGTGTATCTTAGTAGTGCCCCCTTTCCTGGCCCACTACATCCTGGTCACAGCTCTTCTCTCTTTCTCTGAGAAAAGGATTTAGTAAAACATTGGCTTTACACCACTGTGTACTAATGTTTGCATACAGCCATCCTTACTGCTCTTTGTGAGAGCGATGTCCATGTAGGAACATTTTATAATAATAATTTTTATTCTGAACATAATTATATTAATCAGAATTATACTACAGAACTTTGTTAGCATTATTTTGCAAGCTTTCTACTGATCACGTTTATTGGAGAATTGTAATATTTTTCTATTTGATATTTTTCTACAATATCTTTACCAAATCCTTTGCAGAAGAATCACTCAAAAAATATAAATTAGAGTCCTTTCTGGTACTCTTAAATAACTAGTCCTATTGGGACCAGCCATAAATGAACATTATTTTTAAACTCTTGCAACTACCTTTTTATTTAAAAACTCAAAAATATATTTTACACACATTTGTATTTCACTAGTAACAAGATTGAGTTCCAATATTATTGCTCTGTAACCATAAATTTTGCACTGAAGCATAAACCCTGGGCAGTTTTAAATAAATAATTATTTAGTTTCAAAACCCAGAAAATCAGTTTGCCCACTAATTATTTTATGTAGCTAAACGAATGTTTCACTTTGTGCTTGAATGCAAGTGGGGTTATCATTATTTCTTATTATAAACTTTATCATCATCGTTATAATTATATTTAGTTCTTATGGTCAATGAGCCAAAAAAATTTTACGGGGTTCAACCATGAAAATATTGTTATCACTTGTTATTGCTGTTAGAAGTTTAATTGGTTGGTTGCATGTCATGTTGGTTAGTATTTAACAGATGTCTCATTACCACTTTTGGAGCTGATTGCAACCCAAAAGCAAGGCCTCGAAATGTTCAAAAAGTTCATGTCATGTAATTGTTACAAGTTATTTTCTCAAAGGATTTTCAATAAATCTCCAGACCCCTTTGTCAGCCCATATATGTGCAGGTATCGTGTTTCTAAACTCTTTGGAGATTTTGAACATAATACCACACTTCATTGTCATCACACAAAATTTGGAATAATCTTGCAAAAGTATAATTATGGTTCACATCATTGGGTTCTTTGAGGTACATTGTAGAACGTCTTGTGCTATAGATGGTTTGCACTCAATCCCCAGAGATTCAAATGACAAAGGGCATGGCGGCCATGTTGGTGTACAGAACAAAAGAAGCTAATGAAGAATCTATTGTTAACTGTACACCAACATGGCGGCTATGACGTAAAGTGCAAAGGGTCTATAGTTTAAGATATACTAATAGTCAAATGTTAAGAAGAGACCACTACAGTAAAGGGCTGACCAAACCAATGTTTCATGTAGATTTCTAAAGTGGATACCTCTCGACAGCAGCAATTTTCAGCTGGTCCTGAGATTGCTTGCTTTAGAGTTGGTATTTCACTTTATTGTTTGTTGGGTCCCTGAGAAACCCGACGTAAGTTCTTTTGTTCAACAGAGAGCATGGTTTGGAACACAAAGGACAAAAGTTATTGCATGTATAAATTATAGTCAGCAGTTGCATGTTCATTTGGTCAAGGCTTTATATAATTAACAATGAGACTACTAGTTCAAAGTTTTTATTAAATAAATAGTGTCCATTGAAGAACTATCAGCTAATAATAGTTGCCTGCAGAAAACGTTTGAGGGCTTTATAATTATGGTAGTTTTAAGAGCATCAAATCTCCAAGGGAAACTCTCTGTGTATAGTTCCAAGACAGACTTTTTGTCATTATTGTTAATCACAAAATTGTCTTCCACTCTTGTTTGCATAAGCAGACAACAACTATCATGTCGTGATCAATTTCATCCAATCAGAATCAAGATAATTTTAGTTCACCACAAAATTTTGGTGTGCATTCATTGGCCAAAAGCGATCACGTCAGGCAATAGTGCCTGCTGAGAGTCGAAGACAATTTTGCGATGAACAATAACGACATATAGAGTGTGTCTGACTCGGAACTATTGGCTGATAGTGGAAAAATGATGTTCTTAAAACTAATATATTGTAAGCCCTTGAACTGCATCTTGGGCTTATATTCATTTTAAGAACATCAAATTTCTGTGGACAACTATAAGCCGATACATGTAGTTCCTCGACGGATACACTATTATTTGTATAGTAGTATGCTCCGAGTCAACTATCAACCATAGAAACTGAGAGCGAGTAATCTAATTGTTTTAGTAGAAACCAACTGAAACGATAAAACATTTAATTTGTTTTTGACATTATTTTGTTGAAATTTGTTGTTTTTGAAAACCACTCCAACACAGTATAGATAGTGAGTAGCTAATAGCCAGTCAAATTGCACTATTCCTGTTGGAATACTAGTTGGTTTCTGCACATAGGGGCATTTGAAGTTGTGGTATTGGTTAAAACTACTGTACATTGTTGTTCAATAAAAAGTTTATAAATGTTCAATCATGGTTAGTGTCTTTCATATATATGATTTTTGTTCAGAAGGAAAAAAGAGCGAAATAATGTTCAGTGGGAAAGAGACATTAGAATGCAGTGGTGAATAAGGATCAACTGAAATGTACAAAATTCAGTTACAATGTAAATCATCTATTTTTGACTGAAAGAACAGTGAACCTTGATGATTTCCCTGGTTGCAGAACCTTCTATTCCTCCCTTTCTGTAATCAAACTGGTGGGGGAAAGAAAGCTCTAGTCACCCCATTGTTGTGCATGCATTGCATTACTAAACGACACAAACACTTTTGCCATGTTTGGAGGAGTTGACCAACGAGAAGAAGTGATCCCATGGTAATTAGTATGCAAACTAATAATTGACGTCGGTGGATGTGCGGTATCAGCAGACTCAAATTTAAACCAGCAAATATTTTACACAATCATGCATACTGTATATTTATATAATTTATTCGTCCATGGTCATGGACAGCAGTTAGTTCAAACAATGTTGCGACTCCGGGCAGAGCCTTGCCTTCAGGAGGAAATCAGACCTCTAGGCATCTGATTTCCTCAGGGAAATGTTAAAACAAATTTTAAAGTGACATTTAATGAGAGGGGGGAAGGTTTTAGTATGCGAGTGAGCATCATCTGGTGGGTAACCTGTAGACTGGCCCCTTTTTAAAGTGCTCCTAAACCCATTTTAGTTTAATTTATTTTCAAAGTCTAGATGAAAATTTAGGACAAATGAAAACGTCTGTATAATTCTTGATTTTTAAATCGTGATTAAAGTCCTGTGCATTTCGTTTCTCAACCGTGCAATTTGAGGTCTTAGTAGAGTAACATAAGATCAAGCAAAAGCTATTGTTCCCTAGCACTTGCATGTTGTACCAAGGTTCTATTGTAATGGATTCTCAAAAGACTTGCGGTAATGATGTCCTCCAGCACTCTAAATGGTGAAAAAAGCCTTAAATTCTCCGTATTCCTCCAAACAAATTTCCCTCCAGCTCCATCGTAATCCAACAACTGCTTTCAAAATGGCCGACTAAACGTGGAGCCCCAGTACCCCCAGTATTACAGGTCAGTTGAAAATCGGTTCCAAAAACTCGGGGCTGAAAGGGTTAATACCACCCGATCATGTGACCTTTGTGCTAAAAAAAAATCAGAATGGTTCCATGGAGTGTTGTCAAATAATGCCATTTTAATGCTGTGTGACACTATTCTGGAAAATATTTTTTTTTTACAATTGATATGGTTTCAATGCAAACTGCAAGCATGGTTTAAAAGTGGGCATGCCTGTACAATCAACAATGGGAATATGCATATCTACAGGTAGTGGTCACTGCAAATCATTTTGATAAAGTTTAACATTGGACCACCCACCATACTTTAGGCCTTGGTTCTTAAAAACAGACAACCGACTGAGACATTAAGTGCATTTCATTTCTGCTCCTAGCTCCTGTCTGGAAAATAGTTCCACATAAACACTGCCATGTTGAACCATGTTTAGCCATGGCTTCATGCTTATATAGAAATTAGCAGAATAGAAGGGACTTGCTAGAGCCAATACCAGCTGAACATTATTTTGGTCAGGGCTACCCTAGCAACCAAAACAGCTCAGAGCACTAGTTGCTACCCAAGCAACTAAAACAGCAAATTCTAAACAAATACTATTAGTGTAATGCCTAGCCTGCAAATACAGCTGTCTCGCATCGGGAGCCACAGTCTAAACGCATCCCATGGGAGAGACGTCTGCGATTCGAGGCCAAAACTTCCATACCAATGACTTTATGGGGCCAGGATATGATCGCATCATTTGATAATTTGGCTATTATGCCTAATTATCATATACTAGCCAATCAAATAATGACCAGATCCTGGCCTTGAATCGCAGATGTGTCTCTAGTACATAATAATAATAATTAGCATAATATTAGCATAATTATTATGCTAATTACGGAGTACAAAATAAAAATAAGCATAATAACTGAGTGCAATAGATACAGTAACCTTACCTTTTTGTTTATTTAAAGTAACTACTATGAATAACCACAACTAATAATAATACATTATTACCCCAACAGAATTATACATTGCCTCTGCCACTCCCTCTCCCTTATTACCAACAATAAATATCTACATACAGATATAAATAATATTGGTGTAATCATGAAGTTAAATTTTACAGAATGTATCTGCTTTTGAAAATACTGGAAAAGACGAGAAGTCTGAGCATATTGCAGCTCTTCAGTTAACTTGTCAGTAAATACTGTTATCAGCATTTGATGTACATGTAGTGGAAACAGACTGTGGGCTACAACTAAAGGTGTTTATTAGACTGTCAAATATGAATTTAATTTAATAAACTCAAGACAACATACGTTTCTCTCAAACACTACATGTATAATTATTCTGAATAACTTCAAACAAAAATTACACTAATAATTATTATAACCTGAACTATTCTATGACTGTGCCTTCAATGCTTGCCGTCTTCTCACATCCCAGTTATACACTCTTGCCATATCTATTGGTGAAGAGTTAAGGAATGATAGTCTGCAAGAAACTGTAGTAACTTCAAAGATTCGCCAGAATCATTCATGAATGATTGGGTATGTTTACACTGCATTTCACTCTACCAAGTAGTACTGAGAAAAGATGGAAACAAATTGAACTTAAAGTTTAAATTGCTAAACATCAGTCTTCCAATAAAATAATGTGTCATAAATCAATCTACAGAATGATAAAGTACAATACACCTGTACATATTTGTATATGTAACTGTTAATATGCCAAATGGAAGTAAGATGTATAAAAAAAAAATGCTATATATAACCATTTAGGAAGCAGCATTTGCTCAAATCATCGCCCCACTCAAATAAAAGCCCCCAACTGTACCCTTTACCTATTAATCAAGTCAAAGAATACCTTTGTTTGAGGAAGAGGACTCTGACAAGGACTCCTCATCGCCATATGATATCAATTTCTGAAATTAGTACTTACAAATGTAACAGTATTTTCGACTTCATGAGGTGCCAACAATTGAAATAATCACCCTGCCCAGATAATCAACTTGCTTGATAAAATTATATATAACCTTTGGGGGGATGCAAAGGGTATAGTTTTTGAGCTGTTTTAGGCTGAAATAAGGTAATTTAATTTGCATGTTTAGTAGACACAAAAATCATTTTATCGATGATGTCATCATTATGACATCACTAAGTTATTTATGGAGACCCAATACCATGAATGTCAAAGTTTGAGCTGCCTGCCATTAGAAATGAGATATGGGCGTGTACTTAAAATCACGTGACCGATGATGTAATCGGTACGATATATCACCACCAAGTGATTCATGGGGACCCAATACCATATCTGTCAAAGTTTGAGCTGCCTGCCATTAGAAATGAGATATGGGTGTGCACTAAAAATAATGTGATCGATGATGCCATTGTTACGACATCACTACCAAGTGACTCATGGGGACCCAATAACTTTCCATTAGAAGTGAGGGAGATATGAGAATGTACTAAAAATAATGTGATCAATGACATCATCATTACAACATGACCACTAAGTGATTGAAGGGGATCCAATACCATGTCTGTCAAAGTTTGAGCCACCTTCCATTAATATCAAGTGAGTTATGTAGGCATGAAAACATACAAGGGTTTTATGTCACTCACTAGGACTCAGGTATGTGTGGCTGAATGAGCACACATCTCCCACATGGATAGCACAGTTGCTTGCTCAAGTATATATTAATGCACTTGCCTTCACTTTAAGTGCTGTTAGTAGTAAGAGGGGAACCAGAGGACTTGAGCAACATCAATTCCAACAGCAATTAATATTCCACATCGAGCTTCAATTATTAATTAAATGAAATATTGATTACTATTATCAATTTTCATTCCAAGCATTCCATTCTGTTAACATCTTAGTGAGAGAGACAATTTCCCCAACCATCGCATTAACTCGTTCCTGTGCTTGCACACATCCACAAGTTAAAAAGGGTATGGAAAATCTTATATTTGGTCTGAAATAGGGTTGGGGTTTTGAGACCCGGGTGGCAAACCCACCCAAAATTCCTGGGAGGACTCCCTCAGTCCACCCTGGACTTTAAGGGCCACTACGAAAATTGCCCATACCTTACAAAACTCCACTGAAACCTGTAAATGTTGTGTATCTACATGAGGTCTGTACATTAAATATTTCGTGTTAAGGAACACGATTTAACTAAACCTGCAGTGTCTGGCTGTTATTTTAAGGATACTGACTTCTGTTGTTGTATACTGATCCCTCAGGAACCCCAGATCAATCTCTAACTCTTCCAGGGTTTTGACTGCAGTTGTGAGGTTTTTCTTCAGCAGATCTTCTGCCTCATCAATTGTGTACTCGAGCATTACATTGGCCTAAAGACATACATACGTACAAAGATTGGTTATACCCCTAAGCCTAATAAGCTGTGCACTGAACTTTACTCCTTATAATTGAGGGGGTCATTGTGCACAAGAACAGTGTAAGTGACTTGTGATCAAGCTCTAAGTTACTCCCTTAGAAAACAAAGAATATCTAGGAGAATTCCGCAGGTCAAAAGGAATAATTTAATATGCTGATCTTGGATGGACCTCTTCAATTAAGGTCTTGATAAAGACGTGTTGACGTGTCATTGCAGAAAAACGCTCTTGCAGTGTCCCAATTAAAGCCACAGAGACGTACTATATACCGTTTTAAAGGTCTTGAATTGAAGAAAGCATATATTTAATCCATTTTGAACAAAAGTTAAAAGCATAGATGTTGTATATTTTTCAATGCGAAATGACTCTGTCCACCAGAAGGAGTTCAGCCCTTCAGGCTTTGAAACAATCTTTTTCTTAATTACCCCTTTTGAATCCCAACTAAATTGTCTCAAATACTGTGTTGGGCATTTTTGATATGTTGCATATTACATATCTTATCCCTTTTCAAGGCCATAAGGCTATAAAACCTGAACGAAAAATAATTTAGAAATTCCCCGACACAGTATTTGAGAAACGGCTGTTTTCTATGACTTGTGAAAAATTAGGAAAATTGGACAAAACATGAAAAGGATGGACTTCAACAAAGTTCTGTTTTTGGGTGAAAAGAAGAGCAGAGAAATAGCCCAATAAAGGTTTTAGATTCATTTCACAGTTGACTAAGAAGTCCCGCCTCCAAGGGTAATCCTCATTAAAATTAGCCAATCCGAGCGATTCAAGTTGTGTTCAGTCTCGGCTGATTACAAAGTTCAGACGAGCTATACAGTTTACTGATGCTCAATACTTCTACAGAAACTAGTGTCAAACCAGTTGAATTTCAAGAAGAAACACTCTTTTATGAGTACAGAAAAAATGGTACCACAGTAAGCAAACAATAAGCAGGGAAAACCATTGAAGCACTGCTCGATCCACACCGGCCAGTTACACGGTAGACTGTTTGTCATTCTAATTTCATTGCCACTGAAATTTTAACAAAACTAGCATTGAATTCTCTTAAACGTTTTGGTCGATTGAAGATAACAAAACTTTGTTTGATTCTTCGTGGACTAAATTCGGACTTCGATGATTCCAACTTATTAGAAGTTGAGTATAAATCTCTCTAGCCATTGTTTGTCCTATAAAGAACTTTACACCCGCTGCCAAATTTGCTCACAAAACTAAATTGTGCTGCTTTTCTCTTTTCTTCTTTTTTGAATACCACCAAGAACAATATACTTTTACACTTATGGGCATTGCATAATTTAACGTAGAAATCTTTTCAAACGAAAAGTAGTGCAGAGAATCACAGGATTGCGAGAATGAAATAATGACAGCAGCTGTCAATCATTGTTCACACCTTTTTAGTGGGAAATCAGAAAGTCACATTTTCAAGGCTTTAAAAAATATATTTAAGTTTAAGGTTTTTTGTGATGCTAGAGTATTAAGGCTTTTTAGATTTAGAATTTGCTAAACTAATTTAAGGTGTTTAGGGCTAGTCACTAATTTAGGGTGTTTAAAATAAGAGCTAGTCACTAATTTAGGGTGTTTAGAGCTTGTCACTAATTTAGGGTGTTTAGAGCTAGTCACTAATTTAGGATGTTTTGAGCTAGTCACTAATTTAGGATGTTTTGAGCTAGTCACTAATTTAGCGTGTTTAGAGCTAGTCACTAATTTATGAAACAGATTTTAATGCTTCTTCAATAATTATTGTCCTGTGAACTAATCCAAACCCCAACCACACATTTAAAAACATCCTAACCATGCATCCACAATGGGTGCTCACTAATCTAAGGTGTTTTGGGCTATAGTCACTAATTTAGGGTGTTTAGAGCTAGTCACTAATTTATATTTTTAGGGCTTCGTCAATAAACAACAGACAAATATAATGCTTCTTCAATTGTCCTGTGAACTAATCCAAACCCTACCCCTACATTTAAACTGTTTACAAGGGGTGCTTACTAATTTAGGGTGTTTCAGGGCTAAAAATAATGGCCGGTCAGTCGCCGGTCAAGATCAGTATTTGGTTGAAACTGTAGTAACATTGACTGGTCAAAATGACCGGCAAGGCAAAGATTTGACCGGACAAGTTCCAATTCTGGCCGGACATTGTCCGATGACCGGCCGTTATTTTTAGCCCTGGTGTTTAGAGCTAGTCACTAACTTAGGGTGTTTAGGGCTAGTCACTAATTTACGGTGTTTAGGGCTAGTCACTAACTTAGGGTGTTTAGGGCTAGTCACTAATGTAGGGTGTTTAGAGCTAGTCACTAATTTAGGGTGTT
The DNA here is from genome assembly GCA_030867875.1 of Actinernus sp. WN-2022. Classification (NCBI taxonomy): domain Eukaryota; kingdom Metazoa; phylum Cnidaria; class Anthozoa; order Actiniaria; family Actinernidae; genus Actinernus; species Actinernus sp. WN-2022. Next base: position 21,591,154 of record JAOWCC010001501.1, read on the forward strand.
TAGGGCTAGTCACTAATTTAGGGTGTTTAGGGCTAGTCACTAATTTAGGGTGTTTTATTGGGATATAGTCACTAATTTAAGGTGTTTAGGGCTTAAGTCACTAATTTAGGGTGTTTAGAGCTAGTCACTAATGTAGGGTGTTTAGAGCTAGCCACTAATTTAGGGTGTTTAGGGCTAGTCACTAATTTAGGGTGTTTAGAGCTAGTCACTAATTTAGGGTGTTTAGGGCTAGTCACTAATTTAGGGTGTTTAGGGCTAGTCACTAATTTAGGGTGTTTAGGGCTAGTCACTAATTTAGGGTGTTTTATTGGGATATAGTCACTAATTTAGGGTGTTTAGAGCTAGTCACTAATTTAGGGTGTTTAGAGCTAGTCACTAATTTAGGGTGTTTAGAGCTAGTCACTAATTTAGGGTGTTTAGGGCTAGTCACTAATTTAGGGTGTTTAGGGCTAGTCACTAATTTAGGGTGTTTTATTGGGATATAGTCACTAATTTAAGGTGTTTAGGGCTTAGTCACTAATTTAGGGTGTTTAGAGCTAGTCACTAATTTAGGGTGTTTAGGGCTAGTCACTAATTTAGGGTGTTTTATTGGGATAGTCACTAATTTAAGGTGTTTAGGGCTTAGTCACTAATTTAGGGTGTTTAGAGCTAGTCACTAATGTAGGGTGTTTAGAGCTAGTCACTAATTTAGGGTGTTTAGGGCTAGTCACTAATTTAGGGTGTTTAGAGCTAGTCACTAATTTAGGGTGTTTAGGGCTAGTCACTAATTTAGGGTGTTTAGAGCTAGTCACTAATTTAGGGTGTTTAGAGCTAGTCACTAATTTAGGGTGTTTAGAGCTAGTCACTAATTTAGGGTGTTTTATTGGGATATAGTCACTAATTTAAGGTGTTTAGGGCTTAGTCACTAATTTAGGGTGTTTAGAGCTAGTCACTAATTTAGGGTGTTTAGAGCTAGTCACTAATTTAGGGTGTTTAGAGCTAGTCACTAATTTAGGGTGTTTAGAGCTAGTCACTAATTTAGGGTGTTTAGGGCTAGTCACTAATTTAGGGTGTTTAGAGCTAGTCACTAATTTAGGGTGTTTAGAGCTAGTCACTAATTTAGGGTGTTAGGGTGTTTTATTGGGATATAGTCACTAATTTAAGGTGTTTAGGGCTTAGTCACTAATTTAGGGTGTTTAGATCATAGGGCTATATTGTAGTCACTAATAATTTAGGGTGTTTACAGCTAGTCACTAATTTATGAAACAGACATATGCTTCTTCAATAATTATTGTTCTGTGAACTAATCCAAACCCTAACCACACATTTAAAAACACCCTAACCTGATGCACAACAGGTCATTGCTCACTAATGTAGGGTGTTTAGATCAACTAGTCACTAATTTAGGGTGTTTTAGAGCTAGTCAATAAATAAAATTTAGGGTGTTTATAATTAGAGCTAGTCACTAATTTAGAGCAATAATTAGTCACTCATTTATGTTTTTTAGGGCTTAAAGTCACTAAACAACACAGACTATTACTCTTCTTCGATTGTTATGTGAACTAATTGAAAAATCCCTTTTTAGAATCTAGATAATTGAACCAGTTCAAAAATATTTGTCCCAGTTCAAAAATATTTGCCCCGGTTCAAAACAAATTGAACCAGTATTCAGAATTGCCCCACAACAAAGCCATTGTCAGTAATAAATTATTATTAATTTCAAAGTTGTTACTGTTGTTGATTAGTATTATTTTTGGTCACTGACAGATACATAAGAAAGTGGTGAAAACCACACAAGTCCGAGAAAACTACAGTATGACTCAGTGGTTGAACAGTTGGAAAGTGCATTAACTATCACTGACATGATGATACTGCTCTGTACATACCCCAAGCCAAAGACACACTTTCTCTGTAGGAGGAACTTTAGCATTGGCGTAAAGTTGATCAGATAACAAAAATCTGCTATGTGTTGGTGTCCCACTTTCCTGTTCAGAAAGGAAAAAAACCTTGAATATTGCATAATTATTATGGTACAGGTCTTGATTGGCTACATTTACATGTATTTGTAGATTATATTAACCCAATAAAGATTCTCTCAGGATTTTCCCTAGAAATTGGGGAAACTGGTTAATTGCCAGTGACTGGCTGTGTGTGGGAAATTAAATTACAGTGGTTTTTTGATTGACAATTCCAATGTGCTATGAGTTTTAAAGTAACCCCAGGGAAGTGTATGGGATTAAATAAAAATTGAGAGTTTTGACTCAATCATTTCCGATCTTTGCTCTGGCTGACAAATATAGAAAAAGTCAGCAATCAAGAACAAATGAGGGAAATCAAGGGAGTCTGCTTGCAGTTCAGTTCAGCATATGTTTTTGTCAAAGAATGTCTTACCTTTTTTGACTGGAGTAATTTCACCATTTCTAAGCTGGCATTTAGATCTGGAACTTGACTTTGAAGTCTAAAATTAAGGTAAAAGAGAATGATAAAGGTCTAGTTTTGGGCTTAATTTTTCACCATGCTATTCTTGGTATATAAATGTACCAGGGAGAGGTACATGTACGTTACCAGCAAACTGGAATCCACGATTCCCTCCACATCAAGTGTCATGAAGGATAACAACAACAACAACAACAACAATTTTTATTTGTACTTACAGTGGCAGATTACATGGGTCGGATAAAAGTAAACAAGTTATAAAGTAACCGGGCACCCGAAATAACTATAAGGAGCTAATCTAGTCGGGTGCCCATTAAATGATAGAGTTAATTTTACAAGTCAGAAAAAGGCGAAAAATCAGCAAGCACATAACATTAAATACGTTGAATAACTAATTAAGGTAATAATAAATACACACGCAACACACAATATACACACAAACAAACAAAGTTACTATTAGTAAGCAGGATGTGGGTCAAAACAGTTATTTAGATTATTAATAAAGATTTAGAAGTTTGTCTTTAAACTTTCGCTTGAAGCAGCGAAAGCTCAAAGATTTTATAGATTCATCAACATTGTTCCAAACTTTGGGGCCAAGATATCTTATATTAAATTTTCCATAATTTGTACGAATCTTTGGAAATGAGAAGGTGGATTTAGATGCAAGGCGAGTCCTATACTTATGCTTACTGCTAGTAGCTTGAAAGAAGGTGTCAAAAACGTTAGGAAGATTGCCCATAGAATACTGGTGCATAAAGGATACAGTATAAAAAGTAATTATATCATGAAGTTTTAGAAGTTTAAGCTGACTAAAAAGCGGACTGGTATGGGCATCAAATTTTGAAAAAGTAATTATACGAATTGCTTTCTTTTGTAAGATTTCTAAAGGTTTGATATTGGATTTGTAGGTACTCCCCCATACCAGGCAGCTATAAGTGAGAAATGGATAAATGATGGCATAGTACAGCAGGAGTAAAGTATTAGTATCAACAAAATGTCTAAGTTTGCATAGAATGCCTATACTCCTTGATAGTTTTTTGGAGACATGAAAAACGTGGTCTTTCCAGTTCAAGTGACAATCCATTAAGACTCCTAGGTATTTTATACTTTTAGACTCTTTTATAATTTTATTGTTAATGATTATATTTATGGGGGCAGTAACTTTCTTTTGTGGAGGATGAAATAAAACAAAGTTAGTTTTGCCTATATTTAAAGACAGCTTGTTTGCACAAAGCCAGTCATTGATCTTACATAATTCATTATTGACTGTTGTCTCAAGTGTTTGTAGATTTGTATGAGAGAAGAATAGGTTAGAGTCATCAGCAAAAAGGTGAAAATCGAAAGCTGTAGAAGATTTATTAAAGTCATTGATGTAGAGAAGAAACAGTAAGGGACCAAGGACAGAACCTTGTGGAACACCACAGGTTATTAAATGCTGCTCAGAAGATATATCAATCACTTAAAGAGACATATTGCATTCTATTGCATAAATAAGAGCAGAACCATTCCTTAGCTATTCCACGTATTCCGTAATATTCCAACTTTTTAATAAGTATTCTATGATCAACAGTGTCAAAGGCTTTGCTTAGGTCTAAAAACAGACCACAAGAAAACAATTTATTCTCTATATTTGCTCTTTGAATCTTATCTGCTATCATTAGAATAGCATGGGTTGTAGAGTGATTGCGCCGAAAACCAAACTGGTTTTCATACAGAATTTCATATTTCCCTAAATAATTTATTAATCTGTTATACATTAACTTTTCAAGAATTCTATTGAAAATTGAAAGTAATGAAATTGGGCGATAGTTAGAAATAACAGCATGGATTCCATTTTTATAGATAGGTGTAACCCTAGCAACCTTTAGCTTATCTGGAACTACACCCATAGAGAAAGAGCAGTTAAATAGATAATTTAAAGGGTAACTAAGAAGAAATTTAAGGATTTTAAGTAATTTTACAGGGATGCTGTATGGGCCTGAAGATTTGTTTGGATTTAGGTTGCTTATTTCCTCTTCAATCTCTTCCGGTGTTGTTGGGTTCAGAATAAAACTATTGCACTGAGGTTGACATAAAAAATCACTAAAGGATTTACAAACAGTGGGAATAGATTTGGCTAGTTCTTGTCCAATTGTGGCAAAATAATCATTAAAAGCATTTGCAATAGATTTAGTATCAGTTATTGTAGAGTTATTTACCTCTATTTTACTAGGAATAGAACTTTTATTTTGTTTAGTGGTAACAATTTGTTTAATGCCATTCCAGGTATCTTTCATATTTTTTATGTTGTCAGAAAAGTATTTGCTATAGTATAGCTTTTTGCTTGCGATTAAAATATGTTTTAATTTATTTCTATATCTCTTAAATTGAGAGTGGTGAAATTCAGATTTATTCATTAAATATGTATGAAAAAGCTTGTTTTTGTTGGCTATTGATTTACGAAGACCTGAGGTAATCCAGGGTTTGATTCTATTCTTTACTTCCTTTTTAGACAACTTTCTTAATGGGGCATGTTTATTAATAATGTCTGAGATACATGAATGGAAAGAATCGAAGATCTGATTAACATCGTTATTGCAAGACAGTCTATCTTCCCAGTTTATACTTTGAACATCACTTATGACGTCATGTTCATTAACTTTTGAGTAGTCACGCTTAAAAAGGTTTAGATTTTTGTGAGCAATAGACAGTTTGTTGATAATTAAAAAATTGGGAAGGTGATCAGTAATATCATGGACAATATTGCCACTTAAAGAATAATGATCAACAGAGCTGAACAGTTGAAGGTTATCAAGCTAAATCTCTCAGACATAATATATTATTACACATACACGTGTATGTAAAAGTATGTGCATTACATGCATACAATGTACCTTTTCTTTTTAGCTAAGAGGTTGATTTCCATATACTTGTACTTTCGAAGTTGTTCATCTAGCCTTCTTATTACAGACTCGGCAGCCTCGTTGCCTTTTGTTGACATGAACTGGTCAACATCATCCTTATAGTAAATAAAATTAGATCAAACAATAAATAAGGACTTAATTAATGACCAGAACCAATGTGTCAAACAATGGGTGCTCACTAATTTAGGGTTTTTAAGAGCAAGTCACTAAATTAGGCTTTTTAGGGCTAGATCACTGAACACAGAAAAATAATGCTGCTTCAAATTGATCCTCTGAACCAATCCAAACCCTACCCCTACAATTAAAAACACCCTAACCATCAACAACGGGTGCTCACTAATTTAGGATTTTTAGATCATTCTAGAGCTAGTCACTAAATTAGGCTTTTCAGGGATAGATCACTGAACAACACAGAAAAATGTATTTCTCTTGTAATGGACAAGGAATGCAATGAATTGGTAGTGCAAAGAGAAATACGTTCCTATGTGGACGAGAGGGCCTGGAGAGCCAGTGTTTTGATAATTAGGGTTATATAAACTGTATGTCAAGAGACAGAGTCAGTTCATTGTGGTTCTGGCTCACAAACAGTTCAGTGTTTAATTTTATGACAATTTACTATATAAATAACTAGGCAAGTTCAGTTATATATTCAAGTGTATTTATTTATCCCAGATGTATTTCACATCATTCAGTTATACATATACATGTACATGCATAATTATATTACTTATTATGGATGTTGGGGGCTTGGTCCCTTATGTAAGTACTTTAAGTAAGTACTTAAATCAAGTGTGTAATAATAATAATAATAATAATAATAATGGTGGAGGTTGTGGGCCTGTACCAGTCACCGCAAAGTGTTGCTATCACAGTAGTATATTTCAGGGACTCGAGGGAACTATAGGAAATAATACATCCTTCTCCTCAATTAACTGATAACAGACACATATATGCAGGAGGCGGTCCTAACAGTTAACCACACACAGGGATACCAACACAGTCTTTCAGATAAGAAACTCATTTCTCTTCCTTTCATCCATTGAAACTTCCTTTCATCCAAAGAGAAATATCATTTCTTACATAGTCAGATGCATGGTCCTGTGAACTACATTTAATTAATCCAAACCCTAACCAAACATGTAAATAAACCTAACCTCAGTAAACATAAGTTCCCTTTTTAGAATCTTAAAAAAAAAAATACTGGTATAAAAAAATAAACCAGTTTGAAAATTTTGAACTGGTTTAAAATGTTTAACCAAAAAAAAAGTTAATTAAAACCACAACATATGTTACAGGTCAAATTTATTTTCAGGTCAATTATATTTTAAAAATAACCTACATTGTACAGTAGTAGGTTATGTATTTTAACCTAGGTTATTTTTGCAGCCTAGGGTATTTTTTCAACCTACATGTAGTAGGTTATTTTTTAGTAACCTAACTAGGTTATTTTAAATTCTTAATCGGTCACTGTGCACACCACCGAGTCAGAACCAACCATCTGCCAGTGCTTACCAGAACATATCTTTTTAACTTGTATTGCACATGTACGTCCGATGGGGTACTGGCATGGGTTTGTGTCATCAATTGAAGGGGGCCGTGCAAGAACAGCGTAAGTGACTTCTGATCAAATTCCAAATTCTTCTTGATATTCTTTGTTTTCTATGGGAGAATTTAGAACTTGATCAAAAGTCACTTATGCTGTTCTTGCACGGACCCCTTCAATTGTGTGCAGTTTTAATGAAATACCAAACTACACATTATGTAAATTTGGACTAGACCGTGGGAGACTAGCACCATCATATATAGTACCATGAGTATGAGATGAGTATGGTGCTTCACATTGATCACTCATTGGCACAGTGAATAAGGCTCTGACCAACAGATCCTACGGTTGCCGGTTCAAGTACCAGCAAGGACAGTTGACTGTAAATAATTATGCCAGGTAATTACCAGTAGTATACTGTTGATTATACAAGTACATGTATGGGTAGAATGTAGCACTGTAAGAAGATAGGGAGAGGGGTAGGGGAAGGAAGTGATAAGGGTAGAGGAAGGAAATCAGAGAGGGACAGTGAATTTATTTTTAGAACACAAAAATTACCTTTAGTTAGTACATAATATTTTGTAGGTCAATAAAATAACCTACCTGTAGGTTGAAAAAACAACCCAGGCTGAAAAAAAAACTAATAAAGTACGTTGAAAAAATTATCTGAAAATAAATTTTATGTAATGAGAGTAATTAAAGCTTTTATTTAACGAGGGTTAATTATTAGTAACTAAATAGTTTACAACACTAATAAGCTTGTGGCTCTCAATTACAAAATACCTAAAAATCACTGAGACCTAAAGTAAAAATTAAGATAATAATTAATATTTATTCTACAAACTACCGGTACAGTGTTTTACAAGGATTTCCAGCACTGAGAAACATTGTATCTGAACACACGTAAAAATACGATAATTTACGTGTGTGGATATTGCCTTTCAGCCAATCAGCGATTTCCATGTCACGCACTTACCCTTGCTTTGAACAACCGAGCCCAGGTCCAAGTATTGTTTAAAATAAATAAACTCATTCACTGCGCTCACTCGTGAGATATAGAGTTGAACACTTGAAGATAAACTATACAATCATGTATCTCCATGTGCCCATGTATTATTCTCTATTTATTCATACATCCACAAAATGGAGACCGATAGTGACTGGCTACTATTCACAACAAATCATCTAATTGGTTAATACTGCATGATCACATTCCAAAACATTCCACCCACTATCATTCCTACTTTGCTTTCATTAGCTACCTACAATGTACTTGAAGGGGTGGCTGGAAGCATTGAATTGCCATTAATCACTTCTGCATGAATTCAAAACAAGATTCTAACATACCTTATGGCCTAGAGGTTACATTTTTGCAGTCTCACTTGTCAACATCCTGTGCCTTTGTCACTTGCTACTTACCAACAAAAGGCAAACCATTTAACCTCTTATCTGGTGCCCAGGGTATATGCAAGTCAGGATCCATGAAGTTTTGACTGAATTGTGTTGCAAATTACATGTATGTTACTAGCAAAACATCAAAATTTTGTAAATTATTCTTTCCAATCAATCAATCAACACTTTATTAATATGACAATATGTTTAATTAACAAGTACCTGTTCCAGGCTCTCAGATAGTGGGGAATCGGAAAGCAAAAGAAAAAGTCAGGCAAAAAAAAGAGGGGGCCTGGGGAGAGAAAGGGGAAAGCGAAAGGAGAGCCTGTAAAACTTTTTCAGAAACTCTTGTTCCGGTATACCAGCTCCTGGTATAACCTCTGATTGGTCAATTTTGACAGGTTGCATCGTCATGGTGTCAACACCTCCATGTGCTCCATACAAAGTGCTACTAAGCTGTTTATGGCAAGCCAAAAGTCACCTGTTTTCAGCTGATAACTTGAGCTGTTAAGAGGATCCTCATTTCTCATGTGAAATCACTCAAACAATACCATGGGTTCCAGAGGTTAAATGTTTAATTGCCTTTTGTTGGTAAATAGCGTTTATAGTAAGCACTGAAGGTGAGGAGTTTGACTCGCTCGCCAAACTCCTCACACTTTTGGCACTTGATATAAATGCTACATGTATTTACCAACAAAAGTCAAAATATTTAACCTGTGGAACTCAGGGTACTCAAACAACAACAAAAAGATTGTTTGCCAAGTTTGGCATGGGGAAGAAGTTTTGATTCATTCAAGTTGGAGGTTAGCTTTGATTCACGTTTCTTAACTTCAAAATACTCAGCTTCTGCTCCTCCGGTGAACACTGCATCCTACAATCCTACATGTACATAGTTTTTTTACATTTTATCTAGAGCTGAGAGAACTACACTTGAACCACTGGATAATAAAAGCTCTTTGTTTTACAGCTTAATTGTTGTACAACAATAATTGGGGAATCCACATACCACTCGACTGAGTCTTTATACTACAAAAGTGACAGGAGCAACAGGAAAGAGGATGTTGCAGAACTCTTCTAAGCCAGGCTTTATGAATACACAACGAGGTCAAAGACTTCCATGAGTTGCCACTATTAAATTTATCAAGCATTCAAGAATTCATTCCCTTGAATTCTCAACAATGCATTCTCATTTTTAACTGAAAAACAAATTCCAGACCATCTTTGATTGACATTTGATTGACATATATGTTGTAGGTTGTTTCTCGTTTCAGGTTGTTTTTCAAACAACCTAGTAGGTAAACACCCAAAGTTAGTAAACACCTCTTGTTGACGGTTAGGGTGTTTTTAAATGTAGGGTTAGGTGTTGGATTAATTTATTATAATAAGTTCACAGGACCATTGAAGAAGCATTATACTTGTCTGTTGTTCAGTGACTTAGCTCTAAACACCCAAAATTATTGACTATAGCTCTAAACACTCAAAGTTAGTGAACACCTCTTGTTGGTGGTTAGGGTGTAGGGGCGGATCCAGGGGTGGTGAAGGGGGTGGCTTTAGAATGGCTAAAATATCTGTAAAGCTGGAGTGATCAAATACAGCTGGTGAGCACGTTTTCTTGGATTGATAAAGTTTTGCATTATTCGTTTATTCTATCTCCGAGCATGCCGCTGATCCAGATTATCAAGGCTGCTGCCTCCATAGTCTCAACTTAGTTATTTGCCATGCATGCCAAATCTCATCAGTTCAAAATATGACGGATTCTTGTCAGGAACTGTTCAAGTTCTTTGACAATTCACCTAAATGACAACATTTCCTAGAAGCCATAATCGATGCACTTTTGCCCGAGAAAAAAAAGCCCATGCTGAAAGATTTGTACAAGACGCGTTGAAAGGCACTCCACATTTTGAAACTACACGTATATTTGACTTGTGTGAATACATCGTGGTAACCTTAAATGAAATATGTGATCCCACAGAAGATGATTGCACCTATCCAAACATCTCGGAGGACTGGAGTTGGGATGCCAATACAAAATCAAAGGCCAATGGCCTGCGCCAGCTCTGTCTGCGCAAAGGAGATGTTGGAACCAATGAGGCCACTTGTCACTGTGCTTCAAGACAGACTTGTAGAAGTTTACTTCGGTTTCAAAACAATCGAAGAAGTTAGAATTTGTTGTGCAGAAATCCGTAATGAGATCGATGCGTGGTAACAATGCATGTAATGAAGCTTTGACTCTAGCAGAACTGGTAGGTCCCGGGGGGGGGACTCTCCATAACAGTAGACGGGGTGATCGTCGGCAAAATCAATTTTAACCGTAAGGGATAGCACATTGGGTGTGGTCAACAGCAAATTTACCCCTAAGAGATAGCACATTGGGTGTGGTCGAAGAAATTTTTAACCCTAAGAGATAGCAATAAAACAAACACATTTTCAGTTTTCCTGAATTTTATTACTTGTGATAATAATTTTGTATTTGTTACCGACAATAAAGCCGGAAGTATTAAGCGATCAGTTTCAGTTGACTGTGTGGTTTACTGTAATATAAGTTCCGGGCCACCATTAGCGTGAGACCCCCTAAGGGATAGCAGACTCTTTGAACACCCCTAAGGGATAGCAGAATTTTATACCCTAAGGGATAGGACAATCACCCCCGTCTACTGTTATGGAGAGTCCCCCCCCCCCCGGGTGGTAGGTTCAACTGAACAAAGGCCAACAATTTGCAGTAGACAACGTAACAAAAATAACTGCCATGCAGATAGAGTTGCTATATACTGAAAGAGGACAGTAGCAATCCCATTTCTGGATGTTATTTGTGAGGAACTAAATGAGTCGATTCAGCAAAGGAAAGAGAGCTTGTTATGAGCTGTGTGCTCTTATCCCTGAAGTTATCATAAACAAAGCTTTGATTTATACCCTCAAAGAAGAAAAATTATTTTATTTTCTTCACTTCGCCGTAACAATAGGAAATGGACAATCTGAAATCTACAATGTTTACCGTCTCGTTTTTCTCGGCCAATGGAAATTGAGATACCATCCCACGCGCATGTAATCGTTTCGTGGGCAGAGGTTTCTCTCGACGGCAGGAAAGGGATTGGTGGAACTTCTCGAAACGAGCGATAGTATTGGCCTATCCAACAATAGAAAAACCCTAACCTTTAGAAAGTGCAGTTCAAAAAGCATAGAAGACATAGTACATTGTATTATGGGTGCAATCAGAATACAGGTCTCGAGAGGTTCCATGCTACTCGGAGATGAGAAACCTCTGCTCGCAGGGTAGGAGGGCCATACATTTCTCTGTGTATACTAGTTAGTGTTACACTCTTTAAATACATGTAGTTATTTTCCAAGTGGTGTACATGCATGAAATCAATGCATGCCATATTTTATTAAACATTAGGGACTAGTAAAAAATGAGCAGGGTAGATGCAATGGAGGGGGGGGGGGGAATCAAAAAGTCTAAAATATATACAACCCTCCCTGGACAATGAGTATGAAATATTTTGACCCTTTCTCCCCTTAAACCATCCCTTGATTTATGACCCTCCATTTTTCGGGATTCAAAAAAATATGACCCTCCATCTCAACCCCCTCCCCCTGCTAATTTCTGACCAGTGCCTTCGACGGCATCCTTCATGAAACCATAATTTTATTATCAATAAAACTTTGTAATTAGAAGCTACCATAAAGGACCGTGACCACCTTTGGGGGTTGAGAATTGGAAGAAGGTGGAAAATAGCATTTACAAACAGGTTTTGTTAATAACACTACCGATCTCATACAAGTGCCTTTAAATATAGATATAGATTGTTAAATAAAGATTTGTTTGCCATCTAGTACAACCATGTGATTGCATTTCTGCAAAAGGTCCATTCCCAATATATGTAAATTATCACAAGCATGAGTAGTGAATAATTATCCTGCTCCCCAAGCACAAACCATGTATGACCCAAAACTATGCTAGAAATCCATGTATTAATTAACCTATTTCTAGGTGGCCCGAGTTAAGGCAACTCAGGGCCTCTTGTTTTAACATCGAATAAACATGCACCACCTTGCAAAATTCTGACACATGGTTTGACATTTAGTACATTGATCCGCCAACAAAATACCTCAAACAAATCATTTCTTACCAAAAATCCAGCTTCTGGTATTCCTCTGTGTTTCTTTTGTTTTGATTCTATCTTATCGTCTTCTCCAGAGGTTTTTAGAGCCCTTGTTTCTTTATTTTCACAAACGGGACTGGTCTTCCCTTCGGACGCCATTTTAACTTTTGGTGTAACTAGAACCCAGACTCTTGGCAGAGTTTTCTTGGGCAACAGAAGACTTTTAGAAGTTTTGATCTGATTGGGCAATTCCAAATATTTAACAAACAAACTTGCATGTTTTAATGATGTATTACTGCGAGTGTTTGCGCACACAGTCGAGGCTTTTTACATCCGCAGTATTATACTTTCGTTATGATTTCTTCTCTTATTCCGTAGAAACCTCAAGATTGGAAGCCCTGAATACGACTACAAGGATCCGCTACAATTGTTTTATGCATTAATATTAGTAATTTGCCAATCAGTCTACCAAACGAACCCTACAGACTTCGGATGTGAGTTGTGCTGCATAAGGGATTTATTAAGGCCTTTATTGGCTTTAAGGAACTGGGTGTGGAAATAAACTAAAGCAATCTCTGGTAAAGGTTCTGAGAAAGGTTCTAAATCAATATGTTTGGCAGCTGTGAAACAGTTGACTGTGGGTATGGAATCTCAAACTCGCCCTCCACCAGACTTTACCACGGCTCTCTGACTGGAAGACCGAACTTGGATCATGGCAACGTTTCAGTCGTTTCAGCGCATCCTAACACTTCCTACGACGATGAAACAGTTTCCCAATATAACCTTAGAGTTGGCGTTCATCAAGTTGAAAAGAAACAGGCTCATTCGCGCATTGCGAATGACTTTGAAGTTCATGTGTTTGCCGATGTCGACGATGAAATGGCGAGCGAAGAGAAAAGGCTCGAGAGCTTCAAGCAATGGCCGGATTTTGTTCCAGTTAAGCCACAAAAACTAGCGTCGGCGGGTTTTTATTACACGGGTACTGGTGATCAAGTGAGGTGTTTTTCTTGTGATCTTCAACTTCGAAAGTGGGTCAGCGGGGATGACCCGCTGCAAGAACATCGAAGTCATCGCCCGAATTGTAGATTTCTTGTCGAAACTGAAAGAGAAAGTTTGAATCGTGTTACATGTGAACCCATGGAAGCTACATCGGCAGAAGGATTGCATTCAACACAGCAAGCATTCTCACTTTCATCCTTTGAGAATCGATATAAGGATTGTCTTCCAAAGAAAAACATCTCATTTCCTGCATTACCTATCGGGGCCGTACCGGAAGTGAGTAGGCACTTGGAGTCAATCTCACAAAACACCCCAGTTTACATACATAGAGAGGGATGTTTAAGTCTTAATCCCCAACAATCTATGAACATAACCTCAGGGGATAAAGCACTTCCACATATATTCGTAAGAACACAAGAACTTAGACCAGGATTCCCTCAGGAGGAGTCAGTTTATCACCCAACAGAACAAGGCAACTTGTCTGTGTCGGAAACACACCCAGAGCCATTGTCTTCATGTAGGCCTATGGTTGATCCCCAGCAACAAACAAGTATGTACAGTAGCCAAGGAGTACGTAATATAGGCCATTCACATATGCAGATGCCATATACAGGGTTTCCAGGAAATGCACAATATTTTAGAGAAATGAATACAAAGGCTCCTTTATCTGTTTCTGTGATAAGACCTCAGCTAACTTCAGAAATGTATGGTAATGAGCCAACACGAGCACCAGAAAGATCTGCATATGAACAGCATCCAATTATTCCTAAGCCTTATGCTAGTAGACCAGCAGAGATGAAGCATAAGGAAGCACAAGCAAGCACAATAATTACTCAAGAAGAGCCACGTCGACGTCCACCTGTGAAAAAGCTCAGTATACCTGTACAAGGACCTATGTCTCGCCAACATGAAGGGCCTTTGGTACGCTCTGAAGACATTCACCACATAACATCACCTACTGATCTTCACAGTGAGCATCATAGATTAACAACTTTTGTTGATTGGCCAGAAGACTCACCTGTGCGCCCTTGGGAACTTTCATCAGCAGGGTTTTATTACCTTGGTAATGGGGATAGTGTGAAGTGCTTTAAGTGTGGGGTTGCACTTAGAAATTGGGAACCTCAGGATACACCTTGGGAGGAACATGAAAAATGGTCACAAGAATGCCCCCTGGTGATTGAGCACTTCCAATCTCGGCTCCATGTAAGACCTGTGGAATCACAAGAACCTGTGCAGCAGGGGGAACCTCAGAAAGTGAATCCTTATCGTTATAGCGAGTACCACCAAATACCGGGCCATTCTAATGCTGGAAGGCAGTCCTCCCCTACTGAAAGGGGCTCAGAGATACCTGTGCAGCAACAACAGAGGCCTCCAATGTTCCTGAACACGGGAACCAGACAAATGTTACCCACCGACAGACCTGAAATAAATTTTGGTCTTTCACAAGAATCCCAGCAATCTGGTGATTTGCAAAGGAGCTTTGAAAATCATTTAATCCAGACCCCCAGTAATACCCAGCTAGAAGAGCAGCCACCCATCAGTTCTCCTTTGGAAAGGGTTACAAACCACAGTATTAGTGCTGCAGATGTGAACAGAGCTTTTGAGATGGGATTCACTCGTCAGGACATTGATAATGCTTTTATCAGGAAGATGGAGATATCAGGTTCTAGTTTTACATCATTGGATGAATTAATGCAAGCTCTTCTAGAAAGCAACGAAAATCAACAGTGTGGCAGAGAAAACCCTCAATCCCAAGGATTGGGTTACAGTAGGTCTTATACAGCCTCTCAACTTCAGCTAATTCATCATAGGCAAACTGCTTTACCTGGGAATGAAGAAAGAGGACCATGTTTGTCTGCTGGTATTCCGCTCTCATTGCCAAAAACAACTCAAAAACAGATCCTGAGGAGGACTCACAGTGCTCCCTCGGCAAGTACAGAATCACAAGATGAATCTCTGCAGCAAAAGCTTGAGCGCATGCAAGAGGAACGTATGTGTAAGATATGCATGGATGCTGAAGTAGGCATTGTGTTTCTCCCTTGTGGACATCTAAGTTGCTGCTCTAACTGTGCTCTTGGGATGGAAATGTGTCCAATGTGTAGAGCACCCATTCAAGAAACTATCAGAACGTTTTTGTCTTGAAAAGGTTACTGTTTTTCTTCGTATTCAAGAAGAAAAGAATAAGAAATAAACAAAAAACCAGAAACATAATAATATTTTAAGGGAGTTAAAAATTGTGTAACAGCAGCCCCATGCTTCAGATTATTCAGTGAATAAAAAGTACTATATTTGGAAAATACATTCTAGTCTAGCATGACAGTC
This sequence comes from Actinernus sp. WN-2022, assembly GCA_030867875.1. Classification (NCBI taxonomy): domain Eukaryota; kingdom Metazoa; phylum Cnidaria; class Anthozoa; order Actiniaria; family Actinernidae; genus Actinernus; species Actinernus sp. WN-2022. Next base: position 21,606,828 of record JAOWCC010001501.1, read on the forward strand.
TAGTCTAGACACGGAAGCTGGTTGCCATTTTATTCCATATATGGTCATTTTTATTTGCTGAATAATCCAGAGCATGGCGCTAGAGCGAAGTATGGCGTTACACGTTTCAACTCCCTTATATGTTTCTGAAGTTACTGTATATGACGGTGCAAAATTAAGTATTGATGTATGCTAATTTGTGTGACGAGGAGCCCTTGGCCCAGTTGTCCGAAGCAAGGGTCACTATCCACCTAGGGTAGCACGAAATCTGTAATAATATTGTAGGCTGAAAGTACAGTTTAACCTTGGGTTAGCAACTTCACCCTGAGGTAGCACATACCCTTGCTTTGAACAGCTGGGCTCTGATGTGGCATAATATGTTGATGTATCCAAGTTCAAAGAAATCTGTTTGTAAAAACACATTCATAGGAATGAATGGATAAACATGTTACTATTGCAGATGTCTGTCATGGATTTAATTTGTATTCTAATCACTCTGTGAACTGAACATTTAATATTTAATAACTAACTATAAAGACAATGGAGACAAGAACAATTATTAACAGGAAGGAGCATCTCGTTTATTTGGAGATTTTAAGCCTGGATATAGAAAATAAAGTTTGGTTTAAACGGCTTTAGAGAATGCCTTTGGTAACACCTCATTCACTCTAGACTTATATACTAACTCTTATTAACTGTTAGCCTGGGAAAACAGCCGACTCTTATCGCTCCCCACTCGCGAAAGAGACGTCTGGGGAGCGAGGCAGAAAATTCCATACTGATGACGTAGCAGATAGCCGTTTCACGATGCATAAATTGGTTGCAATTCTCAGAAGCCGAATGCGAACAACGGAGTTCTTTAAAAGGAATATAACTACCGAGGCTGCTCGTTTGCTTGGCAGTGGATCACCGTCATGAACAACCATGAAATTCAAGCCTATATATTTAGCGTGTGTTGGTAGCTCGTTTGCTTCGTTCTTTCAGCGGCTCGGCCCGGTCAAGAGAATTTGTCCTACGACTGTCAAAACATAACAACATAATAGTTGTTTATAATTTCAAAACCTACACACAGCACAGCAGGCCACTTTTCAAGCCAGCTCTTTTGCCGGGTCAGTAGCTGAAGAGGTTGGCTACAGAATGCAGCGGTTATTTTCAGGTATACTACCGAGGCTGCCCGTACGCGTTTGCTTGGGTGAACGGCCATCACGTTCGTGATTCATAGCCCAGATTCAGTCTGAACGATTTATCCGGCAACAACAGCTCATCCAGTGTTATGTGATAGCTCAGTGTGTGTAGGTTTACTGATATGAAATTATAAACAACTATGACAGTACCTTTTTGATCACTTATGTCTCTATCAATTCCAAGCCCCCCTCCCCCTCCCGGCATTTGTGGGGATTTTGTCATTTTGGAATCAGAACGTTGCAAATGTCCCACCCCGGGGCAAGTATAGCGAACGCGCCAAATTTCTTCGCCGTTTCAAAACCCCCCGGGGGGGGGGGGGGGGGGGGGACTCTCCATAAAAATAGACGGGGGGTGCTCGACGTGAGAAATGAAATTCACCCCTAAAAGATAGCAATATGGGCGTGGCTCACAAAAAAATTACCCCTAAAAGATAGCACTCCAAAAGACAAGAAAAAGGTAATCATGAAACAACAGTCTTTATCTTTGTGCAAACTAAAGAAAATAAGAGACAAAGCTCTGCCCCATAACCTCGTCTTTAATATTCGGATGGATCAAACTCTATATCGAAGCCGTAAATACCGATTCAACTTGTGGGGTCTCATGCTCGAGGATCCAGCGCTATTTTTTCTCGGCCACAAAAATGTTGGGTCTCGGAAAGATAGCAGACCTTTGGAAGACCCCTAAGAGATAGCACTGCTAATGATTTTAACCGCTAAAAGATAGGTCGAGCACCCCCGTCTATTTTTATGGGGAGTCCCCCCCCCCCCCCGGGTTCAAAACCACATTTCACCGCTTTTCTTTATTAAAGTAATGCAGTACTCACCTTCAAACACTTTCGTAAGTGCCCCCAAATCCCACATTCACTAGCCAGTTCCCAACAAACCGCACATTTCACCCAGAAACTGGGAAATTCCTAATATAACGTCATGTTCACGGATGATACAGATACAGATACAGATACAGATATTTTTATTAGCTCCTTGCACAACAAATGGTACATTGGAATATAGCGCTAATAAAATATAATTTAGTGTAAACATTAACGTTTAGATGCTAAATCGATAAAATTGATGATCTTAAGATCATGCTCTCATAGACATACTTTGCTGCAAAACGAGCTACTTCCATGGGTGGATTTATGACCAAATTAAATAAATGGTCATCAGACATATAACTTGTATTGTATTTTGTATTAATTTTAAGGGTGCAATGAAAATCGTTTCTTATCGTATCGTACGTTTCACATTTAACAATGAAGTGGAACTCGTCTTCTAAGTTTTTATTACAGGTGGGGCATATTCTATCTTCCAGTTTCGTGTAGGGCCTAGTGTACCTCCCTCTTTCGATTTGTAGGCAGTGATTACTTATTCTGAGTTTTGTAAGAGCTTCTCTATGATTTATATTAGGGACAGCGTTGAGATATTTTTCTACTTTGTAATCCGTTTTAAACAATCTATATGTTCTAAGTTTGTTGCGGTGGTGGGGATTTTTTCTTTGGTCGTTAAATACGTCACTTAGCCAATGTTGGTATTCCATGTCTTGTAATCTCAATTTAATTTGAATTAAGAATCCCTCGTAATCAGATATGTCTTGTTGCGATAGCCAGATATGACCAAAGCCAAGTTTATAGATTTTATGTCTTATTTTTTCTCCCCAGAATACAGGTTTTGGGGACTGGAGACAATCTATATAGGCAATTTTTGAAAGCTCAAAATTTTCCTTTGTTATTAACTTTGACCAATATTTAATGCTTCTAAAAGTAGATTCTAATTTAATTGGATATCTACCCAGTTCCGCTCTGCATCCATTGTTGGCAGATGTTTTACTGGTACCAAGCAACATTTTACAGAATTTTACATGTACGTTCTCGAGTAGGTCATTTTGAATCAGGCGGTCTTTATCATCCGCTCCCCATATTTCACTCCCGTAGAGTAAGATTGGTTTAACTAGCGTGTCAAATAGTTTTATAGATAGACTTATGTTCGATCTGAAGTGGACACCGGTTTCCTTCCTTATTTTGTACAATGCCTTCAACGCAGTTTTTTTTAGTTCTTGTTTGGCTAAACTAAAATTACCGAATGTACTTAGGGTAAGGCCAAGGTATTTATACATTTGGGTATTTATTAATTGATTGTTTTTAAGGTAAAATTTGTAGTTATTCATTCTTTTGCCATTATTGTTGAAGATCATTACTTTAGTTTTTGTAATATTAACCTCCAGACGGTTACTGTTACAGTAATCCTCAAGTGTCTTTAAATGATCTTGAAGGCCTTTAGAGGTTGTTGATAGCAGGACTAAGTCATCTGCGTAAAGGAGGCAATTCACATTGTTATTTCCTAGTGTGACTCTCTCTTCGACACCCGATTGTTCGAATTTGTCGGGTAGGTCACTAATGAATAAGTTAAACAGCGTAGGACTAAGCATGCAGCCTTGTTTAACGCCAATATGGCATCTAAATTTCTCTGTTTTTACATTACCTATCTTAACTGCTGAAATGTCATTTGAGTACATAGTTCGTAGAACGTTATAAAAATTACCTTCGATTCCCGCTTTTTGTATTTTGTTAAATAGTTTTCCCTAGGTATGCTATCAAATGCCTTTTCCGCCGCCATGACTTTTCCGCCGCCATGTTGATCGATGAGGCAAGCACGTGTTGATCAGTTGAGCAAAACAAAATCAAATACAGGGGAGGGGTGGGATATTTTTTTGATAAATGCCCCGGGCCCGGCAATTTTTTTTTTTGGGCCCCAGTTCAGATCAATGAACAACTTTACCATGAGGCCTTGCGCGCCCAATCCAAGATGGCGGACAAAGATGGCGGACTTGGGGAACGGAAATTGTTCTCGGGGTGGTGCTAGTAAAATTTTGACAACTGCGTTGACGTAATTCAAGAGACCACGTGATGTTGCCATAATAAAGGGAGGAGTGGGTCAGTAACAAATAATACGCAGTGGGTGGCTGGCGGCAACTTTGTAGTTCATGTTTCATTTTCGCGGAAGATTACGAATTTGGCAGCGGCTTTTACGCGGATCGTGGGATTTTCAGTATTCTTTAATACTATTAAACCTGGATTTTTCAAACCGCTGGAGCCGAATAAGGGTTTGAAAAATCTCGACAACTCTTGTTTCCTGAACAGTGCAATTCAGTACTTGTTCAGACATTTTTGCGTAGTTTCCGGACATGTCATCAATCGAAAAGTTGAGAATTGTAAACTTTAACTACTTTTCCCGATACAAAAACATTAGGCTATGTTTTTATAATTTTGTTGGTTGTGCGAAGCGATTATTTATATCTCGGTATATACAGAGAGATGACAAGGGGATCTTCTCAAATATGAAAGGTAATAAATACCCCTAAGTGCTAATGTAAAATAAACAAATTTCCTTATGCAAGGCACAACGATCAAAAGCGCATTACTCTTTCGTGTTCGCGTTTCACGACTTTATGATTTACGCGAACTTGGCGAGACGTTTTCGCGCGCTAAAAAATGTTTTCGGGACCGCAAGTAGCTCAATTTATAAAGGGAATTAAAATTATAAATTAGTAGTACCTTTCTCTGACCTGGTACAAATGTAACAAATACATACATATATATGAATGTTGTTTTATAACTCTGCACAATGTATTGGCAAAGTAAATACGGATGAGCGAAACTAATTTGGGGGGGTTCTGCGAGTGCAAAACAAAGGACTTTTTATTATAATATAATTTACAAATTAAAAATAATATATTTTATTTTGATATCACGACAAATTTTTTTATAAAATATACTTTGTTCCTTTTGGGGATTCTACCATTCTTCCGAAGTCGGAATCTGCCCCTGAAGTGTGTCTTCAGGGAAATTATGGGTTATCCAACAATCTTTATTTTTTTGGGTGGTCATTTTCAATCAAAATATTAGAGGTGGGGTACTTGTGAATTTTACAGAATTATGAATATATTTTGTGTATGGTTTTGCTATTCTTTATGAGGGTGGGGGAGGGAAAGTAGGGTTATGCAAGGAAAGGGTAGTCTTTATAAACATATAACCTGGTTATACTGATTTGTTTCATTTCCACCCCTTTCCTTAGAGTTGAAGTCTAGTATTTCTTTACAGTAACAATATTTGTAATAAATACAACAAAATGTACTTCTTTATTATCCAAACATGCAGGCTTGAACCCATTATTTGTGCCTGACCAACAAGAGAATGTACATGATTTCATGCCTTCCTTTATAAATATTAGCTATCCCATGGAGCTTTTGAACTTTTCAGTTGTGATATTGGAAGTAAATTAAAGGCTGCATTGATTATGACTATACCACAGGGGGGCAGGTTATTTATTCAGATTACGTCATATTTTTATTACTCCCCCCAGAATAAACTGCTTATTTAAATAATTTTAGCAACCCCCCTCCATCCTTTCAAAAATTTAATACACCGCCGCCCGCAGGCCATTTCCATATGCAAACTAGCATTATTTAACAAGCATAATTTTACAGAACTGTCATTTCGGGCCGTGAAACTCTGTTTAATACTAAAATATGTAGAAAAGCTAAGAATAAACCATAAAATCAACTGTTATTAACTACCACTACTTTGGTGTCTGTAAAAAGTATTTGTTGCTGCATGGTATTCCAAAACTACACAAGAATATATTGTCCTTTAATTGATATAAAACATTATCATTAATTCGAATCCTTACATCAGGCATTCCTAGCTGCATGCAACCTTAAGAAAAAGTGTTCTGGGGGGGGGGGACCGGGAAGGTTTTTAGATTTTAGATTATTGCAAGTGCATTCTCCTGCATTTCTTAAGCTAGCTCTATTTAGTGCATTAATTAGCCATTCTGTGCACCTACCATTTTAAGTGTATATACGTAGGTCTTTGTTTGACAAACATTAAGAAAATTAACATTAATCCACCCAACCTTTCATAAATAAATTTTAAGATTCCCCCTTCTAAAGCCTGTTAAAACAAATCGGGATCCCCTTAAAAATCACCTGCCCCCCTCCCCCTGTCAGGTATACATATTATGAATACAGCCTAAAGGAATAAAAAAGAACCCTGTAATTCTTGGGTTCCAATTTTGTAACAATTGTTTTATCAGAAAACCTAACAGTATTTTTCAAGTGTTTAGAAGCATTTGCCATTTACATAAAATTATATATAAACTAGCACACTAATTGTTATATAAAAGCTAGCTCAGAATTATGCTTGTATACATGCATTTTTATTCGCTTATGAAACACTCACATTTACAATAATTTTTGGCTGTGTTTAAAGGTTTTTTCTACAATAAACAGCTAGTGCACAACCTTCTGATTAATTAGTCAATTAAGCTTTAATAAATAATAGTGTTATCAGAGTATATAATTGATCATTATTATTTAACACAACTTTTAAATTTAAAATGCATGTAAGTGTGTGCTCAGTATATTATAATATTATATATAAATGGGCAACATACATGCATGACTGGCCTACTACTAACACTTGGAAAATACTGTGTTTTAATAGTTAATATGTTTTCTGACTATTACAATATTACAGTATTACAGCTAGGGTTTTTTATTTCTTTAATCCACCTAATTTACCTTTTACATGTACTTCAAATTCCAATATCACAACTAGAAAAGTTCAAAAGCTCCAAGGCCGGGGTAGCTTATTTATGAAGGAAGTCATGAGGTCATGACTACATCCTCTTGTTGGCTGGCACAAAATAATGGGTTCAAGCCTGTGTTGGTTAATAATTAAAGTAAGTACATTTTATTATATTTATTGTAATTATATTGTTACTCAGTAAAGAAATAGGAGACTTCAACTAAGGAAAGGGGTTAACTGAAACAAATCAGCATACCTAGGAAGGGATAGGGTAGGGTTATGATTAAGTGCAATTGTTAAAGTCACCCAAAATTACAATCAAAATACCCAGGTTACTCTTTCTATACCAGGTACAAATGTAACAATGTATACATAGTACATATATATGAATTTTTTTTTTTTATATAACTCTGCATAAAGTATTGGAAAAGTAAAAAAAATTCTAAGAACTAAGGGGGGGGGGGGGGGGGGTGCTATACTTTTTAAAATTATATTAATTATATTTAATATACAAATTAAAAATATTTTCTTACGAAATTACGACAAAATGTTTATAAAATATACTGTGTTCCTTTTTTCCTTACGTAGGGAAATTCGTTTTTTAACATTCACTTTGTTTTAGCACTTAATCAGGGTATTTATTACCTTTCATATTTGAGAAGATCCTATTGATCCCTCTGAAGAGAATAATCGCTTTGCACAATCGGGAAAAGAATCATAAGTAATTAAAGATTACAAGGTCTTACAATTTTTAATAAGGAAACTTAAAATTCTCACCTTTCATCAACTTGCAGCTAAATTTCGAATATATGTCCGGAAACTACGGAAAAATGTCTCAAAGGTATAAACGCTTATAACGAGCAAGTACTGAATTGCACTTACTTTCATGATCACCGTTCAGGAAACAAGAGTTGTCGAGATTTGTCAAACCCTTATTCGGCTCCAGCGGTTAGAAAAATCCAGGTTTAATAGTATTAAAGAATACTGAAAATCCCACGATCCCGTACAAAAGCCGGTGCCGAATTCGTAATCTTCCGTGAAAATGAAACATGAACTACAAGTTGCGCCAGCCACCCACTGCGTATTATTTGTTACTGACCCACTCCTCCCTTTATTATGGCAACATCACGTGGTCTCTTGAATTACGTCAACGCAGTTGTCAAAATTTTACTAGCACCACCCCGAGAACAATTGCCTTTCCCCAAGTCCGCCATCTTTGTCCGCCATCTTGGATTGGGCGCGCAAGGCCTCATGGTAAAGTTGTTCATTGATCTGAACTGGGGCCCAAAAAAAAAATTTGCCCGGGCCCGGGCTGACGCAAAACAAGTGCCCCACCCCAGGGACAGATAGGTTGTCAAATGCCCCATCTTGCCCGGGGGGACGGGGGGGGGGGGGGGGGGGGTTGGGGTTGGGCGGGGTTGGAATTGATAGAGACATTACTTATAAATGTTTTGACAGTACGACATTTCGCTTTACTAGCCGCTGAAAGAACTCAGTATGCAAAGGAGCCAACAACAGCACCGGCACACGCTAAATAGGCTTGAATTTCATGGTTGTTCGTGATGGATCCACTGCCAAGCAAACGAGCAGCCTCGGTAGTTATACTCTGTTGTTCGCATTCGGCTTCTGAGAATTGCAACTAATTTCTGCATCGTGAAACGGCTATCTGCTACGTCATCAGTATGGAATTTTCTGCGGGAGCGATAAGAGTCGGCTGGTTTCCCAGGCTAATTAACTGTCATAACGTCTGCAAAACAAACAAGTTATATTTTTACTGTGCAAACATTAAATAACAATACTTGTTCAAACAGTATTGATTGCATTAGAATTGTCATAATAGACCATAACTAAATATATTTACTTCATACTATAAAGTATTGGCTATTACTAGGAAAGTATAACTGCATGTAGTGTAGCATCTAAGTAAAACAAGTTTTAATTAAAAAAAGGGAACAAAAATAAATAAATAGAAGTTCAGTGAATGTTCAAGCAGTGCATTATTAATATCCCCTCTTCTTGAAAATGAACATTCAGGCCTCTTAAAAATATATCAAAAAGCTCTTTTATTTCAGTGTTCCACCCCCCAAAAAAATTAATGCAGTTCAAAATAGAGGTAGGTAAAATGTGCAGGAATAAAATGTTTTTTTTTTTTTTTTTTAATGGGTTAACCTCAGTGTAAGAACCATTCCCTAGAGACCATGCCCTTGCACGCTTGGCGAGTTGTCATATTACGTATCGGAATACTATAATTTTGCACCTACTCATCATTAGTGGATATAAATATGTGAAAAGAACGATTGCCACCAAGCGAATTCACTCGTCGTCTAGCGGTTAGGGTTGTGTCAGTCGTTCTATAAATGTTATCTTCCTGTGTTCGATTCCTACGCTGAGCGCAGTGAATTTTTTTTCAAGTAGAGGCTGCCAAATTCCTTATAAAATTTATAAGTGCCGCTTCAGGTGCTCGGGAAATATTCTGAGTCCCAAATTATTCATAGTTAACAAAGGGAGTTTTGTGACGCAGTCTGTGAGGTTCTTACACCGAAGTAGAGCCACAAAAATAGATCCACATACTTCGCTTTTGAAGAGGCAAAATAAACGTGATTCAATGAGATTCCCGAACATTCACCGAGATTCCAGACCGTCCGCCTCTTGCGTCACACACCACACACGTGTTATAATGAGAAACCGCTGACAGTTCCGTGACGCCATCTTTAATTTTAAACCATAAACGTGCATGTGTGGGAAGAAGGAAGACTGTCTTTCTACAGTAGAAAAATCACTACTCTAAGCCAACTATGCCGAAGAACAAAGGTAAAAATCTTATGCAATACTTATTAATGAGATCTGAATCATAATATGAGTTTATTCTTAAAGGTAAGGGAGGAAAAAATCGACGGCGAGGAAAGAACGAAAACGAATCAGAGAAACGCGAACTCGTATTCAAAGAGGATGGCCAAGGTTAGACATGCGATTGAGATCTGAGCCGACTTACTAATCATTTTGCGTTCCTTAGCGTTCTTCCCTTAACTGTTCGTATTGTTTCCTGTCATAGAATATGCTCAAGTGACCAAGATGTTAGGGAATGGTCGATTGGAAGCGCTGTGTTTTGACGGAGCGAAACGGCTCTGTCACATTCGAGGAAAACTTCGTAAAAAGGTAGTTAGATGAACGTTTATCATTCAGTTATTGGCAAACGTAGCAGTATTGTGCCGCGCAGCGAAATTTTGCATTGGATTTAATGTGAGAAATAAATATTTTTAGTCGATCGTCATTCATCTCGATATAATTGTTCGAACCAATTGTTCAGTTGTTAAAACGATCAGAAAGGCTAAAATATACTTAAGTCTTAAGAAGTTGATTCATTTTGTTTCCAGTCTGTGCTCAATGCTTTGTTGAAGCCAAAATGACCAAGAGTTTCCTGGCACGACATCTTGAACTCAAAACAATGATCTTTGATAGGTTAGCTTTCCTGGTCACGTCTGTTCTGATTTACTGAAATACTGTATACCATGTAATTTAAGAACGTCTGAAGAAGATTTTCTGGCTCAATGTGTCAAAAGTAAAAACGTCCAGCCTTTAACTCATACAAATATATACATTCGAGCGCTCGAGAGGGCAGTAGAATATTATTGCAAATTACACTTTATTTCTAGTTTGTACGCAGGAGTATTGCTAGCAGTCTGTTAAGTAACAAATCGATTACAATCGAACATTGTTTCTTTTATCATTAGTTCTGGTTTCGATCTGTTTAAAAAAGTATATATATAAGAAATATTTTGGTTCCAGTCAGTGTGATATATTCAGGTGTATTTGATGTTGCATAGTTATCAGTAAACAAAGGAATTCTGCAGACAGTAATAACAAGTGGTTTCTATGGTGTGATGGTATACTGTATACATGTACACATCCTGTTCTCAAAAATAATGATAAGTTGCAACATGTATATAAGGATCAGATTGAATTCGATTGTGTTCGGTTTTACACGCATACGATTGCATAATTACATTCAGTATTATGTTCGGAAATCAAAGTCAATTGAATTCACACAGTTGGATTGTGTACGATTGTATAGAGTGCATAACATGCATGAACGTTTGATTGTGTTCGAAATTCTACTCCGAAATCCAATTCAAAGTTGTTGTTTTTCGTTCGATTACGTTCGATTTCCAAATACAATCGAACTCAATCGCTCGATTGGATTCGATTGAATTAGATTTCCGAACATGATTGACTACGTCTGGTTTTAGTATCTCTAACTTTTCGGAAAACATCCTCGCATGTTCCAGAGGTGCCCAAGTGCGAGTCGATTGAAGCAACGAGGAGCGCATAACGACCCTGCCCAGATCCTGGCGATCAAAGGCCATGCCTTCAGGAGCACATTTCTGAAAACTTAATAGCGCACAGAGAATCCACGGTAACCCCAGCAAAGCATATATTTTCTGAAAGCTTTCTGAGCATACTAGATTCTATAAAACCAATGTGAAGTCTGGGGAGTATATCTTTTAGGAAAAATATTGAGTTTTAGTAGTTTTAAGCAGAATTTCTTTACTGTGGTTCCTCTTTTGAAATCGTGTAAATGTGACCTTTTCTGACCCATGACCGCGTAAGTAAAAGCCTGGGTCAAAACCTGTATAGATGTCATCTTCATGTCATATAATTAATTCGGGTTTGCAATTATTTGAAGAAACAACTAACTAAAATAACTTTTTTCTTTACTAACGACTCACAAACTGTGTATATTTTCTATGCATCGATGTTGTTGTGATAGAAAGGCTCCATGGAGAATAATGCATTTATGAGATGACGAAGTGTAGAACATAACTGTATTCACTGTAAACCAAAACTTTCTTCACAGAAGTAATCAAAACTTTTTGGAGCTAGGTTCATAAGCCTATAAGAATTGCGAAAAGATTATAGGCACTTTAAATACAACAACAATCTTTCTTTATTACCCTATACAGTATTTACATAATAATAGTTTAAATAAGCAAGGGTACTGGCAACCCGAAATAACTAAGGGGGTTAAAAATGCCAGGTTGTCAGATTTCAAACAAAATATGAAATTTTTGGTCGGGCATTCACACGTGCAAGCACACAAAAAAAACATACCGTGTATGTACACAATAAATTAAAGAAAATCATACCAGTAAACTAATCACTTAAATATCAATTATTGAGTAGGAAAATGAGAAAATATCAAACATGTAATAATTACACAATTATTGAAGCAGTAAATCGTTGCAGAACAGTGATATTATTTCAATGGCCGTTTTCACACTAGAAGACGGACAAATCGTTTGGACGAACAAGTCATCTGACGACTTGTTCGTCTAATGTGAATTCTAGACGGACAACTCACCTTGTGTTGGTCATCGTAAATTCATATCTTGACGGACAAACAGACGATTTTGAAAGCAAGAGGCCTGTCACTAACATGGCCACTACACTAGCGTGGTTACCTTTCTAGTGTTTGGCGTGGAAAAATGGCTGCGAACAGGTTGCAAACTAATCTAGTTTGTCTGGTGTAAATTTAAGTCCGACTTTCGATGACCCAGTTTCCGTCTAGACAAACAAATCGACCTCCAAAAATCGTCTATTGACGGACAAAATCAGATGACTTGTGAGCTCTGACTTGTACGTCCAAAATTTTGTCCGTCTCGTTTTCACACCAGTGAGACGACTTATCCGTCTAAGATGACTTGTCCGTCCAGACGATTTGCCCTTCTTCTAGTGTGAAAACTAACAATATATGTCAAAGTATATGAAGAGGAGTGGCTAATAACTCTTAATAAAATGGACCCATTGCACGTTATGTCATAGCCGCCATGTTGGTGTACAGTTAACAATAGATTCCTCGTTAGCTTCTTTTGTTCTGTACACCAACATGGCCGTCATGCCCTTCGTATTTGAATCTCTGGGGTGTTCTCTGAAAAGTCGTACATACAGTAGGCGTGCAACAACTCGCGATTGCATATATAATTTATCAATAAAAATACCGGTAATTACTAATGTTATGTATTTGTAGTTCATTCAGTACTTTTATCTTATTATGAACGTTACTTTATTATGCAGTGTCCGTGTTCACTTTCTGGAGTTTACAAATATATAGTGTTTCTAAAAGAAATGGCTGGACCGCGTTTTAATGGGCCACCAGGGCCACCAGGGCCACCATAGCCATCCAGCAGGACCAGTGGTCAATGGGATGGCCACAGGGCAGACTTGTAAGCCATATTGATACAGACAACTCCAATATGCAGAGGGAACAAATAAATATTTTTGGACTTTATAATTGGATTAAAACCATTTCAACCAATCAGCTTACAGGCTGGAAACGGTGCATTCTACCTCAAAATCTTCCATGAAGGAAACCCCTGTTGACCATTATGCTTTGTCCGACTCGATGGGCAAAGAAACTAATAAAAGCCAGCAGGGACCAATTTTTTGGTTCGTTGAGCTCTACCCTGCAATCAAATCCTAAACATTTCTGGTCGTTCTTCAAGACATCAACGAAGTCTAGTAGCATCCCTCAAGAAGTCACGATAGCTTCCACCAACGCAGATTCAGCTCATGTCGGTGCCAGTACTCCCAAAAATGTAGCCTGTCTTTTCAATCGCTATTTCAACTCCGTGTATTCCAAAACTACCGATGACGAATGGACGCCTGACTCACCTATAACTAATGTGACTGTCTTGGAGATAATCTTACTACCCAGTGAAGTATCTAAAGTGTTAAAGTCTTTAAATCCAAACAAAGCTATGGGACCTGATAACATATCTGCCTGCCTACTAAAGGAATGCGCGTCAAGTATTTCATACTCCCTCGCTCACCTGTTTAACAAGTCACTCAAGCTTGGAACTCTCCCTACTGAATGGAAACTTGCCAACATCACCCCTCTCCACAAGAAAGGAAATAAGAGTTATGTAGAAAACTACAGACCCATTTCCTTGATGTGTATAGTTGCTAAAGTACTGGAGCGTTGTATTTACAATCGTCTGATAGACCACCTTCAAAATATGATCTCTGAAGCTCAGTACGGCTTCCTTAAAGGCAAATCCTGTACCGCTCAGCTACTGACAGTCCTCCATCGCATTGGTCAAAACCTGGACTTGGGCAAACAAACCGACGTCCTTTACTTCGACATCTCTAAAGTCTTTGACACAGTTGACCACAAACTACTCTTGTGCAAACTTAGCCGATTTGGTATCACAGGTGGAGTGCTAGACTGGTTCAAGAACTACCTCTCTGGTCGCCAGCAGCGTGTAACACTTCATGGCGCCATGTCGAACACGCTTTCAGTCACTTCCAGGGTCTATTCTGGGACCCCTTCTGTTCTTGATCTATGTCAATGACCTCCCATTATCGATCATCTCATCCTCCGTCGAGGTGACAATGTTTGCTGACGACACCAAATGCTTCTCGGTAGTGGAATCTGCACCAGACATCTCCATTCTTCAGGGTGAGGTATTTAATTTGGCGACCTGGGCACGCTCTTGGCGGCTGAAGTTCAAGGAAATGCAGTCCCCTATTGGCTAACTATACCATTGATGGTCAAGTTTTGGGCCACGTTCCTAGCGAAAAAGACCTAGGCGTGACCGTTGGTACCGACCTTACATGGTCCATTCACATTCGTCAACAGATCACCAAGGCGAACCAGTTGCTTGGCCTACTCAGACGCTCTGCCGTCAAAGTCCGAAGTACTAGCGCCCGTCAATGTCTGTACTTGTCCCTGGTTAGGTTGAACCTTGCCTATACCTCACAAGTATGGAGCCCACAAACTGTCGATCTGACGCAGGATATAGAAAGAACACAAAGGAGGGCTACTAAGTTTATTCTCCTGTTGCCCTTCCAAACAGACATCTCCTACAAATCTAGACTCTTAACTCTAAAGCTTTTACCTTTATGTTACTGGTATGAATACCTTGACCTCATCTTCTTGTATCAGGCAAAACACGGTTTAGTAGCCTTAGCTCCAGATGTTTTGCCAAAGCTTGTAAACAGGGTGAATTTAAGCATCTCTCTACGTTCGATGGATAACTCACTTAATCTTATTACTTATCAGATTCCTAATGTCAAGACCCTGTGTTACCAAAATAGTTATTTTATAAGAGCTTCCCGAACTTGGAATACATTCCACACGAACTGCGTAAATCAGATATCTCTTTACCTAAGTTTAGATCATTACTATTTAAATATTATGTGTCTGCCATCACTTCTGTATTTGACATCGAGAACCCTAGGTCTTGGAAGTCTGTATGTCTGAAATGTCACCAGGCAAGACAGTTAA
Organism: Actinernus sp. WN-2022; assembly: GCA_030867875.1. Lineage (NCBI taxonomy): Eukaryota > Metazoa > Cnidaria > Anthozoa > Actiniaria > Actinernidae > Actinernus > Actinernus sp. WN-2022. Next base: position 21,621,860 of record JAOWCC010001501.1, read on the forward strand.
CTGCACCTCTCAAATGCTGCTTTTAGGTTGAAATAAGTATTGTAATTAGATCATTTATTGTAATTTTATTTTTCATCAGAAACCAACGTAATTGGCTTACGCTGTGTTGGTTCTCCTGGCCTCTATGTTTTGTTTGTTGTATATTTTACTTTATTCTATTTTGTATCTTCTATTATGGCCAAAGTAAGTAAATAAATAAATAAACAATGAAGAACATTTGCTGAACATTGTGAAGATTTTAGGTAAGTCGCCAGCTGGCAACTAACCCTGAAATTTTGGTCGCCAACACTCAAAATTTAGTCGCATTGGCACCAAATAAGGCACAATTTCGGACCCTGCATGTTTATCTTGGTTAAACTCATCACCAATAGATGAGCTTGGGGGTAAGTGCCAGAAAGTATTGGGGGAGCCAGTAATCAATTTTTAGTGCAACTGCAAAGTAGCCAGAGAGAGAAGGAGGTAAAGTTGTGCACAGTCAGCCACCTGAAAGAGAAGTTGGTTAGACTTAAGGGGCTACTGACATTAAATATAGAACTTTACTTTACATGTGGATTGACCCCTTGACCAGTCCCAGTGCAATTTAAAATAACCACAATCTGGTTATTGTCTCATAAAGGTGTGGATAAATGCTGGAGATATTATTCTCCTTGGTCTACGAGACTACCAAGACAGCAAAGCTGACGTAATCCTGCGCTATAACCCTGATGAGGCAAGAAGCTTAAAGGCATATGGGGAATTACCAGAATCAGGTGAAGTGTAAACCACAGCACAGGGTTTCATTAATTTTGAAAGTACATGTGCAAAATGTAGGTGTCAGAGGCATGGAACGTTGCTGTATGAATACTAGAATTGAGCAAAATGAAGTATTAACCCACAGAACAAGTAGTTGGTAGTACAAGATGAAGTTGCTGCTGGAGCTTCACCAGCAGGGGTGGATTTAGAGGGGGGGGCGATGTGCCCCCTTTTTTTGTTGGCTGGGATACATGCCCCTGCACCCCCTAGCTAATCGTGCCTATACGGTGTGAGGTTCGGATTATGCTGCGGCCCCCTCTTTCTGCATTTCCTGGATCTGCCCCTGACCAGTACAATGTACATATAGCTGGCTTCTATTAAAATCCATGCAGCAATAATACATGTATATTGATGAAAATTTGAGGTTGCATTTATTCTTATTGGTGATGCAAGTAGCAGTCAATCAATTTTTGACAATTAAATTCTTTCTAAAATAGAAGTTATACAAAAGTTATGTTCTAGGAGAGAAGAGAAACATGTTCTAAATGCCCTGATCATGATATGGTTTCGAAAATGGTCTTGATACTGATTTTAAAATGGTTGAGATAAAAGTGGATTTATGATAGCTTACTGTGGTATGTCCTCTTATTTACAACATTTTGCGTCATCGCATGATAAAATTGTTGTGGATTTCACAAGTGAATCCATAACAAATTTTGACCATGAGATGACCACGGTAAACTATCATAAATTTGGATTTTACAACAACAAACTAAAAATATTGAAACGAGCAGGAAAGACAAGGAAAATTGTGGCATGCTGTCATGCAATCAATCCTGCAATCTACTGTGGTATGAGTAGCAATAAGACAATCAGAAAAAGTTGAGAAACGGGGCAGTTGTAAAAAAAAAAAATTACAGTGGACAGAAATATTTATAAAGTTTCTCTAAATTTCGCTCTAAACTATTGGTAAAGTGCCAACGTGAAAAACTGGAAGTTAATGTTTCATATTTGCCTGTACTTTAGTTGTTTTATTTATAACTTGGAGAATAATGTTTGCTGCTTTGCTGCCCATATTGTAACTGTAAATCGATACAGACAAAACAAAAGTGAAACATGTAAAATTTTGTCACTGATGACCTGATCTTGTTGACATTATTTAATGGAACTCAATGTTCTTGAAATCTAGAAGAAATAATTATTCATTGGAGTCAAACAAAATGATTTTTTTTTAGTTAGTTCCCTACAACAGTATTCAATCTAAAATTAATATGAAACATGACATTTACCAGACTACGGAACAATGCAATATGATGCAGTAACATAGCAGGAAAAAATAGACAATGCCTAGAATAATGTTTTAAAAAAGGCTGTTTGTGAGTTGAGTCAACAACACATGACAACTTGCCTGGATGGTTCAAACAATATGCCTTCGAACATTGAGGTCAAAGCTGGCAGGGCCCAGTTCCTGAAAGCCAGATTAGAGCTAATCCAGAGTTAATTACCATGACAACTAATATGTTTTGTTGAGAGTTAATCCAGGTTTAGCGCTAATCGGGCTTTCAGGAACCGGGCCCAGATGGACATGTTTGGCCACTCAATATGTGCATGCCGGGGTCAGTTTTGAACACTTTCACTCTATTTTCAACATACTTTACCACAAAATGAAAGAAAATGCGAACCTATTTCAGTAAATGCAGCCGAAACATCTTCCTTCCTTCTCTCCAAGAAATCTTGGAATCTCTCATTCTACTAATTGTAATTCGAGTTCACCACATGAGGCTGTTGTGATGTCACAACACAACTTGTTCTGGCCCCTTTTCCTTCATTTCTCCTTTTTATCTCCTTTTTATCTCCCTTTACTAAGTGACATGAACCTTTGCTCAGACATCATTTTAAAGCTGCCTCTTTTTAAAGTATCTAGAGAACATCTTTCTGTTGTAAGCTTGTTTTTAGCAAGATTTTAGTAAGATTGTTTTTAGCAACTAAAATTGGAAACTTGCAACCAAATTTTCACAACAAGTCATATTTTGCGACTATAATGGTTTTTTAAAATTTTGAGATCTGTTGGGGTTTAGACTGCTCAATACATTGTGTAGATGTGTTCCAGTATTTCATGCTTTATGCTGTTGCCTTTCTCACAGCCAAAATCAATGACACAAACGTGTTTGGACCAGAGGAAGAGGATGAAATCACTTTTGATGATGTCTACGATGAGGGTGGAGAGGAAGCTGATGTTGATGGTGTAAGTAAAGTTTCTACATACATGTTAGAATGTTTACTGTGTGACTGGGGACCACTTAGACAAATTGCAGAATGAAAACAAAGTATTACAGCTTTGGTTATTTTCGCAAATCAGTGTCCAATACCTATACCTTTATCATGTGGTGGCCATCTTGGAATAAGACGGTTGTTCATGCCTATCCAGCCTCGGTTACACACGCTTTAGAACGAGGCTGGGCGGGCAAGAACAATGGTGTGGGAAAATTTAAACAAAGGCCTTGACCATAAACTACAAAAGTTGCAGAATCATGCTGCGGGAGTCTTAACCGGTTTACCATTTGACACGAAGGTTGATGAGCTCCTCAATACCTTAAACTGGGACAGATTACACATCCGACAATCCAAACAAAAAGCAACTATGATGTACAAGTCTCTGAAAAATCTGTCTCCAGATTATCTATCTTCAAAATTCAGTTTGTTGGTATCTCACCCTTGCTGCGAGGGTTTTTCTCTGGGTCCTCCTGTTTCCCTCCCACCACAAAAACTAACGCGCTAAATTCCAATTCGATCGGCTGTAGATTAGCCTGCACATGCAGAACGAGTCTATATTTTAGCGACTCTTTCAACTGGCTTCAGATCCTTGGGTCATTTATGCAAAGAGCAATAGCATTGTTGCAGTTCTTTTTTCCTCCCTCACTCCCCCTCCCCCGTTTCCGCAAGAATGCATGGCTACGCAGGTGGTCTCCAGACTCCAGAATGGCAAGCAGCTGGCATTTTTGTCAAGTTACTTGGATTGAGGCATAGATCGTGTTGGTAGTACTTCTAGTATAACATAATTATCTGCGTGGTTCTCAAATGTGTGTTTGTTTTCCTTTCAGATTTAAGCTAATATCATGATGGGAAGAATAAAACAACAAAACGGACATTTTCACACTTTGCACATCTACATGTGTGGTATAATACTTAATAAAAATACTGACCTGCTAGGACCAAGATGTACAACCACGTACTGACACAAGATTCCACACAGGTCATCAGAACATTGAATACAAAGACTTTTGTTTGTTGAAGGCGATAAAGAACATTATACATTTAGATTCTTGGCTCAAAATGCCCATAACAAGTGTACATACAATGTATGTTCATTCAGCATTTGATTTTTGTAATGTGCTGGTTCATTTATTCAATGAGAACTACAAGATTAGCCTGCTTAGTGAGCCTGCAGCTCATCCGAGGCGAGGATGAGGCCTCAAGCTCACAATCACCCTTGATGTTATGTTCAAAACTCAAAACAACTTATCTCAGGGGCAAGAGGGCAGCTCACCGAACACTACTACGAGATTTATGCACGACAATGGTGCGAGCAAACTAACCCTTCTTGCAATTTCTCTACTTATGAACCTTTGAAAGGTTTTGAGCACTTCTGAGAAGAAAATTTTGGTTTACAGAGAAAACTCTATGCTCTGCGCTTGCTTGAAATGGTAAAAAAAGAATGACCTTCCTGACCCATCACCGCGTAAGAAAAAGCCTGGGTCGATTCCCGGATAGACGTCGTTAATGCGTTATCCTCCATGGTGCCTTTCTATCACAACAACATACATGTAGATAATAGAGAATATAACAGACTTTGTTAGTAAAGAAAAAAAAGTATTTGTTCAAATTATTGGAAAGTCGAATTAATTAGATGACGTCTAACCTGGGAATCGACCCAGGCTTTTACTTACGCGGTCATGGGTCAGGAAAGGTCAATTTTTCGCCATTTCAAACAAGCATAGAACAGAGTATTCTCTGTAAACCAAATATTTCTTTGCAGAAGTACTCAAAACCTTTCAAAGGTTCATATGTATAAAAATGCAAGAAGGGTTAGAAGCACTTTACGCCACATTTGTTCAATAATTGATTTTCAATATTTAGAAAAAAATATAGGATATCTTTATCATGGGTGATGGGTGGAATCACGTAAATTATATTTTTTTTTGCTGCAGTAGGAAGTAAACAAACTACTTAGTTCTACCAGTTGCTGCTTGGCTAGGAAGTTTAAGAGAACTGCTTGAAACTATTATAACCCACAAGGCTACGAAATGTTGAGCCAATGCAAAGAAACATACAAACTATAATGAAAGGGACTGTTTTAATACAGTATGCAGCACTTGATGTCATTTGTGTATCTCTAATAACATGGCTACTGACCAATCAGCGCGCGCGTTTCACACTTAACCTGGTAATAATAATGGCCATATTTATATAGCGCCATATCACCAGTCTCATGGCGCTTTACAATTACTGACATCCTGTCAGTGAGGTTTATACAGACTGCTTATACGGCGCTGATAGCTGCCACACAGTTTACATTTTTTTAGTGTGTGGTTAGTACAATGGTCAGGCTGCTGTACCGGGTGACAATAGTACAACAGGTTCTTTCACGTCCCCTTCAAATACCGAGTAGAAGGAGACGAGACCAACGGGTTATATATGTCCCTGCCCAAGGACGCGGCCGAGATTCGAACCCCCGACCTCTCGCACTCTAGACCGTGTTCTACCAACCGAGATAACCAGTGAGGCGGTAATAACAGTAAACAAGGACCCTTTGGGATTTCAAATTCAGAACAGTAAAGAAAGTTAGCATTTTCACCAGATAATTATTCTTAATAGAAAGTTCTATTGACAGGCACGTGCTGACTCTAAAACGAAAAATAATGAATACTGCACGAGGCCGAAATGTTAATCGTAAAGTCGGCAAGTACCTGTATTTGTCAACAAAACAGTGTTAACTATAATGCATCTTCAAAATTATTATTTTTGCAGCCAGTGTATGTCGCATGTGGTTTTTTCTTCTGTTAAAAGAAAAGCCCACTTCCGCGATATGCTTTACTTGTCACGCACAAAGGTTTCAATACGAGGCCCCGTGCTAAATTGAATTTATTCTTCTCTGAAGAAAAATAATAATTTAGCACGGAGCCTCGTATTGAAACCTTTGTGCGTAACAAGCAAGCACATCGCGGAAGTGGGCTATTATTAATTGCTTTGTCGATAATAGACCAGTTTACGGTTCATGCACAGTTGTACAAATCCTTGGTTTCTTTGGCGGGCGGGCAGATGTTAGACAATGGTGACCCGTCGATTGCGCATGAACCGTAAACTGTTTTATTATATGACAGGAGCTACTTCCGGTCAAATGGCGCGCGCTGATTGGCCGTTTATCGGGCGGAATTCTCCCGTAATGCCCACGGGCAATACGGATTTTCCTGCTGCAGTGTTTGTGTACACGAATCGGTCGAATTAAAACTTCAAAATTAAAACAAAATATGCCATATAATAAACACCTTATTAACCTCGCTTGCTCGGTCTGTACAGAGAAATATCAGACCGCGGTTTTTCTGTACAGACAGAGGCTTTGCGACCTGACGCTCGGTTAATAAGTAGTTAATATACCATAAGTTAAATTTCTTTACTGAACCGTTTCATCATAAGTTATATACAATTGAGTTGCTGGCTTTGCATAGAAATAAATGTAGTTAATAAAACTTGACCCTACATTATAGTCGTCCTTTACAATAGCAATACCACCCTCCATGTTTTAAAACAAGTAATAATATTGCCTGCGAATACAGCCGTCTCGCATCGCGGGAACCACAATTAAAACGTGGCCCCCGAGAGAGACGTCTGAGTCTTGAGACGGAAAATTCCATACTGATGACGTTATGCGGCCAGGATCCGGTCGCGTTATTTGATTGGCTAGTATGCCTAATCATATACGAGCCAATCAAATAACGTGACCAGATCCTAGCCGCATAACGTCATCAGTATGGAATTTTCCCTCGAGACGCAGACCACGTTTTGATTGTGGTTCCCGATGCGAGACGGCTGTATTCGCAGGCTAGTAATAATATAGTTGCCTAGCTAAGAACTATAGCACAAGACGGACTGCAGCAATAAGCACGATTATCCTCGTGGATGGTTTTGATTGCATACGAGTTTGGTGCTGTCAGAGCTGTCCACAGTCAAAGTTACCAGCAGAAAATAAAGAAAACTCTGCTGTTGGCCATTTTTACTGTGAAAAAAACGCAAAAAGAAATACAAAATATATTTTAATCACAAAATTAATTTGATAACTTTCCTCAGACTATTTTCTTTGAAATCAAACTAGTTTAATCAAAACTAAATTAAGACGCCGTTATCTATTGAACATATTACTTTGTTGGTTCTCTATTAGATTTATGATATCACCCAATGAAATTACGAGGAAAAAAAAAGAATAGAAAATGAACACCTTTTGCAGTCCTTGTCGTTCAGTGCTATCGTTCTTAGCTGAAGCTTCCCTGCGAGCAGAGCCGCTTTCAACTACACGAAAAGCGACTAGAAAACAAGGCTCTGCAGCAGTCGTGTTGTTCTGGGCTTGTCAAACCTGTTAAAACCGGTTTATCAACGCGCGGCTAGATTTTTGGTTTAAACTGATGACCAAATCTGAGCCCACTTACAACAATGGCAGACAACGATGACACGACTGAGCGAGACTGGTATAGGTACGAGACAACCGTTGGTATTTTGATAGCAATTACCCTATATCATTATGACGTCACGGCTTGTTTATGAGGGGGACAGAATCGACTTGAACAATAGAATTTTGAACTAAATCTGCTCTGCTGAGGAAAATTTAACTTCGAATTGTCTGGTTTCCAGATATCAGCTGTATCAATGTTTATCCCACAATATTTACCTTATTTGGTGGCTGTTACCGCTATTCTACGTTCTATAAAATGCATTTGATAGCGATTTCCTTTGTGTTGTTGCTGTTTTGTCCCTGTTTTGTCCCCCTCCCACGACCGTGATCCTTAGCGTTTAAACAATAGATTGTTTTGATATGACGTCATAGTGATATAGGTCAATTAACTCGTGTGCGCCGCTACATGAAGGGACTGCAGTAAGCTGAAGCATTCACAGAACAAAGGGCTATATGTTCATATAGTGACAACTAAAATGTTAGAAAAAGTGAAATATGCCGGAAAATCTTAATTTCTTGAAAGAATCTGTTCATAGGCGGTTTGTTCTATTAAATCTGAATAAGAATTCGAAAAGGATTCTGGTAGTTGTATTCAACTGACGTAAGTGCAAACCGGGAATTGAAGGGGGAAAAAACGGTTACTACTATAGGAGTAATATAGCCTGATTTTCAGACGGTACGAGGTCGTCCGATCACTTCCTCCCAGATCAGAGGAGAGAGCGGACGACCTCGTACCGTCTGAAAATCAGGCTGGGGTGGAACCTCGAGAACCGTTTCAGACGGCGAACTATTCATGCGCCGAACAAGTTCGACGTTGGAGCGACTGGTTGATTCAGAAGGCGATCTTGAATCGTTGAACCGATTGTAGTAATCTGGATCTAGATTTTAACATTCGAGCGAAAATTTAGTTTCAAGGTGGCCAGGAGCCCCTTACCAGGAGCCGTTCCTATGTCACAGGAGCCCCTTACCAGGAGCGTTCCTATGTCACAGGAGCCCCTTACCAGGAGCGTTCCTATGTCATAGGTTGGGCCCCCAGCACAGGAGTAGATGTGGCTATATTTAGAATTCAAATTCCCGCGTTGAAAGTGAGAAGAATGATAATGAATAATAATGAGAAGTGACGTATAGCTATTTGATTGGCTAAAATGGCCTTTGTTTATTTCGTGCGAAATGCAATTCTAAATATAGCCACATCTACTCCTGTGCTGGGAACAGAACCAATGGGGAAAATGGACGCTCCTGTTAATGGGCTCCTGAGGTGGCTTAATTTATGCATTAGGTTACTATGTATACTGAATAGACTACCCTGAATAAATAAAGGCATATATCTAAGTTCGGCGCAAGTAAAGTGCGGCATTTGAATCAACGCCGCTGCAGGGATCGGTTGCATAGATATTGGCTAAAGTCCGGTCAAACTCTAATTTAACGTTAGCGATTCCATGTCGCACCATGCGACAGTCTGCCGAACTTAATTGACCGGACATGTCGAACTCGATTGATTCAGATGCCGCTCTTCTGCCGTACTTGATTGAGCTTATACATTTGTTGTCCCGATTCAGATCATGTGACGGCTCTCGCAGACGATTCAGTGCTTTGTTTTCCAATTAGAGGAATTTGTGCAATTCCTCTTTGGATACAGAAAAACATTACTCAAGGGAAAAGTCAGGTGACCTCAATTGGGACAACAAATGTACAAGCTCAATCGGTCTATTAAGTTCGACGTTTGAAACGGGTCTTATAATGTAACATCCCTAATAAGGAAACATCCCTTATAAGAAAACATCCCCAGATTTAATGCTAATATATCTATATATTTTAAATCTTAGATCTGACGGGATACATTTTTTAGATTGATTAACAGAACACTATAGCGATGTTTCGTGTTTATAAACATTACAACGTTTTGCTAATGTGCCACTTTGTATCGGGAACCAATTACTCTGGTTGGCACATTAATGGCAATGGATGACGTGCAGTGAACATCGCTATTTGATATATTGTCATAATGTAACAATTATGTATAGATGATTTGTTTATCTTTTGTTTTATTCATAGGATACCTTGAAAGAGGTTTAAAAAAAAGCCTAACTAGTTCTTTTTTTGGTGCTCCTAGAGAAATATAAATATTTAAACCAATGCAATTGCTGGTTTTCACTTGACGTCATAGCCGCCATGTTGGTGCCCTTAAACAATAGATTCCTCGTTAGCTTCTTTTGTTGGGGCAACAACATGGCCGCCATGCCCTTTGTCATTTGAATCTCTGGGGATTGAGTGAAAACCAGCAATAGACCGAATTCATAATAGTCGCCTCCTCATTTGCATAATTTGGAAGATAAATTTGTAGAGGGAAACTAATGCTACCACATGACAGTCTATATTAAAACTAGTAACTGTGTACAGTTTTAGAGCAATGTGGAGAATTACTGTTGAGTTAGCGATTTCCAATGCTGAAAAAAAACATGAAAGCGAGGCTGGAAAGGCATCGGGTGTTTTTTTTTCAAATGGCTGTAACTTCGTTGGTTTTTAAAGCTACAACTTTAAAATTTAACAAATTCACTAATTTTAACTTGCTCGTTCGCGTGGTAATGATCATGTTTTATGTACATGTGGATAAACTATTGAAACAGAAATACGTATTTATGAATAAGATCTATACACCTTTCATCCGCCGCGGCCATTTTAGCGACAAACAATATATTTTACACTACCAGCCTCGTCTCTGTGCCGAGTTTGGAAGTGCAAGAACAAAGGATTTTATTCTCCGGCGCAACATGGCCGCGGCATAATAAAGGTTATTACGAATGTAATCCTCTGTCATTTTAGGGATTTCAATAATTATTATTTATATTATATATTTTCCTGCAAAGAAAGCTTTTAAAGACGGTCTAAATAGGATGAATAAATATTAGTGTCTTGGCTATTATTATTTTTCGTGATAAAAAAAATACCTATTGTGGCCAATTTAAAGCCAAATAGCCCCCGCAGGGGAGGGGGTACTTCCATATATAAATATGTGTGGCCCAAAGGGTTTGTTTTTTGAGCTGTTTTAGTCTGAAATAGGGTTATAATAAATGTTATCCTTTTAGTCTGGAATACTGGAATAGAGTCTGATCTTGACAGGAAGTATGAGACCACACATTGATTTCTCTTAGCTTGACATTGATCTTCAAAATAAATCGAAAAAGAGAACAAACTAAGAAGACAGATATTGAATTAGATAATGCGATAAAAGACAACTGTAAGTGAAGCGCGGAATAGGGAACAGATTTTCGGGATGAGGTGTGAAAAAGGGTGTAAAAATAATATTCTTTAGCCTGATATCCAGGTGGAACACCCACGCCCAAAATTCCGGGGAGTACCCCCCTATAGGTATATATCTTCAATTCCGGGGAGCACCCCCTTCCCCTGGGGCAAATTGGTATACATCTTCAATTCCAGGGGGTACCCCCTTCGCAAGGGGCAAATAGGTATATATCTTCAATTCCAGGGGGTACCCCCTTCCCCAGGGGCAAATAGGTATACATCTTCAATTCCAGGGAGTACCCCCTTCCCATGGGGCAAATAGGTATAAATCTTCAATTCTGGTGAGTACCCCGTTCCCCACGGGCAAATATATGTACTTATTTTACGACTTGGCGTTTTCGAGTGCAAATACGGGCTAAAACGAGTGCAAATATGAGACCGTATTACACGGGTCACAAATAGGTTTGCACAGGTTTATTCAACACTTAAAAGGTTTTGTACGCGCGCGAACCAATCGAAATGGGGCTGTTTGAGTAATAGCCAATCAGCTTTTAGCGCGGGAAAAACGTTTTCAGTGCGCGCCCGCCCCCGACATTTGACTTCAACTGAGGCTGAGAGGTTTCTTCTCACGAGATTTCTTGTCTAAAGATTTTCTTCAAACGAAGCAGTAAGGTAAGCCAAAACAAACCTTTTTTGTTCGAGCCTTTCAGGCTCGAAAAAATAAAACTGACTCGTAAAAATAAGCAGCCGTATTACACAATTTTCCGTGTAATAACCTCTTTATCTTCAATTCCGGGGAGTACCCCCTTCCCCAGGGGCAAATATGTGTACATCTTCAATTCCGGTGAGTACCCCCTTCCCCAGGGGCAAATATGTGTACATCTTCTGTATCATCTAACTTCTTGTGAATAAAATCGTTTAGTCACGTACGGTGGCTGGTATTACGAGACTGGAATATCCTCGTGCATTTAAAGACAAACCACCCGACGAGTGAATCTTAAAATACTTTCCATTTCTTCCTAATAATGAACATTCGATAACTGGTCCCGAGGGAACCAGTGAATTTTGTTTCCCGAGATTCCAATAATCGAGAGTCGAGGGAAACAAAACTCACTGGTTTCCCGAGGGACCAGTCATTAAATGATTTGTTACATATAGCTTAAGAATTACATTCCGTATTGTCGAAAAACAAAGCAGACCAAAACGGTTGATCATGTGCGTTAGCGGGCAACAATGTATTGTTACCTTTTTCGAATAGGCCATTTTGACGATGTTGCGCGCGCAGCTACAACAATATCTGTTTTAAATAACAAAAGACTGGTGAACCAGAACGAGTCTTAGCAGCTCACGTCTATTGTTCTACTGATGCGTGCGCAACATCGTCAAAATGGCCTATTTTAAAACTGTTCGTTACCTGTCATGTGACCCTAAATCAACCAATGAGAACGTGCGTTGTATGAAACAACACAGCTATAACAATGTCAGTTATTCCTTTCATGAAAGCACGAGGTTTTAGTCAGCCTTTTTCATAACTTATTCCCACTAACAAGTTGCAGTTACTGGACAAATCTCGACTCGACGTGAAGTCGATGGTAGAGCCTGTAGAGTGGCCTGCACTATTTCGGCATCATATATTCCATATTTGTCTGCTCTCAAGATTTATTTCCTACAAAGCAATCCTTTCACAGTGGCCAAGAATGTATCCAAGCTGCGTCTGAAGTTGGTTTTACTCATCTTGTCTAAGGATATTCTCATGTCACTAGGGGTGAGTAGATTGAAGGCCTCTAAAACCCGCTGTGCGATCATTGGGTCTGTCTGATGGGCCAGAAGATTACGAACCAGTTCTGTGTAATGTGCCTGAGAGAGAAAATTGCTATGAATCAAGCTCAGAATTTTTGAACACTCGTCATCCCCTGCCCCTGGAGATATGAGAAAGGCCATTTTGACGATGTTGCGTGCGCAGCTAGAACAATGGCTATCAGTTTTAAATGACAAAAGGCTGGTGAACCAAAACGAGTCTTAGCAGCTCGCGTCTATTGTTCTACTGATGCATGCGCAACATCGTCAAAGGTACAGCACGTGGTAAAATTGTTGGTGCACTCTTGTTTATTACGTAATACACATACGCGGTGGTACTCGATTTAGAGTAATCAAACAGGGAGCACAGACGCAGTAAACACATCTGTGAGAAGTACCGCCAATAATCAATGCATCATAAGTACCAGCAACATACGCAGACGCTGTGCTTATGTCACAATTGAGGACTAGGCTTATAAGCTGGAATAAACTTCATCAGTTTATCACGAACGTTACATACAAGGTTGTGCGGTAGAAGGGCCAAAGCGTTTAAACTTAATTAACAAAGCTTAACTAATGGTTCGCCAAAGAACAGGAGCAAAAGACAATAGGCTGCGGCAATGAGCAATTCCCAATGTCAATTTTCTTTCAATATGCCTTAAAGGAGCAGTGTCACGATTCTGATTGGTTGTTATAGACAATGGCAAAGTCACGCGCCGCTGCAAATTTCCCTTTCGATTGAAATAAATAAAATGCTGCTTTATAAAAATATAACATCAAACCTAACCATATAATACTGAAGTATAGTTTTAAAGCAATTTCGGCTCGAGATATTGTGCAAATACGCCGATGCAAGTGGATTACTCACGGACTTCTACTTCTGTCACATCTTTTGATTTCTTGTCCGCCTGACACATTTTCAAAACTTTGGGCATGAATACTAATCGTGACACTGCTACTTTAAGTGCTGTCTAAGATGTCCACAGTCAAAGTTATAAACTGAGAATAAAGGCAACTGTACGCTGTTGGTCATTTTTGCTGTGAAAACTGTCACCATCCAGCCAATCAGAAAGGGGGAAGACAAAAGAAATTTGAATCACAAATCAGAGAACTTTCCCCAATAACGATTTACTTTGAAATCAGACCAAAAGTAGTTTGATCAAAACTAATCGAAACATCAAAAATTAACTAATGAAAATATGTTGCCTTGCTCGTTTTCTATTGAATGTACGAGTATCAACCAATGAAATTACGAGAAAGAAGACTATAGAAACACTTTTTTACATTCCTTGCCGTTCAGTGCTCTTGTTCTTAGCCGGAGCTTTACTTAACTTACTTGGTTGCAGCATATCAGGGCTAGAAATGCTTCTGATGCAGGCTGTAGGAGATCCATATCAAACGAATCCAGGAGAAGCATGTTAAATATCACCTGTAATCATAATTAAGGTGACATATTTTACGCGGATAGTGAGGGCGCTGTGTATCTAATAGTAAGACACTGCTTTTATCAAATAGAGCAGATTTCGTATGAGTGGGACGAACTACAGCACTGACTACAGCACGGTTACCGTACGGCATGCCGTGACGTTGAAATGGTTTCCCATTGTTTTTGCCCTGCTGATCCAATCAAATTACAGAAATACGGCACAGCACGGATACAGCAAGGCTAGACGGACATGCCGTAGTTTGTCCCACTCATACGAAATCTGCTCTAAAATGTTTGATAAGGTAACTGTAGGGGTATGCGAACCGCCGTGGCAACCGAGTTGCAGCTGACGTATTGGGCGCTAGCTCACTGCATATACCCTTCCAGGGGAGTCGGGGTGGCGCAAGTATAAGCAGTGGACAAACGTAGCCGTAAGTTTTTAACTTGCGTTCCGTTTGGCCACACACTTGCACCTACTTGCGCTAACTTGTGTTCGCTTTGATCGAGCTTAAATTTGGGCGAAAGTCAACCCAAGTTTTTCGCGGTTTGTCTAGGCATCCATCGCTCCCCCAGGATTTAGGGATAGAACTTCATGAGTCTAACTTCTCGAGCTACACGCTACACTATTTTTTATAGAAACTAATCATTCATATTGTATCTACATTTTAACACTGAGCAAGATCGGCTGTCATATTTGTCGATTATACGCTGAGGAAAAGTATCTAGGAGAAAACAATAGAAATCAACAACACAGCATTAAGCACTCCCTTACCCGAAGAAAATGTCGAACAACTTCTTGCATTCGCTGCTGGGGATTTTGCTGCATCTCCGTGAAAAACTGCTCGGCCAGCGACGCTAGGCTTTCTAGAGACATCTTGGAGATGTCGGAATCATAACTAGTTAAGTGAGTTAAGGAAATTGAATAAGAAACTGAACCAACGTATCTCCATCAAGCGTCCACGTTGATTAGTGGTGCAGTGGTAAAATACACTTGTTTCGCATTTCACAAAGCTGCGATCCTTCAGTAGCTTATTCAGCCTGGTTTTCACTAGCGATATGAGCAACATACGCAGACGCAGTGCCGTATTTATCATTTGCAGTACTTGTTCTACTCACAGGTGTGAGATAAGAACAAGCAACATACGCAGACGCAGTGCCGTATTTATCACTAGCGGTACTTCTACTCACAGGTGTGAGATAAGAACAAGCAACATACGCAGACGCAGTGCCGTATTTATCACTAGCCGTACTTGTTCTACTCACAGGTGTGAGATAAGAACAAGCAACATACGCAGACGCAGTGCCGTATTTATCATTTGCAGTACTTGTTCTACTCACAGGTGTGATATAAGAACAAGAGCCCATCTGGGCTTTCACTCGGGCCACATGAGATTGAAGATGAAATACACTTTCATTTGAAATCCTTTTAGTAATAACCGAAGGGAAGAATTATTAGCTGAATTTAGCAGTCTTTAGGAGTGGCCGGTAGCGCGGTGACATGCATTCTCTGCTCCCCTAGTATATATATTTCTCGTGTATGCAAATTAAAGAAGTTGACCTCTACCTATTCATGTACCGCACGCTTACAATTTAGTCTGCTGTTCTCCAGGTTCAGAGTACTAATAGATGAGCGTCTCAAATATATGTTTATATTTGTCCCATATTATAAGTTGTATCCTGTCCACCTATGATGGAGCTATCATATGATATATTTCTCTACTGTTCATTCTACCCTGCGGCTCTTTATCGCAGCTCGCGTCCATATCAGGTATTTATTAACTGAAATGCCTGTTGGTTATATACCCTCCTTCCCAAAACTGATCTGCTCATTATATTACAGAACTATAAAGGGAACTGTTGGAAGCCTTTAATTTCTCGAACCAAAACCTCGGCCGTGAGAGGATTCTTGTTTAAGTTGACCTTGAGTTGAATATTGCTTCACTCATCATAAATTATTCTGTGCGAGTGTCTATTTCTCCGGGGTATTTCTGACAGTCAAAAACACGCTCAAAAATATTTTAGTGCATGTTGGCCTACAGATCACGGTGTTTGCGCTGGTATGTATTATGACCGAGAGGCATAAAACCTACGAAACGTACCTCAAACAAGAATACCGTCCGATGGCAAAATCTATCAGCGCCACGAGGTCAACAAATCGACAAAGAAATGCAGATATAAACACGCAATGATTTCAACCTCACCGTACCTTAATTCATGACCTGACAAGACACTGTTCAGTTTCACTTTCACTCTCAGCTTTGCTCTTGAGTTTGAGTTCGGCTTTGTTAAAGACATTTTATTCAGTTGTATGGTATTGTGCAGTATATTTGAGTATACCAATCCACAGAGAATCAAATAACAAAGCCAAAGCCGTGGCGAAAGAGAAGCTTAAACGAGAAATATGTTGTCCTCCTAGAAAAACACAACATCTTGCCCTTTCTATCGAAGAAGCCTTGGTTTCAGCAGAAAGGAAAACGCTAAATTCCAATTCGATATGTGTGGATCTTTGAGTCCTTCAGGTCCGGCGTCGTGTCGTATATAAAATCACAGGCCATCTGGGTAAAAAACGCGGTCCTTCGGCTCCGACAAGAGCGCCAGTTGCAATATCCTGAGCCTGTTGGAAGGCTTTCGCACGAGTGAAGTTAAATAAAACATTAAATAAAACTGCTTACATTTGAGAGATGGGACTCCAAATTTGAGAGAGATTTGCTCGCGGATCCACCATTTTGATTTACTGTATTAAATTATGTAAATAAATTAACCTGGCGAGTGTTACGTGACCAGCACAGTGCGATCTGATTGGTGTGAATTTGACCTTTAACGCATGCGCAGAACGCTTGCTACAAGGAATACAAGGAATAAAATAAAATAAAAAAAGAACGACTTGCATTTTAAGACTCGTTGCTGCCACAGGCAGCCCGAGTAACAAGCAACATACGCAGACGTAGTGCCGTATTTATCATTTGCAGTACTTATTCTACTCACAGGTGTGATATAAGAACAAGCAACATACGCAGACGCAGTGCCGTATTTATCATGTGCAGTACTTGTTCTACTCACAGGTATTAGATAAGAACAATCAACATACGCAGTGCCGTATTTATCACTAGCGGTACTTCTACTCACAGGTGTGAGATAAGAACAAGCAACATACGCAGACGCAGTGCCGTATTTATCACTAGCCGTACTTGTTCTACTCACAGGTGTGAGATAAGAACAAGCAACATACGCAGACGCAGTGCCGTATTTATCATTTGCAGTACTTGTTCTACTCACAGGTGTGATATAAGAACAAGAGCCCATCTGGGCTTTCACTCGGGCCACATGAGATTGAAGATGAAATACACTTTCATTTGAAATCCTTTTAGTAATAACCGAAGGGAAGAATTATTAGCTGAATTTAGCAGTCTTTAGGAGTGGCCGGTAGCGCGGTGACATGCATTCTCTGCTCCCCTAGTATATATATTTCTCGTGTATGCAAATTAAAGAAGTTGACCTCTACCTATTCATGTACCGCACGCTTACAATTTAGTCTGCTGTTCTCCAGGTTCAGAGTACTAATAGATGAGCGTCTCAAATATATGTTTATATTTGTCCCATATTATAAGTTGTATCCTGTCCACCTATGATGGAGCTATCATATGATATATTTCTCTACTGTTCATTCTACCCTGCGGCTCTTTATCGCAGCTCGCGTCCATATCAGGTATTTATTAACTGAAATGCCTGTTGGTTATATACCCTCCTTCCCAAAACTGATCTGCTCATTATATTACAGAACTATAAAGGGAACTGTTGGAAGCCTTTAATTTCTCGAACCAAAACCTCGGCCGTGAGAGGATTCTTGTTTAAGTTGACCTTGAGTTGAATATTGCTTCACTCATCATAAATTATTCTGTGCGAGTGTCTATTTCTCCGGGGTATTTCTGACAGTCAAAAACACGCTCAAAAATATTTTAGTGCATGTTGGCCTACAGATCACGGTGTTTGCGCTGGTATGTATTATGACCGAGAGGCATAAAACCTACGAAACGTACCTCAAACAAGAATACCGTCCGATGGCAAAATCTATCAGCGCCACGAGGTCAACAAATCGACAAAGAAATGCAGATATAAACACGCAATGATTTCAACCTCACCGTACCTTAATTCATGACCTGACAAGACACTGTTCAGTTTCACTTTCACTCTCAGCTTTGCTCTTGAGTTTGAGTTCGGCTTTGTTAAAGACATTTTATTCAGTTGTATGGTATTGTGCAGTATATTTGAGTATACCAATCCACAGAGAATCAAATAACAAAGCCAAAGCCGTGGCGAAAGAGAAGCTTAAACGAGAAATATGTTGTCCTCCTAGAAAAACACAACATCTTGCCCTTTCTATCGAAGAAGCCTTGGTTTCAGCAGAAAGGAAAACGCTAAATTCCAATTCGATATGTGTGGATCTTTGAGTCCTTCAGGTCCGGCGTCGTGTCGTATATAAAATCACAGGCCATCTGGGTAAAAAACGCGGTCCTTCGGCTCCGACAAGAGCGCCAGTTGCAATATCCTGAGCCTGTTGGAAGGCTTTCGCACGAGTGAAGTTAAATAAAACATTAAATAAAACTGCTTACATTTGAGAGATGGGACTCCAAATTTGAGAGAGATTTGCTCGCGGATCCACCATTTTGATTTACTGTATTAAATTATGTAAATAAATTAACCTGGCGAGTGTTACGTGACCAGCACAGTGCGATCTGATTGGTGTGAATTTGACCTTTAACGCATGCGCAGAACGCTTGCTACAAGGAATACAAGGAATAAAATAAAATAAAAAAAGAACGACTTGCATTTTAAGACTCGTTGCTGCCACAGGCAGCCCGAGTAATAAGCAACATACGCAGACGTAGTGCCGTATTTATCATTTGCAGTACTTATTCTACTCACAGGTGTGATATAAGAACAAGCAACATACGCAGACGCAGTGCCGTATTTATCATGTGCAGTACTTGTTCTACTCACAGGTATTAGATAAGAACAATCAACATACGTAGTGCCGTATTTATCACTAGCGGTACTTGTTCTACTCACAGGTATTAGATAAGAACAAGCAACATACGCCGACGCAGTGCCGTATTTATCACTAGCGGTACTTGTTCTACTCACAGGTGTGAGATACGAACAAGTACCGCTAATCATCAACGCGCTACTGCTGCCGTTGCTGCTGATATGAACATGAATTACTATAACGGGGCCAGAGTGTTTCAAGTTCACTTTATTTCATCAAAAGCACAACAATATTTCAACGCTTCCCGGTTAGCCTAGTGGTAACATAAGCTATAGTTTGTCGTGCGGGAGGTCGCGGGTTCGAAACCCCGGCCGGACCAGTACTCAGGGTCTTAAAATAACTGAGTACAAGGTGCTGCCTTTACATAATCCAACAGTCAGTAAACGGTTAGGTTAGACCTTCACGTCTTCTCGGATATGGACGTAAAATCGTAGGACTAAGTCAACAGAGGGCCATGTAGAAGATTACTGAGCTACCTGTTAGCGGTAAACGTGTTACCCTGTGACTTACTTTTACTTACTTTACTTTTCAAAAGGATACTTGTTGAGCCCAATTTCTAATGTTGACATCATGTTCTGGAAGATCCCATCAGGCAGAGAGGCTACCTTCTCAGGGTAGATCTCACACACATATGCAGACAGCTTGAAGTATTCCTCACAGAGGGATGGGAACTAAGAACAGGAGAGGGCAAGTTCAAGTTCAAGTTCAAGGCAATGATAAACATACTTAGCTAGAAAGAAAGAAGTCTGACAGCTGTTGGAGAGAAGGGTTGCATTTGGGTGAGGGGAAAGTGGGGTTCATTAGTGAATAATTATTTTTCTTCATCTTGCATTCAATTTGATAAAAAAAATTCACAGAACATTAAAAGTACACTCAGTCTGACAAAACACAAGAATTACTAAAAGAGCAGATTTTTTGACGTACTGCATGGTTTTGAATAAAGACAAGAAAAGGAAGAAAAACGAGCAGAGAAAAAAAAAACAAGTGACAAAAAATTGAGGGTTGTTGGTTACGATATTGTTGTATACTTCGAGGTGTAAAATAAAGATACAATTTAATAACTTAATAGTGATGGGAGTAAGTTATTCCATTTAGTATAATGAATAGATGGCAGACCGTTTTTCTCTTCAGCTAGAAAACTTCTGTTTTGAAGACCATTTTGATTTTTTCCACTGGCTTCATTCCTTTGATTTTACAGTGCAGAAATTAGTATAGGTAATCAAATCGGCACGAGTAAAATTAGGGATAAATTTCACGCGTGTTTGTCAAAATCGATACGTAGATTTTGACAAACACAAGTGAAATTTATCCCTAATTTCACGAGTCACTATTTGATTACCATTAATATTAGAGGGCAAATTACGATCCAGAAAAAAACATTATTTCAAGCGCGCGTAGGCGGGGTTTCAAATTTCACATGTGAAATTACAAATTACGCGTTAAATTTCAAGTTGAAGTCCTCTATGGTATTAGTGAAGAAATTGGTACTAGATACAAATATAGTGAGTCGATACAAACCTTGAGTATCTCGACCGATATGAGAGGAATGATAATGTTCAATCCATATAATGCCACATCCGCTGCAGAAGTACTCTCACTTCCTTCTGCAACCAGAAACACAAACAACGTATCACTTAATAAGAAATCCAAGAGACGTCATTTAAAGGAAACCCTGACTGTTGGAACAAGCTGCCGTTGATTTGTTGGCTGAAAATATGCTGAAAATTTGGAAAATATATTTTAGTTTTTGAAAAAAATTGGACATAAATGAGCCATTTTGGGCGTGGGCGCCGCTATCTTGGATGTGATGACGTTTCATGGCGGTCCCTATTGTCAAAAAAACAATTGATCTTTTGTTGTGTAACAATAGGGACCACCGAACAACGTCATCAGATCCAAGATGGCGGCGCCCACGAAATTCTAGAGTTCCTAAGGAGAGGAATCGCTCACTTAATCAATTCATGAAATGACCATATAAACTAACATAAATTAGCAGTGGTTTTAAAATGTACAAATTTGACAGCAATTGAGCGACGATGGTTGTTTCGTGTAGTAGTTGCGACGTTTGCCTTACGAGAAGGCGGGAGCTGAATTTTGTTTTACCTACTGGCGACGTTTTTCTTGAGAACCCTAGCTCTAGGTGGATAAGATCTTGTTTACTGACCGGTTAGGGTTTTATTAATTTTTCAGGGTAGGATTTTAGTTAGTTTATATTGTCATGATTTCATGAATTAATTAAGTGAGCGATTCCTCTCCTTAGGAGTTCGTACGAAAATCAAAGCCCTAAATGGCAACATTCGTAACCAATTTTGTAAAAACTAAAATATATTTTCAATTTTTTTCAACATATTTTCAACTTAAATTGCCAACAATTTAACGGCAACTTGTTCCACCAGCCAGGGTTCCCTTTAGAGTACATATGAGCCCAAATTTTCTATAATTAAAATATATTCTACATCAAGTAAATAGTTGAATAGTAAAATCTTTCTTAATTTGAGAGTTGCATCTCTGAGTTATAGAGGTTTATATTTCGGATATGCTAATGATTTGACGTCAAACAGGGAATTTACTGGCACTTCATTATTCTTGTGATTGAACTTCAGTTACTTCTGATTTAGACAAAATATTCGGTAAAATCACTGATTAACCTTCAAATATCACATGGATGTTTATAAAATGTCATTTATCTCTACCAGCAAGTTTTTGTATAAACAATGATTCCCTGTTTTACGTCACTCATTAGCATATTCGAAAGATAGAGGTTAATAGTCGGCTGAACATCTAATACGGCTGTGTATTTTTACGAGTCATAATAATAATAATAATAATAACTTTATTTACGTGTCAAATACATCTAGCAGAGGGGAAAAACCCACTGCTAATAGGGGACACCTACAACTAATTGGATGTTAAAAAATCTAAAAATCTAAAAACTTGAATGACAATATCTATAATAATAATTAATGGTGACTATTTACAAGTTAAAAAACTAACAGAAGAAACAATGCAGTTAAAGTTAAAATACATTCGTATTTTGGCGAGCCTTCACAGCCGTATTAGGTGCTTCACCGATTAATAAGTTATTTATTATATAAATTCTGCAATGAAACGAAAGTTTCATTCCATAATAACCAAAACCCTTGCGCGCGCGCTCGAGAAATGGGATTTACCATATATGGTGATGGTTTACTTCTCGTGGCGTCCTGCCGCGGTGTGATGTGATCATACCTTGTGGTGCAAAGTCCAGGATGTCCTTAGAGAGCACATGACTGAGCAGTCTCATGAGGAGGAAGAGGTCAAAGAACTGTTCTTCTTCAGCTAGAACAGTAATACTATGCTTCCCTGCAGAGGAAACAACGTTAATTAACTATTATTCATCTCAGTCTCCGAGCATATTAGTAACTATAACCCATTAAATATTTCTCTCGGGCGTGATTGGTGGAATGCGTCACGTGACCCGATATTTTCACTTCGCGAGCGGGAAACCGGTCAGCGAATACACCCCCTGTGAGCGTATAAGCGCATGTCAAAGAAAATATTTGAAGAATGATTACAACAATAACCTACACTGTGGCGTCAAAATATGCCCTGATATTTGTCCTTGGACATTATATGATCCTCGAAGCTCTCGGGAACTATTTTCTTCTCGGAAAAGATAATATCCGCAGACGAAATATCAGAGCATATTTCGTTCGACGCCACAAATAGGTTATTGTTAATATATTTACACGCAGTCGAGGCAACTATTAGACTGTAGTTACTGACTGAGTGGTAGGATCGGACGGTAAAATATTTGGCTCGAGGTCATGACGTACAACCATTCATAACCATTTTTAAATCGCAAAACAACAAGGAAAACAACGAGTAGGACCGGACGGCTTTTTTCCACCCGCTCATGTCAAACACGTACGGCCCCCATCACGTGACATCAC
This sequence comes from Actinernus sp. WN-2022, assembly GCA_030867875.1. Classification (NCBI taxonomy): domain Eukaryota; kingdom Metazoa; phylum Cnidaria; class Anthozoa; order Actiniaria; family Actinernidae; genus Actinernus; species Actinernus sp. WN-2022. The sequence goes on from JAOWCC010001501.1 coordinate 21,644,758, forward strand.
GTACATGGTTTTGAAAGACCAATCAGAATCCAATATTTTGTTCACGTGACGCCGGATCAACCAACGAGAGCGTGTGTTGTATCTAGAAAACCTATGGCTTGGTAACAAAACTAAATGTTCCACTTACCAAGGCTATACTTAGTGTAAGTCTCCAGCAATGCCAAGCAGGCTTTGTACAGCTGGTCAGTGTCAGCCTGTAGGACGTCAAGAATCTTATTAACCATACGAGTCAATTCACAGCTGAGACTTGCCTCAAGCACACCTCAATAATATGGACGACTCATTAGTAGGATCCCTGGCTGCATAACTATCACCTTTCTCCTTAAGATTAGACTTTGAACAAGCTCTGGGGGAGGAGGGAAGGGGGACTCGGTTGATCTCCCTACCCCAGTGCCCTTCCCCTTCTACTCAGTCTCCTCCCACACAGCTATAGTGGCAAAGCGTTATGCTCCGCTGACCAAAAGAATGAAAGCTTAAACATTAAATAATTTTCTAACTTAGTAAACTCACATGAATTACAAATTAAGAAAACCTGTTAAAGTCTGGCTAAGTTTTAAAGTAGTTTTGTTGTTTTTGGCGAAACGTTTCACAAACGAAGGTATCTAAAATTAGAAACAGGTTTTCTTTCAGTTTTGGCGGGAAAATGGCGGGATGCGCGCGCACTGGGCCCATGAAAAGCGCACGAGCGTGACGTTATGCTGCGGTGCTCTCCTCCTCTTTTCCCTTTTAATGAAACAATCACAAACAGTAACACAATCACCGTCACGCACCTGTGAAAGATAAATAATCTGGGCCTCGACTGCATTCACATACAACTCCAAGACAAGGACGGCGACTTCGGGGCAGTTCTGGTACACATTTAAGAGCCTGATACTGTCACGCAATACTGGTAGTAGGCAATCAAACAGTTCTTTAGAATTCCAGGATGACGTCGCGAGTGCCACACCCCTAAACGACTCCAGTAGGCTTTGTACCTCGGTTTTCACGTGCTCCTTTTGAGCCATTTTTGCAAAGTTGGGTCGATGGCAAACATTGCTGAAGCGTGTATGAAGACATTGCAGAAACTGATAAATAAATGAAATACAACAATGAGTCCATAAAAATGCCAACAAAACAAATGAGGCCAATAGCCGTCATCTTGACCGAACAAGCTTGGTCAATAAGGTTTTTAACATATTGCGAAAATTATTTGTGAAATCCAACTTTAAGTCAATTTATGTTTTGACCTTCGTGTTTTTTGGTTATCCAAAAGTAGCACACCCCATAAGGAGCGACCACCCGAAGGTTACGACTGGAACCCCTCTAGTAATTCCCGAGTAACACACCCCATAAGGAGCGACCACCCGAAGGTTACGACTGGAACCCCTCTAGTAATTCCCGAGTAACACACCCCATAAGGAGCGACCAAGGCACCCGAAGGTTACGACTGGAACCCCTCTAGTAATTCCCGAGTAACACACCCCTGAAAGTAATGACCCTGCTGATATAAAATTAGCTTAATTCATTTTTCCCTAAAATATATTAATTACAACAGACAACTGAGTCTGAATAAACAATACATAATAATAACAATACCAGGTTAATTGGGAAATTCGTCAACTTTTACTTATTAGTTGTAGTAAGAGAGAATTTCACTCTCTGAAAGTAACCACCACCCCAAGTTACAAACCCAAGAGCTGCTAAACCCAAAAGCAGCAACCTCGCTACTTTTGGAATTATACAGGTACTGGCAGTATTTACTCATAATGGGACTATGGCCATTATCATCACTATCATCACAAGCGTTTTCAAATAAATGCGAGACTAAAGATTCCTAAACAGTGGATGCCATTTAGGCAATGGGTCTATACCTGATTCCAGTATTTGTCCCTCAAAGGATGGTCCCCTTCAGCAGACCCTGCCAGAACTAGGGCCTGCACGAAATATCGATGGACCTCAGCTGGCAACTTAGATATGGGCCCTTTGCTTGAGGCATGCTCCTGAGCAAGTTGCCAAAGACATTGGAACGAAATTGCTACTTCGGCTCTGAAATGGAACCAAATTGAACAGTTCAATTGAGATCTGGTACAAATTAACATTGTTATACGTTCCATGCAAATCCTAAACAATCCTTGACAAAACCCCAACTATATCGAAACAAATCAACTTTAAAATGTTGGTCGTCAGGAGCCCAGTATGGTCGTACGTGCGGTACTTTTGACGCACCAATGCACGACTTTCATAATGGCGCCTCCTAATTTGCATAATCTGGAAGATCAACCTGCAGAGGGAAACCAATGCTACCACATGAAAGATCACATTAAAACTAGTAATTGTTTTTAGTTTTAGAGCAATGTGGTAAATTGCTGTTGAGCTATGAGCATTTCTAATGCAGAAAAAACATGAAAGCGAGGCTATAAACGCCTCCGTTGTTTTTCTCATAAAAAATCTCTCTAAAGTTCAAATGGCTGTAACTTCATTGCTTTTTAAGCTACAGCACTCAACTTTCACAAGTTCACTTTGTCCCGCCTAGAATAGCTCTTAGTTTGCTAATTGCGGGTGTCAATAATACTTGTAAATTGATTGTTTATTATTAAAAACTTTGTTGTTGTTTAAATGTAGACATGTTCTTTCGCATGGCAATGTTCATGTTTTCTATACATTTGAATAAACTACCGAAACGGTAAATCACATTTATGAAAGTCGTGCATGTAAATCTTATCCACCTGTCCAATATATTGTTTTTGAAATTGTAGCAATCCCGTAATAAATAAAGACCTACATGTCAAAGTTCAGTCAAGACTATAAAGACAAACAACCAGGTCTTGTATCAGAACAACCAACTGTCATCACCTTTGCTTTGAACATACAATGGCTGCTTAGCCGGACTACAAGCAAGTCACCCTACACACCGCGGCAAAACGTTATCTCCGCTGGCCGAAAGAACGAAGGCTCTGGAGTTCAAATACAAGTTTCTGAGGTCTTAAACGTTTTTAGTAAATAATGTTATAACTTAGTAAACTCACAGTGAATTACAAATGAAGAACACTTGAACCCATTAAAGTCTAAGGCTTAGCTTTTAAGTAGTTTTCTTGTTTTTCGCGAAAGATTTCACGAAAATACGCGTACGAACTTAAAATTAGAAACCTGGGTGATTGTCTCTGTTTTCCTTTAGTTTCGGCGGGAAACTGGAGTGACGCACGCGCGACCGGCTCATCAGAAACGCATGCGCGTGACGTTTTGCCGCGGTGTGGTCGCTCTGAGCGCTCTATCCTTCTTGGCCAATATCCATGCAAACCGCGGCAAAACATTGTGCTCCTCTGGCCGAAAGAACAAAGGCTTTGGTTTCAAATACAAGTTTCCGAGGGCTTAAACGTTGTTAATAAGTATTTTTTTTACTTACAGTGAATGCAAACTTACAGCGAATCACAGAGAATTCTAGCACATATCGTACTATTTTCACTTTGCTCTCAGAATCCCGCATCTATAGTCATTGGTTATCCAAAATTCGCAATTAGACCCCACGGCCCTCGTCCCGTTGGACCGCGCGTCTTCTCACGAAAAACAAAATTTTAGAACTCCCTGTGTTAATTACAAATTAAGAAAACTCCAACCAGTTAAAGTTTTAGGCTTAGCTTTCAAGTAGTTTTCTTGTTTTTTTTGCAAACATTTCACATAAGTGCCTAAAATTAGAAACATGGGTGATTGCCTTTGTTTTCTTTCAGTTTGGGCGGGAAACCTGGCGGACGCGCGCGCGTTGGGCTCATCAAAAGCGCATGCGCGTGACCTTTTGCCGCGGTGTTCCTTCTTTTGCAACCTCGTTCCCAGGGGTCTTTACGCGCATAATCAATTTCGACGTCATCTTCGATTAGGCGCGTAAAGACCCATGGGAACGGGGTTAGTACTTTTGGTAATTATAATTTTGCCCGAACGAAGAATGCCGAGAATGAGCCACTAGAATAATACTGATAAAAGACGGATTGTTTGTAGTCAGGAGCCTGTCATAGTCTAATGGCTGCTAAGCTCACCTTGGTTTAGTATCGACCAGACTTAAAAGCAACAAAACAGTATCCTCAGCCAAAGCCGGCTCAGAAGACCAGTACGTCAGGTTTGACCTGACTTTCTCTAGTAAAAACCCAATAGTCCATTTCCCACCATTTGTATCCTTGCCAAACACGGACGCCAGCGTCACGCTTAATTGGTCACAGTCCCTCTCGTCTGGAAGCAAATAAGATCGGGTGAAATGTCGCAGGAACCATACCACTGTCCCACCCACCTGTGGGCTCATAAAATCGGCCATGTTACTAGAGAGGGCTTTGTTTTCAATGTTGGCGAGATGAAAGACAGTAGTTATGAGTTGGACGACAGGATCCGTTCTGGACTTGTTGACAGAACTTGCAGAGCCTGAATAGAATGGTACACAGTTATTAAATAGTTATTAATAGTTACATTACTGTTACAGTCCTGCTAAAAAAAATTGCAACCGTCAGCGGTACCAGAGCCACCAAAATTGGACGGCTAAACGCCGGAAGGCGTGGTGCCACAGCCGGTAAACGCTGGGAGACAAGTCGTCGACGGTTCAAGACGTTTGCCGGCTAGCCGCCAACGCATTATATTTATATTTATATTTATATATATATATATATTTATATTTCAACTACAAATGTATGTTGTAGAGCCAGAGAATGTAACTGGAGAGTAGAAATCAGATTTCGTGTGGTAATACCTTCTACCTAAATGATACATCGAAATCATGAGGTCTAGACATTAGGAAGGATCTCAGTATATATTCTTGAAATACTAACCACATTGGAATGGAAATAAATCGAGAAAAATTACGAAGAGCAGAGTGTATTATTTAATGAGTGGGGAACTTATGGCATGGCTTATACCACAGTTACCGTATGACGTGTCATGACATTGAAATGGTTTTCCCATTTTTTGTCCTTCTGAACCAATCATATTACAGAGATACAACCGAGATGACAACCGACATGCAACCATGCCATGTATTGCTTTCCAACTCCTATGCAATCTGCCATAAAGATTGATAATCACTCTTACTGTAACTTTAAGTCTGTAATTTGATTTAATCAGTTGGCTAGGGATTTCGAACAACAAAATAAACTAACTTTTCATTGAAACCTGCACTGAACTTGCTAAACAATCCCAGCTCTGCCACTGCTAGTGAAATTGTCTTCACTACACATCCAAGCTCCCAGCCATTGTCAACTCCATAACCTTCTCATTTCTTCCAGAGTATGCACAATGAAACGTGTGGGGTCAAGACTGGCTGGCAGCTGGCGCATGGTCAGAAGTTTTGCCACCGTACCTGTCCAGTGCTATTGACAAAATTCAAATATTGCCATGGCTAATGTATAATGTTGAAGCTCTATATTTTCAGGAGAATAAACTGTGCCACTTAAAGTGCCTATAAGCCCTAGCCAGTTATCTTTGATTTAAAAGTCAAACTGGAAAACAAAATGACCGACATAGGAAAAATAATAATTGTAGTCTGCCAATTTCGTTTATTAAGGAATCAAATTTCAATGACGTCATTTAAGGGATAACCTATATATAGTTCCTTTATAGCTCTGTTTTTATTTCAGCTCCACTTATTAATAGATCATTCTCTAAGATTGTAAGTATCGAATGTCTGACACCTGAAAAAACAACTGTATAAATAAAGAAATTCAATGTTATGACTCAAGTCATTTTCAACTCATTTGCATAACGTCCCTTAAATGACGTCATTTCAAGGATTTGTAATGCTTTTTATAGCAATACAACGACCATAAATCGCCCAAAAATGATGGAATAATATTTAAAACACTTTACTGCGCCCAAATAAATGGTTTCTGGCTAGGCCTTATAGGCCTTTAAAAAGAAATGTGCATGTTAGTAAGGTTTATAAGTTTGGAGATGAACCCTTGCCGTGAATTTATCAAACACCACAGCGAGGCTAGTCAGGCATTACTGCCGATTCTCGTACGTTTGACCTGCGATATCTTTAAAGCCTTCACGAGCGACGCAAGCACAAGCATAATATAAGAGTCCTTATTTCACAGTGAAAACAGGCTCCACGCAAGTGCAAGCACAAGCATAAGAATCCTTATTTCACAGTGAAAACAGGCTCGACGCAAGCACAAGCATAAGAGTCCTTATCAGGTTCGATGCAAGTGCAAGCACTGACACAAGCGCAAGCACAAGCATAAGGGTCCTTATTTCACATTGCATTGAAAACAGGCTCGATGCAAGCGCAAGCACTGACGCAAACACAAGCACACACTTTTGTTCGTTTTCCTTGTGCTTGCGCTTGCACTTATGCTTGCGTTCGCGTTGTGCACGTGAAAACGGAAGACGACACATTAGCACAAGGTAGTATTTGACAGTTAATTGTGTGGCCAATCACAACATTCACTGTAGGTCCCTCTCGCGTAAGAAGACGAGACACTAGTGAATCTTGTGCTTATTTCACGGTTCGTTTTCACTTGACGCATATCTCTTGTGCGCTTGCGCTTATACTGCTTGAGCTTGCGCTAGCGTCGCTCGTTAAAACCACGTTTTTGTTATTGCTATATAATTCAAACTTTCTAAAACTATTGATTTCAAAGTGATATTTTAGATGCATACATGTAGTTAGACTTTTGGTAAGCAAAACTAAAATCACCATATTTCATTTAATTCAGTCTATGCTTACCCAAGGAACCCGACTGGGATGTAAATAAGTAATCCAAGGTGGTCTTGATGTCTATTTGATCAGCGTATGCCATGGAGTACTGAACTATCTCGCTAGGGATTAATGGTGTCTCGCCTGTGCTCTCATCAGCAATCATGTGCCCAGAAATTAATAACAGCCAGTGGAGATCTTCAAACAGGTTTTCCATGCTGTGAACGTGATGAAGAGGGGAGCCTGGGAACAAAATAAAAATAGTGCATTTTGGGAAACTATGGTGGATGAACGGAAGTATCTCACAGCGCGGCAAACGTCACGCGCATGCGCTGTTGATGAGCCGCACTCGTCTGATCTCCCCAGTTTCCCGCCGAAACTAAACGAAAACAGAGGCAATCACCCCTGTTTCTAATTTTGAGCACGTATTTACATGAAATGTTTCGCGAAAAAATAAGAAAACTACTTAAAAGATAAGCCTAAGACTTTAAAGTGCAACTAACCCCTTTTGCAATTTTTATACATATGAATCTTTGAAAGGTTTTGAGTACTTCTCCGAATAAATTTTTGGCTTACAGAGAATACTCTATGTTCTAGGCTTGTTTGAAATGGTGAAAATTTGACCTTTCCTGACCCATGACCGCGTAAGAAAAAGACTGGGTCGATTCTTGATCTTACGTCCACTCATTAATGCATTATTGTCCATGACGCCTTTCTATCACAACAACATCGATATATAGAGAATATACACAGTCTGTGAGTTGTTAGAAAACAGTTATGTTAGACAAAATGCTAAATATTTATCCAAATTATTGCAAAGTCAAATGAACTGGATGACGTAAGATCAAGAATCGACCCAGTCTTTTTCTTACGTGGTCATGGGTCAGAAAAGGTCAAATTTTCACCATTTCAAACAAGCCTAGAACATAGAGTATTCTCTGTAAGCCAAAAATTTCTTCGCAGAAGTACTCAAAACCTATCAAAGATTCATAATATGTGTAAAAATTGCAAAAGGGGTTAGGTGCACTTTAACAGGGTGAAGTTTTCTTAATTTGCAATTCACTGTGAGTTTACTAACTTGTAAAGTTATAAAATTATATACTAAAAAAAGTTTAAGCCCTCGGAAACTTGTATTTGAACTCCAGAGCCTTCATTCTTTTGGTCAGCGGAGTATAACGTTTTACCGTATTCTGAAATACGAATACACAGAATGATCACTACAAACGCACTTAATTATATAGAGTCACTGGAATACTAAATGTATCATGAAAATTATATGTCAGCAAGCGCTTGTAGCTTACAGTGCAAAATGTGTCGGAACCAGTGACTATTCCGTCTAGAATCGCATAGCCAAAGCTGAATCGCACGGTGCATTTGCGAAATCAGACGCTGATTGGCTGAGACAGAGTGGTGATTCAGAGTGGAATCACCACTGTAGACTACGCGCACTATTTATAACTTAGCAAAATATTAACAACTGAGTACTAAATCTTCAAGTAATTCATCGGACTATGCGATTGAAAAGCGACTCGGGCGATATCGGTTTTCTCGTGCAATTTAACGTGGAATTATCTCGTCAGGCATGTGATTTTACTATAGTATTCTTATTCTGGAATGCGGTGAATAGAACGTGCCTTAAATAACAGGTGCACGTCCTATGGTTGTTATGGTTTCATTATGACTATCAATTTTGTTATAATAATTAACTACTTATAGTAATACGGTATTCACTGGATACCTATGTTAACACTCTGCAGAGCTCTTAAGCGCTCCTCCAGTTTTTGCACTCTGTCCTCCAGTAGCCCTGTGAGTAGCGGCGCAGCATGGCCTGCAATAAGACGTGAGAACACCCCTACACTACAAAGCTGATCAGAAAACAAGTCCCTGTCATCTCCGTCCAGATCATAGATCTCATCCATGTGAAGGCCATTGCTGCTGGGATTAAATGAGCCCCTGAGACCCTCCGGTACTGCCAGATGGCACTGGAGATAACAGTTGAAGATTTTAATGGCGCTCGGGTTGAAAAAACCTGTAGGAAATTTTTGGGTGCTCTCTAGAAGGTTTCCCCAAGCCTCTAAGATTTGTTCCACGGCTTCTATGTAACTTGTGTCTTCTGAGTGAAGCTGTAGATGAAAAAAGTCATAGTATTTGAGAATGTGATTTCCATCCTGCAATCATGGATATTTACTTATTTAGTCCATAGTTCGGCTTAGTTGCAGAATACCCCCACCACCCAAAAGATCGCTTGAAAACTGCGCTAAATTCTCCACTTTAGTTCAGGTGTATTTAGACTCGTTCTATTAATTATTTTGGGTCGAAAATGGATAGGGTTAGGTTTTTAGGTTTGAATGAAAAAGTTGAGAAATGAATTATTAATGAACCACTTTCATATGGATGGTACATTTAAGGTGCATACAACTCTCTCAGGTATAAAGCCTGGAATTGATGTGGCATTAAATATATTCTATTATAGCCTGTGTATAGCAACCTTTTTCCGAGGGGTGATCGGTGGAGCTTATAGCTGTACACAGGTAATTCTATCACAGTGAAAGACCAATATGCTGTGGGCTGGTGTAAATGTCTCTCCCAATAAAATAAGCTTCAATCTAAGAAAAAAAGTATAACTGACTGCCAAATTTCTATGTTGAAAATAACACAAACTTTGGGAACCTGTTTGCACGAGGTGAAATTTTGTTTCGTTTGCAAAAAAAAATTTGTCAACGGCAATTTTTTTAAGTGTGAACGAATTTTTTGGGAAACCAAAATGCTGTTGAGCGCTTCCAAATATCAAGACACTGAAACTTTGGAGGCCTCCATTTTGTTGTCAGATGCGACATTTTAATTATACCATTCTTCCATGACAGCCGACATCAAATTGGTCTCAGCAAACAATGGATTATTTGGGTTTCTATTTCAATTTGATTGACGTTGTGGTTATACGAATAGTTTGTATGTCTCAAGTGCAACTGCGTTTACCAAAATAAAAAATTCGTAGTTACAAATTAAATATTTTCGTATAGAAAAAACTTTTTTCCGGCCTAGTGCGAACAGGTCCACAGTCTTATTTTAAGAGGACTTATTTTGAACTTTGAAGGCTTGTATACTCAACTTACCACATCAATATCTGCTTTATTTGTTGTTATAATCTCGATGCATCAAGTATATTAATAGTTAAAGGGGCTATGTCATGGTATGTATGGAGTTTCAAAGGTTTCAAAGGTTTTATTTTTTCCACACACACACAGCACAATATACAATACATTAATTTAAATAGGTGGTGGATGCAAGGGCTAACAACTTCTAAAGCGGTTAACAAATGCCCCTTACACCCCTATGTAAAAAAGAAGGGGAAAAAAGATTTTATGTCAAAGATAGCAGAAGATAAAGAGTAAATGTTTAATTTATTTAATTATAATTGAAGAATAAAAAATATCAGGCACTATGGTAAGTAGAGAAAAAGAGCTATACTTAGGAGGAAAACAGATATTTCTTAAATTTTGATTTAAAAATAGGAAGTGATGCACTATTCTTTATATCTTGTGGGAGATCATTCCAAACTTTTACAGAAGCGAATTTAACATTAAATTTACCATAGTTCAATTTTGGTTTTGGGAGGGACAGATTGTTATTAGTTTTTGAATGGGTATCATATCTATGAGTGATTGGAAGAAAATATCTAATAAATATATCAGGGATTAGATGATTAACATGTTTTAGACTAATTCTCCTATAATAATCCGGTTTGGATGTTTTCTATTAAATCGTAAGCATTAATAAAAATATTGTCAATCAGGGTTGCTGATTCTGTAGTAATCCGGGTAGGCTTTACAATTGTTGGAAACAAAAAATAAGAAAGCATTTCATTGAGAAAATTGTTTGTGTGAGAGTGCGTTTCACTCTTTAAGAGATCGATGTTAAAATCTCCAGTAATATAGCATCTCTTATTAGTGTTCCTTATCCCGTCAAAAGCATGCGATAAGATGTCAATAAAGTTGTCAATACTTGTTTTAGGAGGCTTGTAGGTTACACAAATCAAACTAGTAACGTTTTGTTTTTCAATTTCGACAGAAAGAACCTGAGCATGATTCATTACTATTATGTGATAATTCACGGCAAACAGTGCAGTTATATTGATCAGATACATATATCAATACACCTCCTCCTCCATCTTCGTTAGGCCTATTTAGAGTAAAAGGCTCGTGATATCCCTCTAAGCAATACAGGTGTAGGTCATCTTTTTCTTTTAACCAGATTTCTGAGAGAGCTATCACATCAAAAGAGAGTTTCAACGCACTAAATACATCTGTAATGTTTCAAAGTTCTCCCGAATACTTCGAATGTTCAGATCGATTAATGAAAACTCGACATCACGTTCATTAAAAAGGTCTGTAAAATCATCTTCAACATAATACCTACACTTATCAATCATTATATCACACTTGACATGGTTTTCTTTGTTCTTCACAGGGGTGAAACTCTGCTATAAACCCGTTGAACAATAGACTAATTAAATAACAAATCTGAGGTTTATAACTGTTGCAGGGAGGTTTATAACTCAGTTTTAAACCTCCTTTCTACTCGAGAAAACCTCGCCAAATGTGATATAAGTCTATGAAACTCTTACAACAAAAGTTGTCATTAAAACAAGCTTTCGATTGTGATAGCTCATCACTATTCTTAAATAGTTTTAACTTAAGAGAATCCAGTTTTTCAATGCTCCAATAAGGACTCGGAGAATGCGAATATTCAAACAATGCCAACTGAAACTCATCTTCATCAAGGTGATAAAATGGAAGTGCATTCGCTAAACATTCATTGCAATAATAGTCGTACTCCAATGAACTATTTCGAATCGATTGGTGCTGTTAATTGGCTACAAACAGTTAAACTCTCCTCCATCAATACTTGACTGAAAGGATTTTCAATATATTCCTTGGAGACTATATCTTTACACAGTTTGTTAGTCTTTTTTTATATTTACTTTGATTTTAGTCATCTCACATGTGCACAAGGTTCATCAGTTCATATATATGAAAATCGTTGAAAATAATTGTATCCGGTCCGGATGACTAATATAAAAGTATCTCATCGTAACACAGCCCCTTTAAGATCGCTTTTCATCCCCAAAAACATTTTTGGAATTGATTTTCTTATGCAATCCTCAAATCTTTGACCACTGGTCACAAAAGTTCACAAATATCAGCAGTCACCTCTTCCTCCCTGGCTACTGCTTGCATGAATGAACATGTGATCTCGGTCATGGTGCTAATAGCAGAACAAAGCAGATCAGCAGGTAACGTTGCCATGACAGTGCACGTGAATACAGACACCAGACGATTGGCGATGCTGGCAAGACTGAGGGCTGACTGGCCTGTCATCTCCATCCTACATGTCAGTAGACGTAAATGTATAGTTATTTTTTTCATTTTTGACACATTTCCTATTGGAAGAAAAGTGCCCGAGACAACTGTCTTGAGCGAGTCTGGGCATGTAATATTGGATTACGCATGCTCTGTGTCTCCCGAGTTGGCCCGGTTAGGCGAGCCAAAGTGTTTATATGAGAAAAAGTCCCCAAGCTAACTTTTCTTCATATAAACAGGGCCTAAGATCCCAGTGAATTTCAATATATTGCTCATTAGATATTCAAGGGCTTTTATATAGAGGTCTTTATATACACAATGTAATATAAAGACCTTGAATATCTAATGAGCTATATAAAGGCTCTTGAATACCTAATCACGAGGTCTTTATATTGAAATTCACTGGAATGTTAGTGAAATAAAGGTTATTGAATAACAATGAAATAAGTTAGTTAAATACCTCAGTTCTCGGTATTTAACTCTTACTTATTTAAAAAAATCAATTGTTAAATATGCAAGTCTTGTATTCTCATGGACGAGCTGCAATGACCACTTACAATGGCGCATCTTGGTAAATTTTAAAGGGAACCTCGGCTGAAAAACAATTGTTCCTTATCAGTGCCCTTATAATTTTTATATTGCTGTGTTTTGTTTCTGTAAATTGTCACTAGCTGTTTTATATGGACTGATTTTCCTGCCCATTAACTCGTTTGAATTTCCTGTGCGCCGCCATCTTGTACATTATGGCGTCACAGTGTTGCCCCTATTGTTGCACAACAAAAGAGCTATTGTTTTCTGACAATAGAGGCAACACTGTGACGTCATAAGATCCAAGATGGTGGCATGCAGGATATTCAAATGACTTTTATGGACAGAAAAATTGGTCCATAACTGACATAGACAAGTGTACAATTATTTACAGGAAACAAACACAGCAATATATTTACATGTAGGTATCCATAAAGAACAATGTTTGTTGGGATTCTTGAACAGTCAAATCTCACAGTCGGTTAGTAAAATGTTGGTCTACTATCCAGAATGTTTAATTTTCCTCAATATTAAATTTGAGAGTCTGAGCTGTACATGAGGTACATGAGCTGTACATGTATGTGGTACATGTTTATGTGGTACATTAAAGTGCACGTATCATGTAAAAAAAAAAATATTGTACTATTGTGTTTGTTTCTCACAAAAAGGTATTAATCTTGCAGATTTTGTAAAATTTCTGACATTTAATCCCTAATTTTGGTTACTTGTCATGGATCCTGTGACATCATAAGACGAATCAGCTCCCTCCCCAAGAGAAAACTACTACAATAAAATACTGTAGCTTTCAATTGTGACATCACAAGATGAATCAATCCTGCAATTCAGGTAACTTTTATTCTAGTTGAATTGCTGCTCCAGTCTCTCGAAGAAAACTAATTTAGACAACTGAAGTATATTAGAAATAGAATTTGGAGCAAAAAGAGTTAATGTTGTTTTATGGCTTTACTTGCACTTTAACATTTTTATCATTTTTTGTAACTATAAAAGGGAAAAACCAAGAAAGTTAAAATCTTCCAAACTTTTAGGAAAAATACTGACTACAGTAACTGATATAAAATGGTTCTTAGCTCCTGCCTCAATGCAGACTACTAATTATGGAGTTATCAGTATCCCATTTCTTACTCACCCTCTTGCGAGTTCCACAAATCCTTGTATGAAGTGCGCAAAGTACTGGGTTTTGGAGGCATTGTCTGGAAAGACAGAACCCGAGAGGGAAGCCAGCTGAGTCAGGCACAGTAGTGCATGGTGGGATAGCTCTTCATTGGCTTGGAATTTTTGTTGAAGCTACAAATTTAAAAAAATGTGGTTAAACAAGAAAACTTATAACAAACAAAGTGCCATTTCGAAATGGAAAATGCCAAGCTAAACTGGAAAATGTCAACTGTTTATTATAATACACTCTCTGAATTGAATTCTGAATTTCTAATGAGACCTGAAACAACCATAGTGGCTGATCAAAGTCAGGACCCAGCTAATCCACAGTTCAAATACTCATTAGGAATTTAGTACATTGGTTTTTGTGGAGGGAGGAAACCAGAGAACCCATAGAAAAACCCTCAGAGCAACTAGGGAAAGATACCAACAAACTCGACTCACATGTGGCACCACGAACGGGAATCGAACACACAATAATAATTATATAAGATAATACTAATCAATATTTTAGAGTTGACAGTACCTTGGAAATACATCATAATTTTTGTACCTTAGTTTGAAATGAGTACCTTAAAGTTCCAGCAGTGCTTAAAATCACCACAGTGACTATTTTGTAGCTTGGGCTCTAAGTCTAATGTCCCAAAAAGACTCAGGAGACACAATGGGTCAGTACTGTAACATTTTCATTAGCAATCGAAAATATTTGATTTGATTTCACAACTTCTTTTACCATATTTTTAGAACTAATGTTAACAGCTAGTTTTCTGTTTTGTGCCCTTTAAGGGCCCTCGCAGTATATTTTAGTACACCATTTACTAGAAAAAAAACTGCAATGGGCGCAGGTCTTGTGAGAACACTGCTCCAGCACATTTGCTAAAATTAATGTTGAACCTCTCTTGTAAGTTATTATTACCCTAAAATTGGAATCACACAGCTGTACACTACAAAATAACTAGTACATTATGTAGGTAGTTTAATGTAATACAAGCAGCATGTTTAATAACACTGTTCCTACCTTAAAGAACAAATTCATGACTGCTGGGTCGAACAGCATTTCCCTCCATGATATATCAGGTCTTAGAAGAACTATACTAGTCACATCTGAAGGTCGAGGGCGATAGTAACTGCTTTCACAAGGTCAAGGCTATTTCAAGAGCATGCATGGAAAATTTATCCAAATGTTGTATTAATTTTCATTACAAGGAATTCACATTTGAACTTTCACTTAGTTGGAGTTAATTGTTATCCATCAACTAGAAGTGCCTTTGTGTTCTACCTAAATGCAGGGCTCAGTCATTAGAAGCCAGCTTCTGGCAATTATTGCCAACAACTATGCCGATGATCACTATGGCTACTTAATGTAAAACTTAAAGCCAGAGTTGCAGCTTATGGCACAAAAAGACTGGCTATTTTTCACAGTTTTCCAGCAACTTAAAATCTTAATGACAGCCCTGCATGCATGCAGGCCTTGACTGCCAATGGATAAAAATTATGTGAATTGAGACAAGACAAATTAATAGATGATAATTTTTATCACATGGCCATGCAGAGATACGTACCGGTACATGTACTTTATCTTTGAGTGTTTAGCTTGATAGCTCACCAGTGAGCACAGCAAATATAAAATAATTATAGATCTCCAAGCAGCCATGTAATTTACTTTCATTTAATACATGAAAACCAGTTAGTGAGCATTTTCATTTCTAATTTTGAAGATATTCAAAAGTGTCTTTAAGAGCCTGTCAAACCAAATCAAAATCAAACAAATTTGCCCGAGATGGTGTTGTCTTTTTTTAATGAATGTTTTCCACATTCTGGAAACATTTATTTAGGAGGTAAAAAAGAGCAAATCAGACAAAATAAGTTTTGGTCTGATCTGTGCAATGATATTCCCACCAGGGGCAGTGTACAATTGTATGCAATATCATTTTTATGATTTTGCTATCAGCCAGTATACATTTATGTTTTTCCCCTTTGCTGTAGAGTATAACCCTATATACATGCAGGTGCTGCATTGATTGAGCTTGTTTACTGGGCATTGCATAAGAATAGATAGACACAAATATTTTTTTTGTAATACTGCAAGACTATCATTTTAATAAAATATGTTTCTACATTTGAATGGTTAGGTGCCAAAGCAGGCAATTTATGGCATCAAGCAGATTCCACACCACCAGTGAGAACAAGTCACATCAGGTTAGGCATTACCACTTCAGCTCCAAAAGTAAGTTAAACATTCAAATTTCCTAGGCTTATACTTCATAGTTACATTTCGTGTGGCAGTTAAGAGACTTGGTCTCATCACATCAAAAAAAATCCTGCTGATTAATATTCTCATGACCTACCTGCTTCACTTTGTTCTGATATCTTAAAGAGAAGTTAGACATGGTTCACCCTTTGGTTAATGGCTTGTGGCTCAAAGACTAGTTCACACTCGCAATGCAAGCAATTAAGCACTGATAACATATGCAGATGCAGTAACGTACAATGTATATGCATAATATATGCAGTAATGTATCGATCATTAGCAGTGCTTATTTTTACCTCACAATTGAAGGGCTGTGTGCAAAAAGTGATCAAATGACGATTTGAAAACTCTAGATAGCCAACTTCGGTTTTTGATCAAGAAAACCTGTAATTTCTAATCTTGAAATCTCAAATAAATGAAAGAATAAACAAATTAAGCAAGCCATCGAGTCATTTCTACAGCAAAAAGAGTTGTTATTGTTTTGCTATAATTCTAATAGCTGGAGGGGTGTGGGAAGAGATAGGTTTAGAAAAACAAAATTGTCGTGCACGCGCTCATTCGTTGTATATTGGGCGGGAAATTCCTAACCGTTCGAACAGACTTTCGCTAGCCGCCAAGCTGGAGAGATGGTTGAAACCAGTGGATTGGAGGTTCTTGTTGGAAAGAGTTACTCTGTGTAAAGTGTTGTTGGACATCATTAAGTCGCCGGCTTAAGTCATGGTTGAACGAAGAACTGTTTGACTAAAATGCGGTTGGTTATGGCTGGAGATTTACATAGAGTCGCGTCTTCAGGCGAAGCAAACTGTGAATATTTTGGAGCTTAAAGAAGGCCATTTCGGTAAGTTTTGTGGTCTGAGCTTTCCAAAGATAGCCGTGTCAGGCCTGGTCTGTGCTAATTTGGGGACTTATAAAAGATTGTTAAGAAGAAACCGTATAGAGTTTCCCTGTCAAAATTTTTGCTGTGTACCCATAATTCCTTTCGGCCCGTGTTAAGTCCGAAGGGGAGCCAACAGGTCTTGGGTCTAATCCTTGTCATGCCTGAAAAAAAATTTTGTTCAAATCTTTTTTTACCATGATCGGCATTTTCACATACATGAACTTCGTAAATTGCTACTTCATTGTGTGTTAAAAAACGTAAACGCGACCGTAAAAGTAAAAACGAAATCGAGCGACTCAAATCGTCATCTTCCTTTCGCCCCGTGTTAAATCCGAAGGGGGTAGTATCGTTGTGTACCGTTTAATCAACTGCGTCATAAAATTCCCTTCGTTACCCACGTTCACTATGAATAATTTGAGACTCAGAAATTTTATACAAACATCCGAATCTACACTTAAAATTTTTAGAACGATTATACGTTATCCTCAGTATTAAAAATATATACCGCCTGAACCGGTTAGCAACCATAATGATATTATAAGGAATTATAATTATTATACTTAAGACATGTATGACCTGCAATTTTATCTTGTCAAATTATAGTATTTACATGTATGGCACTATGGGGAAAAGAAATACAAGTTAAAAGGATATGATTGTAAAAGGTAAAGTCCCAACTCAAGATCTGTTCAGCTAACGACAGGAATCTCACAAGAACAGCCAAGTCGTCTCGTGCCATGGACCCTGCTTCAACATTTACAAATGTCTGTAAAGCTTCTATGATAACAATGAATGCCTTGCGCAGATCAGTTTTCTAGAAATTAATAAAAGCAGAATATGTAAACAACATGGAATTCAAATTAGTCTGCAGACTAGTTTTTGCCGCTTTTTTCAAATATTTCAAGACAGTTAGATACATCCCCTCTAACGCTTTATTGTTGCATTGTAGTATAATATGATTATCATATGCCGGGGCTTTTTGAGCTGCATCATGCAGAAAGGGCCCAGACAACATTTAAGTTAAATAATAATTATGAAATTCAAATGATAGTTTTCGTAATTTAACAGATTGAAGGTTTCGTTTTATTCTTGACATGGGGCGCTACATTTCATTCCTAAAATAAAATGTCAGTTTTTATGAAATCGACAAGAAAAATCTGATGTGAAATTTACGTGATTTTCAAGCCCATTTACAAATTAATGACCACAAAAATTAAGAATCCTATCATTGGGGATTATTTTGATGTACAAATGTATGACATTCATGTATACCTGCTGGTGCTAAAAAGTAATAAATAAAATAAGACGAACAACATGACCACTTTTTCGTCAAAAAATACCTTTTCTGCAGTAATATATTCTGCCCCACGTACATTGTAGCTCATACAGTCATGTACTATGATTTTAGCAGCAGTACAAGTTATACCTTAAAATAACCATCTCATGATTGGCTATCATTTGTGTTTTCTACAATTGGAATCAACTGCCCATGTAAACATGCATATCATAAATTTTGTCATCAATTTCACTAGTCAGTTTCATGAAATCAACACTACATGTCAGTAACAGATTGTGGTGCTCATGATGCAGATTCTAATGGTACCACAGGTATCCAAAACATAGAACTTCAAAAGATTAATTTCCATTCATGTCGTCTGTGCCCTTTTTGCATGTCACATGGCCCATATAAATATGAGCTTCATCTTTTCATGCATACAATGTATGACTAATTTAATTAAAACACAGCAAAGAATGACAATGTTCCCTGCTAGCAGTTACATTGTATCTCTCTGTCTTGGTAAAATGGAAAGCGAAGGAGAGAGACCTCTGCAACATCCAACGCTTTCTTTGTCGCACATGCATGAAGTTTCCTAATGGCAATAAGTGACGTGTACACATATCACGCATGGACTAATGCCTGTTCTTCTACTGTCAATCAGTGTCACCCCAGCCGCTGCCATGTTGATGTTGATAACACAGTGGGCTCAATATTACACCAGCGAAATGCAACTTGGATCATGCATACAGCTCTTTTCCAGTAAAACCTGTTTTCGAAACTGGTTTGACTCATCCATGATTGTGGACGGTGGTTGATCAAAGAAAGCATTGGATGTCAGCAGAGACTGGTCTCACTTTCCATTTTACCAAGACAGAGAGAACTCTGTTAGCAGGAAACCAAGAATGTACCTCAAAGGCTCTTTTACAATGACAGTGGAACTCCCAGCTCATCCCTATGTCACTTGATCTGCTCATGAAAGAGTATTCATTCAGCAGGGATTTTAGAATTGAGCACCCAAGAATTTGCTACAAAGACAATAAAATGACAATGATTATAAACATATACATTTGGACCATCACACCACTCAGGTAATATGACAGTACAAACTGTACAAAATGTTACCTATAGCAAGCCCAATTCTGAGAATAAATTCAGCTCTGTACATGTTTTTTCCCTGACATTACAAGTGAAAGCTTTAGCATTGCAGTTGTAATTTGCTTATCCATGTGGGAAAGTTTTGAAGAAGGCTAAATAACCTTGGACATCTCCTTAAAAGCTATACGTACGCCATCCCCAAAAGCCATACATTCTCTCTTATTTTTGGGATTTTTGAAAGCTAATTGGTATTCAGTTGTACTTCATACTTATCCAAACATTCTCAAACTCAGTAAACTTTATAGTTTTAACTACTATTTGAGTGTTATCTTTCTTGTGATGGATTCATATTTTAATCAGATTTAGTATGTTTGACAGTCCCAGTCCCTTCCTAAACTCTGAAATAGCTAATGCATGGCTGTAGTGTTTAAAGAGCAGTAGCCATTTTGAACATACCATACTCCTATTTCCACCTGTAATCAGTTGTTTAAGATCAGCAAATAAAGACATCCAGGCTGCCTGCCCATTCTCCAGAGTACCTCTTTTGAAAATGATTGCTACCACCTGAAGAACTTGCTCTTTCACATACTTCTGTACTCTGCAATAACAGAAGATCACCAGCATAAAGAACAATATAACTGTACTATGCTATAATAGTATATACCACACCAGTGAATATCACTTTTCGCATGCTCTGATTGGCTACTCAAACAGTGAATATGATTTCATATTCACCTCCGAGCAAAGCAGCGATCATCTCGCACAAGTTTTTGTCCATTTGATGGCTATTCACCTGGACTGCTGGAGTGTGGTATATGGTACTAAAACAATTATTCACTCGCCGAAGCGGCTCGGTAAATATCCACCACTATTCACCTCCACTTCGGTGAATAATTGTTGAGAGCTTTTTTTAGAACTTCGAGCAACGCGCCGCCAAAAATACCATAATTTCTTTTTCGAAATCAATCTAAAATTGAGCGTGTGTTAGCGCGTGTGGTTATAAACACTTAATTTTCCCAGTTCATTGGCATATTTCGCATGTATTTAGAACAGAGGATGTTGAATTTTCACTGAGGTAAATAAATATATATTAAAGATATGTGGAGTTCGGATACCGACTTTAATGTACCGATTCGGTGTGAAAATGAAGCGAGAACAAACGCCAAAGCGAAGTCATTGGAAGCAAAAATGTGGATTACAATCTTCCCGGGAAGTTTGGAGCTGGAAAGAAAAAAACCCGGAAAAGAAGAGGTAAGACTTAATTGGGCTTATTTTAGGCTATCTTTAAGGCTATGAAATTATTATAATTTATTCTATTATCCGTTGTTCATATTTTAAAAATAGTTATATTTATAAGTAGTTGTACTATACTGTACTTTTCTTAGTCTCAATTTAGTTAAAACTGTTAAAACTGGACACTGGAACAGCTACAGTACACAAGACAAACGTGTACATGTACATCATTGGTCATCGATTGACATTTATCTCATAGCATGAAAAACCAGCCAATCAGAGGCCTGGAAAGTTTTTGAATATTTAGTGGTATCCCATAGGTTGTTACATGTACATGTATGCCTCCCAGTTAGCTCAGTGGTTAAGCTCCAGTCTGTCGTGCGGGAGGTCGCAGGTTCAAACCTTAGCTGGACCAACACTCAGGGTCTTAAAATAACTGAGTAGAAGGTGCTGCCTTTGCCGGTAAAACAATCGTTCTCAAACTGCAAATGGTTAGACCTTCACGTCTTCTTGGATAAGGACATAACATTGTACTGGTCCCACATTGGCCTCAAGTTTATCAGTCTCACCGGGCTGTCAAGAGTAACCATTAACGTCAAATAAAGTTGCTTTACTTTACTTTATGTACTAGCAGGGATTGGCATTAACTTTTTTCTCAAGGTGCCAGCTGACGACTAGCCTGCTATGCAGACGTATTGTTTCACTCTCATAAATTCAAAGAAGAAAGTAACGTCTGTTTACCCGAGCGCTTAATTAGTTTCCAATATGTACACCTCATTGTGTTATGGACCAATCAGATTTTACCTTCCATATCCTGGAAAGTGACGTAATGTTACATTTAAAAGGAATTCAGACAATACATTTGCCATTGACCAATCATAGGAGAGTGTTCACTGGCATGCCAATTCACTAAAATTCTAACAATGGCTTTGATTGAGTGGCAGGCAGAAAAATAAAACAAACGTGCTGACATCATGCTTGCATATTGGAAACTAATTAAGTGCTCAGGTAAGCAGACATTACATTTTTCTTCGAATTTATGAGTGAAAAAAGTTTGCATAGCAGGCTAGCTGGCAACCAAACATAAATATTTGGTTGCCAAATCATAATTGTTGGTCAACACTTAAAAAAATAAAATAAGGATACCTGTGGTACATGTAGCTTCTTCTAAAAATCTGCTGAACAATTTCGCACCCACACTACTTTCTGAAGAGAAACCGCAAAACGAAATGGTGCCTAGCTGAACATGGCAATCAATATTACGAGCCGATTGGGACTTTGTTTTGGAGGATTTTTAATAGGAAACTGGTTATGGAGTTGCAGGGTTAAAAGGGTACATTGCCACCTTGCGACCAGTTTTGAAAGTTGTATTGGCAACCAGTAGGTCGCAATGTCAAGCCCTGTGTATCCAAAAAATAGGCAATGTTTTTTCCACCCTAAATGTGCTGTGTCTGTCACAGCTTCCTGTTTGCTTTCCTGCCAAAAACTTGTTTATTTTTTATTTTATTCAGCTTCCTCAGCTCAGTTATTCAATTTTAAAATTTGTGTAAAAAGTAAAAATAGTAAAGTATGGAATATCTAACAGGACCTGAATCAACCATAAGAGGCTGATGAAAGCCAGGACTCAGCTGATTCACAGATCAAATTGGAATTTAGCATGTTGGTTTTTGTGGAGAGGAAAACCAGAGAACACGGAGAAAAACCCTTGGAGCAAGGGCAAGAAACCAACAAACTCAACTCACAATATTTATGCTGCCACGTCTGGGATTTGAACCTGGGCCACAGATGTGAGAGGCAAAGTGCTTAACCACTGCGCCACCCCGGCTCCCCACAAGTGACTTGACTTTTCAGTATACACAAGTCACAAGTGGGATATTTATGGCATACTACAAGAAATCATTGCATAATTATTATATTACATATTAAGTAACAGTCCGCGCAAGAGGTAGGCACAATTCTATTGTTCAGATGCAATTTGCTTCCCCACTTTAGCATTTTCTGTTTTTCATACTGACAACTCATCAACCCTTCAATCATAAATTTCTGAAATTAAATCCACTAAAATGCATTTTAAAGGTACAGTTCTTTTGTGTGAAAACATTTTGTCCAATCAGAAGAGTGCAAAACAATAACCAAGGTAACGTTCAATTTAAAAATGTTCCCCATATTGAAAGTTCGTCATATTGAACGTTATGAGAGTTTTCACTAGATGCAATTCAAATCTGTTTACAAAATGAGAAAAAATTATATTCTTCTTCAAGTTTAGATAGATTTTAATGTCTAAGCCAATGAGGTGGAAGATTGAAACAATACCACAATTAGCACCTTTTTACATTCCATGCATAACATATGCCTACCTCTTGTGCGGACCATTACTTAACTATTTTATCCAATACCAACATGACTTACTGAAAAACATGGGATCTCCTCATGTGTGTGTTATTCATGGTACATGTATACATGTAACACTTGAAAGCATGCATATTAACTACATGTACATGATTGTAATATACATGTATATTTGAATTATACAAATGAACATTGTACATCAAGTACAAGTATATAACATGACAGTAAATGCTCAAACAGTTCCTACTCAATTCATTTGATACAAAATGTATATCATTCAATTTATGAAAAAGGAATCCTTTCACTTTACCCCTGCTTCTGCAAAACAAATGATAGGAGAAATGTCTGTAGCGAATCAACATCCTGCGTTTCAAGCAGTGTCCATTCCCTTAGGATGGCTTCTTTGATTGTCGACGCTGCCTGGAACATCACATAGTCATTCTTGCTTTGTTCTGTTTTGGTGAGAAATGTGGTAAAATATTTGCACAGGTGATCATGGGTTCTTATGACATAGTTTACTTTAATTTTAAGTTTCAATGAACTTTACATACTGTATTCATAATATGAAACTGAGATCTATACAAAATGTACTGATAGACTAACAGATAACATATTTTTAAAACAACTGCCCAGTTATCTGGGCAGTTGTATCAGGATTGCTGTGGAAATCATGGGTAGAAAAATAATTAAAATTAACTTGTGGGGTCAGGTTCAATTCTATATCAAATATTGATGCATTTGTACTTAAATTGACAATATCACCAAGTCTAGGCAGAGAATCAAGTTTGTGATTACATATTTGTTTTGAACAGTGACAAGTACAATGTAGTATTTGAATTGAACGTTGACTGGATTAGATCATTATCACTTATTAGTTATCTGCACTACATTGCTGGCACAATCAAAGGTCACTGGTTGCTGCAATGTGGTTGTATTGTTTAACTGAGAGTAAAGAACATCTCAAATGAAACCATTTTGAACAAACGTCACATTCAATTGACCTACAATTATTACTCACAGATTTGTAACAACTGGGACAAATATCACTCATCAGAGTATCTCAGTTGTCAGCTCCGCTGCGCCAGGGATCTCGAAATTTAATGCTCTTTTTTCATTTTTTCTTCATGAAATCACGAAATTAAAGGCTCGCGAAATATGGCCTTGCATGCCAAAATCGCAAAGTTAACTATGCACGAAATTAAAGTGCATATATATATATATATTTTAAAGCTTAGACCTTAAAAGGTAGGGAAAAAAATAAGAAATTTTAAAATAAAAACGTTTTCACATTTTTTTTTAGCGATAAGAGTAAAATGTGACATATACATGTATCATCAACATAACTCGTCTCTTCACGGGTCTAAAGCGTTGGCATATTTGCAAAATAATTGAATTAAGGTCTTTATAAAGGTTCGACGTGTCATTTCGGAAAAACGCTCTTGCAACGTCAGAATTAAAGCCACATAGACATACTATAATTATACCGTTTTAAAGGTCTTGAATTGAAGAAAGTATATATTTAATCTGTTTTGGACAAAAGTTAAAAGCGTAGATGTTGTATATATTTCTACGCGAAATGACTCCGTCCGCCAGAAAGAGTTCAGCCCTTTAGGCTTTGAAACAATTTTTTTCTTAATTAGCCCTTTCGAATCCCAAATAAATTGACTCACATACTGTGTCGGGCATTTTTGATATATTGCGTATTACAGATTTTATCCCTTTTCAAAGTTGAAAAAGTAGTTTTTCATCCCATTTTGATACAAACCAGGTCATAAAACCTGAACGAAAAATAATTTCAAAATTCCCCGACACAGTATTTGAGAAACAGCTGTTTTCTACGACTCGTGAAAAATTTAGGAAAATTGGACAAAACGCTAAAAGGCTGGACTTCAACAAATTTCTGTTTTTGGCTGGAAAAAAGAGCAGAGAAACGGCCCGATAAAGGTTTTCGATTCATTTCACTGTTGACTAAGAAGTCCCGCCTCCAAGGGTAATCTCATTGACATTAGCCAATCAGAGCGATTCATGTTGTGTTCAGTCTCGGCCGATTACAAAGTTCAGATGAGCCGCAGAACAGAGATATAAAGCTATACTGTTCACCGATGCTCAATACTTCTACAGAACTACATGTACATGTAGTTAGCTATAGTGTCAATTCCAGCTTAATTTCAAGAAGAAACACTCTTTTAGGAGTACAGAAAAATGGCACCACAGTAAGCAAACAATTAATATCATGCAAAACTACTGTTCAAAGCGCAGCTCAATCCACACCATGTACACGGTAGACTGTTTATGTCATTCTAAACATTTCATTGCGCTGAAACACCGGAAACCTTAGTTACATGTACCTGCATTAAATTCTCTTTAAATTTTTGGCCAATTGAAGATAACAAAACGTTATTGCTTCATTCTTTGTGGACTTTCAGTCTTCGATGATTCTAACTTCTTGGAACTTGAGTATAATCCCTCCAGCCATTGTTTGTCCTAAGAACTTTACACCTGCTTCCAAATTTACTCACAAACTAATTAATTATTACAAACTAGAATGTGCTGTTTTTTTTCTTCTTCTCCTTTTTTGAATACGGCACCAAGAAAGATCTACTTTTACACTTTTGGGCATTGCATTATAAATGTAGGAAATCTTTACGAATGAAAAGTAGCACAGAAAATCACAGGATAGCGAGAGTGAAATAACATGCCCAGTGAATGACAGCAGCTGTCAATAATTTTTTGCGCCTTTTTTGGCGGGAAATCAGAAAGTTGCATTTTCAAGGCTTTAAATAATTTTTTTGAGTTTGAGTTTTTTTGTGATGCTAGATTAGGGCTTTTAGATTTAGAATTTGTGAAAAAACGCAATTTCTAAACTTTTCCATTTTGAACCTTTATTGAGACCTTAAAGTGCCCCTACGATCAAATTTTGACATATCAATGTTTTTGCATATTCATAAAGTAGAGTTCATATATTATTACCAGTTCAAATTGTTTTTCGATACAACGACAGGAAGTCTAATTTTTTTAGCTCCGAATATTGAATCTACACGTCGGCCATTACTGGAAGCCGTGCCCTTTGTTCAGCTTTAAACAAAGGTTTATTCACCGGAAATGATGTCATACACTTAACGCTCGCCTGCAGAACACAACGCCTGGAGGCATATTTCTACTAAAAACGTCTTCACGTACATAAGAAGAAAGTTATATTTATCTTTGCGAGGTTGGCTACTCTTTTATGGATGCTATTTCGCGCCACGAGGTTGTCGTGTTAAGTGTATGACATCACTTCCGGTGAATAAACCTTTGTTTAAAGCTGAACAAAGGGCACGGCTTCCAGCAATGGCGGACAGGATTTTACCGGTAAACTCTCCTGAAATTTGTGGTTTAAGATGCCCATTTGGGAATATTTTTTACTATTTCGGATATTTCTAATACTGATTGACCTATAATATAGACACTGAAAAAGTGGCAAATCGAAATGGTAAATTTTCGTCGTAGTGGCACTTTAAGTAAGAATAAGGTACATGTAGATAGACAGGCAGATTGATTGACAAGTACATGTACAGTACTGGTATTCTTCTTCAAGAAAGTAAACCATTAATTCGCCTTCAAGAGAAAGTAGACCCATCCATTAGGCCCAATTTTAACCACTCGAATGTGGATGGAGAATCTCAACAGCCTCTATGGATGTCTCGGAGGGCCTACAATTTATCATCCTTATCCGAGAAGACATGAAAGTCTAACAATTTGCAGTTTAATCACAAAGGCAGTACCTTTTACTCAGGTATTTAAGACCCCGAGTGTTGGTCCAGCCGGGGTTTCAACCCACAACCTCCAATACAGACCAGAACTTAACCACTGAGCTATTGTAACCGGGCAGTTTAATATATTAGGCAGTTTAATATATTAGGCCATTAATGCATTCACTCATTTTCAATAGAGTTTGTAGCAGCCAGAAGTAACAAAAAGTTACTTACCAAGAATTTGCTTACAAAAGACATAGGGCGACTTAGTTTTTTTCAGGTTCAAGAATACTTGTTCAGCATTGTGCCGCTGCTGTGGAGTGACTTGGGAAGGTGGTGCCTGGTACAAAATAATGATAATTCACAGTCAAGATGTATATCTTCAAAGCTCTCTTAACAGACACTCTCGTAAGTGGAGAACTCTGTTTACAGACACCTTTACAATACCCCGCTCACAACTATTCCCAGTCAAATTCTGTAGCTTTCATGTTCCCGTAAGTGGACAGCTCCAATTACGGACACCTTTAATGCTTCCCAAGGGTGTCTGCTTATGGGAGCTTCGACTGTAGCTACAACTGGTATGCACGTTTCAGTTCAATTTTTACCACTGGTCCAATTTTTTTGAACCAGCTCAAATTTTTTAACTGGTTTAATTTTCAAGGATTCTATAAGCTAAAAAGGGATTTTTTTTTTAGTTTGAGGAGTCATAAATAAAAATTGTATTTTGGGAGGTGGACATCATAATATATAATTTTAGTAAGATGTGTCTGCATGGAGATAGAGATTTTATCTTAGAGTGTTGATATTTCATCAATACAAGAAGATAAAATTTGTATCTGCAAGCATTGACAAAATGTTCTCTTTAAAATATAATTATTGATGAAATACATGTAACAGTTTTCACCTGATTTTCGACAGTTAATTATCTTCACTTGTGAAGGTATCATATATCACTTTTTAGAATATACTGTACACTGGTATTTCATCCATAGTCATATATTAAGATGAAAAAAAAAAAATATCACCAAACAGAATTCAAAAAATCAAAGCAACTTTGTAAACTATCGACGTAGAAAAAGTTATGAAGTATTGGACTCCCTTTAAGATAAGTTTTCATGTTCTCTTGTAATGACGTGTGATATAATAAAAATATAAAAACGAATAATTCAGACCTGTATAACTTAGATTGGAAGAAATATAAACGTCAAAAACTGCTTCATCGCTCATCAAATATGTGTCGACTAGGCCACAATTGCCGAATTGGTTTGCACACACTTACCATCATAACAACCGCTGAAGCCTCAAGTTCCTGCAGGCTATACATTTTGAAGGGCTTCGTGAAACGGGCCAAATTCAAGGAAAAAACGAACTAAAATACAATTATTACAAGTTAAAACACCAGCCATCGGAAGGCGCCATTTTCATTCACAAGACTACCAGGCGTTCGTCTTCCACTGATATGGCCGCGAAGTAATGGCACTACCCTGCAATCTTTCTCGCGTAAAGGCTCCTGGGTACGAACTATACATCAACATTTTTGGGAAATTTTTGCTTCCACCTAATTTGAATAATGTCAAATGGAGAAATAATTATTTACTCTAAAAGAGGATATTTTTTAATTGAAAACAAAAATATGCAGAATTTGCCAGCTGAGAAAAAAACATTTTGCAGAACAGTTAGTTCGTTGCGTGTTCCTGTCACAGTATCAACGAAAATAACAGCAACTATACGGTAAGCTAACCGCCTCAGGTTCCAAGAAGCAGCTGATACTACGAGCGTCAGTCAGAGCAGAAAAAGCGCGACTGCCAACGTTCTAGCAGAAAATAGTTCAGACCATTCTCGTGGTATGGAACTGAAGTCGCCATCAGTAGAGATTCCTCCCTTGTCACTTTATTTATATACTTATGAACAGTCAAATTGACTTTGATTTTAATATCTTATTAAATAAAGATATACATAATTATAACACTAGGCAGACGGGAACAATGCCCATCTTAAAAAAGCAAGAACAAACTGGGGAAAGCATTGCCTTACATATCAGACTTTGGACGAGTGGAATTTCCTCTCTTCCGAAATACGAGATTCGAACTCATTAGCCAATTTTAAAGCGCATTTCACTTTTTAACTTTCTAGATTTCTCATTGTTCTTGCAATTTTATCAATTTTTACTTTTCATTTCTATTAATTAGGTGTAACTATCCTATCTAAACTTTATTTTACTTTATTAGTTATGTTACGCAGGACCCCATTGAAAAACGCCTCGGAGATATGGGCACCCTGTCTAAACATAGTTATTATTATTATTATTATTTTATTATTATTATTATTATTTTATTATTATTATTATTACTATATTATTATTATTATATATCTATCACACTTCTCCCACTAAAAGGTTCAAATACATGTCCACAAACCGTATGATATTTGCACAATTTTTGCTGATTAGATCCCATCCAAGGTAATCCAGTACTTGCACTTCGTCAGTTAGTCCAAGGTTGCATAATTTCACTGCTTTCCAGAACCGTCAGTACCCATTTTCTAAGCGATGACATTATCACTGTGCAAATCAATTGAAGAACACACACTAAGGGGTAACAAGAAGGAGTTTCGACGAGTCATTAATAAATGGATTAAAGAGAACCATTTATCGTCGATCGTTATTCAAGCTGTTAATAGTGAATGCTTTACCCCACAGTGAAGCTTCCTTTGATAAAAGTATCTGTTGTAATCAAGTAGACCCATTTTTTTACGGGAAAGTTAATGTGGTTTTTTTCCCTGATTTAATTGACCTATATCACTATGACGTCATATCAAAACAATCTATTGTTTAAACGCTAAGGATCACGGTCGTGGGAGGGGGACAAAACAGGGACAAAACAGCAACAACACAAAGAAAATCGCTATCAAATGCATTTTGTAGAACGTAGAATAGCGGTAACAGCCACCAAATACGGTAAATATTGTGGGATAAACATTGATACAGCTGATATCTGGAAACCAGACAATTCGTAGTTAAATTTTCCTCAGCAGAGCAGATTTAGTTCAAAATTCTATTGTTCAAGTCGATTCTGTCCCCCTAATAAACAAGCCGTGACGTCATAATGATATAGGGTAATTGCTGTTACTGAATCGTCTTACAAGTAGTCAGAGTCAGTCAGAGTGGAGTGAGTGGACCCCCTGTAACGTGACGTGTAGACAGGGCACCAGGATACGCATGCGCAACTGTACGACACTGATCCAACAGCATGATGGGAATGAGTGCAGTAGATTAACAGAGGAGATAAAAAACTGCAGTGTTACTAACAACTGTACCGGTAAGTAAAGAAATAGCTGAGAAGGTAAAACTGCAAATGTATCAGTTTCAAGTCGACTTTACATCGAAAACGTTGCTTATGACAATGCTTTCCTGTGAAATCTTCATCTCTCAACAACACGTACCGACGACAGATTCGATGGGAATCCGATGCCAAATAAAATCCGTAAAATCGAATTTCTGAAATATTCTTCAGATACAAACTTAAGATACCAGGTAAAAGATTAACATATCGAAATTTGAGGGATGTAGCTGTGCTGGGAAGCGTGCAATCGTGTTTTCAGTTTTCCAGACATTGTCTGTAAATTTGCACGCGTAATTTGACTCGTTTTTACGTTTTTTTTTGGTTTATACTACTGTTCCAGAAAACTAATTCTTGAGTTATAAATCGGGTAATGACGATCGTGTAACTTACTGTAACCGGAGCCACTTAGACAACGAGAACCAATCACATTGGAGAATGAAAACAAAGCATTCCAGCTTGCTGTTATTTGATCAAATCAGTATCGAGTAGAAGACAATAGCATTTCAACTTGCGCGAGCGTTCCAATAAAAGGTAATTTTGAAGTCGAAGTCTGTCGAATGAATCAAATCGCTTGGATATGTGCTAGTATTTGTAAGTTGGAATTGGCTTTATTTTCGTTTTGCAATGTAGTTAGTTTTCGTAGTCTTGGTCAAGTCCCGGTGTACTAATAAAGTCGCACTGTAAAACGATCAACAACTAGGAAAGAGGAGACTCCTCTCTAATTTCTGAATTCTTTCTCTTCTTTCTTTAATAACATATAGCAAGAGAAACTAAATTAAATGAGGTAATATACCAAGTACATTATTAAGCGAATCGTTCTTTTATTTCGGTTTGTTGGCTTCCCATTAAATTAGTCTTCCATATCAAAAAAGATTAATCCAACCTTCATTACTTTTCAGCGTGGTGTTACGGTTATAGTCGTGTCCTTCTATTTTCATCCCTCATATTTACTCGGGCTGCCTGTGGCAGGCACGAGTCTAAATCTGCAGGCCGTTCTTTTTTTTGTTCGGTGCAACAAAATTTCTGCGCATGCGTTAAATTATGCATTAATTGTTGACGCTAATAGATTTATCTCCAGTCTAGTCGCCACTGATCTTCTGCGGACGCTATCAGCTTGTTTGAGGTACGTTTCGTAGGTTTTATGCCACATTTCATCACATTACATTTTACTCTCGGTCATAATACATACAAGCGCAAACACCGTGATCGGTAGGCCAACACTAAAATAATTTTGACCGCGTTTTTGGCTGGTTTACCGATCTCGTACGATCTCCCTGTGTACCGCGTTATACAGGTATACTGAATAGCTGATTTATAGCGAAATATAGCGATTTACTAGTAAATATATATACTGTGGTTGAGCAGTTATGGGTTACTATCCTCTATCGAAGTCTGAAGACATCTGAACTCCTGAACTGTGAGAGCAACACTGTCGCTCGCCAGCACAGAATAATTACTCGGGCTGCCTGTGGCAGCGCCGAGTCTGAAAATGCAAGTGGTTATTATTATTTTTTTTAATCAGTGTCAGACGGCTTCTGCGCATGCGTTAAAGGTCAAATTCGAACCAATCAGATTGCACTATGCTGGTCACGCAAACAAAGGTTAGATTTCCTCAGGCGCGCTCAGATAAGAAAATTCAAAGCTCAGACTAGGCGAGACAAGGAGATATCAATTTCAAATAGTCATTGTCAGAAATCTATTCCATCGTGGGCAATGATGCAATACAACCTAAATTTGGGTCAGGTCCATGTTTTACGACAGAATAACCAGAGTCTTTCTACTGGATTCGGAGAGCTCAAGGCATTATACAAGTCTGCTAATATGGGGAAAACTGAATCAACTGAAATGCTGTGCTCGTTTTGTGGTTACGGCTCAGTGGGGCAACTACCCGAACAAGAAGCATGAACTGCCAGCAAAGAGAGAGGAAAACTGAAAGAGGAAATCCTTGTGAGAAATCGACGTACATATGAAGCTATATACGTTATCATCGACTATATGGGAGTCAAACATCGAGCTGCTATGAAACCGCTTGTGACAGTTTGTTTACGCACTTTCATGACAAACGAACGTTTCTACTTTCGACACAACGGTCGCTAAACTGTACGAAATCTCCAAGGATATATCCCTAATGTCCAAACTAAAGGGAAAAACTGAAAGAGGAAATCATTGTGACCAATCGACATAAATATGAAGCTCCAGAAGTAATTATTGAATACATGAGAACCCATAGAGAAAACCGATAATAATGAACACGGTATTAGTTTCACCGACATTTGTGGCGTAACTGAACTCGCACTACAGCATAGCTTGAAATACTGTACGAAAACTCCCGTTTAAAGATTTCCTGATGCCGAAAGGACCGTAGCATTTAAACAAGATATCCTTCTGACCAATCGACATACATATTAAGCTGTGAAAGTATGTTTCCATTCCATAACAGCCGATAGTGCAAACTAGTAAACTGCCACTAGTAAATTGACCTTGCGAGTACTGAACTTTCTAGCGTCAAATGCATGTGTTACGTTTCCAAACTTTAGGACAATAAATCTTCCATAGAATGTTCTATTTTATTTACAGCTGAGAACTGTATTATTAAACATAAGAAATAAAACAATGGTGCCATTTGAAGAATTATATCATGTCAAAAGTGCAAACGAAGAAATATATATCTACGGACGCGAGCAGCTCGATCGTTTCACTTTGGTCAAACTCGGACTGTTTACGACTGGAACCTGCAGTTTTATCGGACCTGCAGACTAAATTGTAAACGTGTGGCCGTGTTCAGGCTAGTAAATCTAGCTAGCTAACCACAGGAGGTAGCGAGCTTCTTTAGTCTGAACAGTTTTTCTGCTCTGGTGATTAGCTAGCTAGTGGTCGGTGGAATACATTCCAGGCTACCTAGCGAGGTAGCTTGAATAGAATCTAGCGCGCTAAAAGCCCATCGATGACAACTACCGGGTGTATTGTACGTCAATTGAGCCATCATGGATAACGAGGATCGCCAAACACCAGTCAGTAGCAGTTTTTCGCACAGTTTTAATATTTTGGTTGAAATTTCAATTGAGCACTTTGGCGGTCAATTATTTGCGATTACGAAACACTTGCGCCAAGGGCAGTTATAGACCAAATTTCTATCTTTTAGAGAGGGTCTGAATGGGGGGGTCTACATGTCAGTTGTCAGTTAAAATGTTGGCCATTTGTCAGTTGTCAGTTAGCCCTAGTTAATCATTACTAGAGAAAATTTACAATGTTTGACCCACAAAAACCAAATTTGTCAGTTGTCAGTTATTTTTCGGTTGTCAGTTGTCAGTAAAAAAATCGTCATTTGTCAGTTGTCAGTTATTTTTAAGGCTGTTTGTCAGTAGTCAGTTAACCCCATTCATGCCCTCTTTAGAGATAGAAACAAACCAGAAGAGGGAAAAACAAAAAGTAAAACCTACTAAGTTACTAGGTCTGAACAGTACTAATTTATTAACTAGCTGCGAGTTGCTGACAGATATCTCAAGACTCTAGCTAGCTGCACGATAGTAGTCTGAACATACATACACACATGAATAAGTAGTGTTTTCAATAAAAGATCAACTACTTTAATTTACATACGAGAAAACAAAAATATTAAATTACATACATGTATATATATACTAGGGGAGCAGAGAATGAAAGTCACCGCGCTACCGGCCACTCCTAAAGACTGCTAATAATTATTCCCTTTGGTTATTACTAAGAGGATTTCAAATGAAAGTGTATTTCATCTTCAATCTCATGTGGCCCGAGTGAAAGCCCAGATGGGCTCTTGTTTATGATGACCCAAGCAATATTCAACTCTCAAGGTAAACTTAAACAAGAAACCTCTCACGGCCGAGGTTTTGGTTCGAGAAATTAAAGGCTTCCAACAATTCCCTTTATAGTTCTTGAATATAATGAGCAGACTGAAGTTTTAGGAATGAGGGTAAAGCTTTTAATCTGAGATAACCAACAGGCATTTCAGTTAATAATCTTTAATCCAGCAACTACCAGGATGGACTCGTAATGTCAAGAACAGCAGATAAAGTTACATAGAGGCACACAAATTGACATAGCTAACTCCATCACAGGATGGACAGGATACAACTTATGATATGGTACAAATATAAACATACGTTTGAGACAATCATCTATTAGTACTCGGAACCTGCAGTATAACAGAACAGCAGACTAAATTGTAAACGTGTGTTACATGAATAAGTAGTGTTTAAATTAAAAGGTGAACATACGAGAAAACAAAAATATTAAATTACATATATGCTAGGGGAGCAGAGAATGAAAGTCACCGCGCTACCGGCCACTCCTAAAGACTGCTAAATTCAGCTAATAATTCTTCCCTTTGGTTAATATTACTAAGAGGATTTCAAATGAAAGTGCATTTCATCTTCAATCTCATGTGGCCCGAGTGAAAGCCCAGGTGGGCTAACCTTCGACTTTATAAAATTATTGGATCTGTACCATGAAATGTAATCTCTTAATCTCTACTTATTTTACTGACTGCGCAAAAGATCATCGTACTGAGTTCTCACCGCTGCTAAAATCCACGAACTGATTAATATGACTGAGAAGACTTTTCATTCCTATTCGCCGACCACCGTTGTCATATCACTAATGGCCGTGTTGTTGGTTTGCGGTGAGTTTATGAGAATTGAGTATATTCTTTACAACCAAACAAGCCGAATAAAGCAGTTGGACAACAAACTCGTTCCGAGGTCGCACAAAAACACAGAAGAAACTCTGAAAAGAAGCCAAGGTTTGTTCAACGATAAATTAAGCATACTATCATTTTTGAGTTACTGCT
The DNA here is from genome assembly GCA_030867875.1 of Actinernus sp. WN-2022. Classification (NCBI taxonomy): domain Eukaryota; kingdom Metazoa; phylum Cnidaria; class Anthozoa; order Actiniaria; family Actinernidae; genus Actinernus; species Actinernus sp. WN-2022. The sequence continues at coordinate 21,679,452 of JAOWCC010001501.1, forward strand.
CCAACATGTACGCTAAAACAGATGGTCTCGTATCAGTTAAATTAGGTTTATTTCTGGATTTTATCAATCACGAATAAGGTCGTTAGTATGGGTTTTCAATGCTTTCTCATTAATGTAATTAGCTCAGTGGTTATTAATAAGCTCCGGTCGGCCAGGCCAACACTAAGGATATTAAAATAACTGCACAGAAGGTGTGATCGAACTACAAATGGTTAGACCTTCACGTCTTCTCGGATAAGAACGATAAATCGTAGGCCTTCGGAGACCTCGAAAGAGCAAGATGGAGTTTAAGCCTGTTGAGGTTCTTAGCTCCGTCTACCTTCGAGTGGTAAAACAGAATAAATCAAACAAATCAAGTAATAGCATACGATTTAGTTACCCTGAAACTCTTATTCTTTTCCTTTCAAATCAGTGGTCTCTTTTTAAAAAGAGGTATTTAGAACTCTAGTTATTTCAGTGCAAGCCGTTATTTTTTTTTGTTGGGTGTCGCAAAATTTCTGCGCATGCGTTAAAGGTCAAGTTCACCACCAATCAGATCGCACTGTGCTGGTCACGTAACACTCGCCAGGTTAATTTATTTACATAATTTAATACAGTAAATCAAAATGGTCGACCCGCGAGGGCGAAAGCCTTCCAACAGGCTCAGGATATTTCAACTGGCGCTCTTGTTGACCATAAAAATACATGAACAACCAGGAGCAGTAATACATTCGATCAGCGCTGTCTGGACAGATCCAATGTACATTTAGAAACGTAAGCGAAATACAATATCCAAACACGTTTGGACATCAACGGGTATCGAATTATAATCAAAGGTTAGATTTCGTCAGGCGCGCTCAGATAAGGGACGGACCATTAGAAAAGTTATGGGGGGGGGGTCGGGGAATTCCAAAAAAAAAATCCATACGAGGGAAAATTATCAAAAAAAATATTCATGCACAACCAGCAACACAGAAAAAAATTCCTACATGGAGGGGGAGAGGCAAGGCAGAGGCCAGGGACTGCACAAATGTACAGGGATGCCATCAACTGCAAATTGTTTCCTTCTATCACTGTTTTTGTTGCAGCAACTCTTTTGTGAGAGGTACACATATGTATCCTATTAAAGGAAGAAACATTTACATATGGTATGGCGTATGACATGACATGTTAAATAAAAATGCCAATTATACGGTCATCTACAAAGTCAATAAGTTGAACATATATAATATATAATACAAGAAATCGGAATCTGTGGTATGGCGTACAACATGACATGTATCTAAAAATGACAAATATACGGCCATCTATAAAGTCAATAGGTTATGGATCAAGCCCGGTTAAAATTTAAAACCATGTGTGTTTAGTTTAGATTGAGAGTTAATACTTTTGACTTAAGCCTGAGCTAGACAATGACTGTTTGTAAAATTCCTAACATGCTGTGAAACAGGAAACAACGTGTAACAAATACGAATATAGGCCGATTTGAATTTATCATAATAATTTTGAATGAAACATCTAACTTCAGAAACAACCAGTAAAGGGTGCTTAATTGTGTCATAAAAACATAAGGCTATAGTATGACTAAGTGGAGTAATCAAATGAGCTCATTTGGCTCCCAACAAACAACGTATCATTTTAGGAAACATTCATCAAAACCGTTCGTGAGCGCGCAGACTTTTATATTTCGGTCCTCAGGTCTTCTGTTCGTGTCTCGCCTGTTGTTTCCCCCTTTCTGCACATTAATCAGGTAAGATAATAATTTCGCTCACCATAACCTTTTAACTTATCGTTGCCAACTCAATAACGAATGGATACACAACGTAGACTGGGTATGTAGGGTCAACTCGTGGCGCCTTTGAGTTTGAAACATATGGTTGTTTAGTAACTAAATTCAACCTCTATTTAATTTCGGTCCTCATTTCATTTTAACATTGTCAAATTCATCTTTGTTTGGCCACTATACAACCCTGTTTAACTTTTGACCCCTGATGAGAAGAGTTAAACAGCCAGTCCTTCGTATTCTCCACTCGTTATTAAAATTCCAAATGAGCTCATTTGATTACTCCACTTAATCATACTATAGCCTTATGTTTTTATGACACAATTAAGCACCCTTTACTGGTTGTTTCTGAAGTTAGACGTTTCATTTAAAATTATTATGATAAATTCAAATCGGCCTATATTCGTATTTGTTACACGTTGTTTCCTGTTTCACAGCATGTTAAGAATTTTACAAACAGTCATTGTCTAGCTCAGGCTTAAGTCAAAAGTATTAACTCTCAATCTAAACTAAACACACATGGTTTTAAATTTTAACCGGGCTCGATCCATAACCTATTGACTTTGTAGATGGCCGTATATTTGTCATTTTTAGATACATGTCATGTTGTACGCCATACCACAGATTCCGATTTCTTGTATTATATATTATATATGTTCAACTTATTGACTTTGTAGATGACCGTATAATTGGAATTTTTATTTAACATGTCATGTTATACGCCATACCATACCATAAAGTTAGATGTTTCATTCAAAATTATTATGATAAATTCAAATCGGCCTATATTCGTGTTTGGTACACGCTGTTTCCTGTTTCACAGCATGTTAGGAATTTTGCAAAAAGTCATTGTCTAGCTTAGGTTTAAGTCAATAGTAATAACTCTCACTCTAAACTAAACACAAATAGCTTTAAAATTCTAACCCGACTTGGTTCATAACCTATTTACTTTGTAGATGGCCGTATATTTGTCATTTTTAGATACATGTCACGTTATACATGCACCATTCCGGTTTCTTGTATTATATATGTTCCACATATTGACTTTGTAGATGACCGTATAATTGACATTTTTATTTAACATGTCATGTTATACGCCATACCATACAATGACTTTGATATGCAAAGGTAGCTAATTTTGAATAGATTAGTAAAAAAAAAAAAAAAACGTGCATGAGATCGTAGCCGAAAAAAAATTGCTGCACAGCAAACTGGAGTAAAAAAAAATGCATGCAGCTTGAGAATTCCCCACCCCCCCCCCCCCCCCCCCCCCCCCCCCCCCCCATAACTTTTCTAATGGTCCGTCCCTAAGAAAGTTCAAAGCTCTCAGACTAGGCGAGACAAGGAGATATCAATTTCAATGAGTCATTGTCAGAAATCTATTCCATCGTGGGCAATTATGCAATACAACCTAAATTTGGGTCAGGTCTTGTACAGCTAAGGCATGTTTTACGACAGAATAACCAGAGTCTTTCTACTGGATTGAGAGCTCGAGACATTATACATGTCTGCTAATATGGGGAAAACTGAAACAAAAAATGAACTTTGACGGCAGAAACCCTCATTGAGCCAAGCGGAATATTTACATGATCCACTAAGATTTTTACAAATCTTAGTTAAGCAGATGTTTTCAGTGTATGCCAACTGAAATGCTGTGCTCGTTTTCTGGTTACGGCTCAGTGGGGCAACTACACGAACAAGAAGCATGAACTGCCAGCAAAGAGAGAGAGGAAAAAGTACTTGAAATGCACAGCGCTAGCTGAAGTAGGGAATATATATAACATCTGAGACGTTAAATTACGTTACTGTGAAGAGGATCAAAATTCAAGTTTTGTAGCTTGACATTGTCTTCTGCCGTGACTCGTGAGAGAAATTGGAAAAGATCTAGCTGTTTCATTCAGACACTGGCAAATGTATTGAAAGCTACGGGCTTACTTTATGAGATTATTATTCATTGTGGAATGAAAGGAAACAGGTTAGCTGAAAGTTAAGTTCGAGGTAGGCTTCGACTTTCATTCCGATTCAGTGCATATGTGCACGAAGGTGGGATGCTGTCAACAACACTACCAAAAGATCCAAAACGAAAGATTCAGTTACGTAAGTGCTGTAAGTAAACTCTTTTTGATTTGAATAAATTTCCTCTCAGTTTGTCTGTTAATGTACTTTTTCTTCTAATTATCGCTTTATTTAACATCTCTGTGATTTAGAGTATGCGTACCTCAGAATAAATTATTTGAAAGATCAACTGAACTCTTGTGTTGATAAGCGCAAATGTTTTTGTAAAACAGTCTGTGAATTTGAGAAGCGGACTTAGAAGAGCTTTCTCATTAGGAATTACAATTTTTTTCTTGCTATGAAATTTATGTTTCATTTCACATTTATTCATACAGTTTTAGCCGGACATTTCCCCGAGTTTTTGATCTATTTTCAATCAAATTCAAAGTCTGAATATGTCATTGTATTGCATTTATACACTTGAATTGCCAGTATTCTGTTGTTCAAAGTCCTGCGTTATCATAGTCATGTCATAAAAGCAATTAATAGACCAGACGTTTTTATGACGTTCTCACTGGCGAATTAAAGCACAACTTGTTACTAAGAGGATTTCAAATGAAAGTGTATTTCATCTTCAATCTGAATGTGGCCCGAGTGAAAGCCCAGGTGGGCTCTTGTTACTAAGAATTTGGGAGTGTTGTTCTAGAATTTTGGTAATGTAGGCGTATGTGCACTGAATAAGGGTTGGATGGAAAATGTGGGGTGCGGAGTGCGGAGTGCGGAGTGCGGAGTGCGGAGTGCGGAGTGTGGAAATGAGGAGTGTGGAAAATACGGAGTGTGGAAAATGCGGAGTGTGGAATATGCGGAGTGGGGAGAAAATGAGGAGTGGGGAGAAAATGAGGAGTGGGGAGAAAATGAGGAGAAATAATCAAATAATTATCCTGGATGAACACGAACACGGTTGCGTAAACAATCGAGTGAAAGAATGAGGGTGTATCAGGATATGAAAACTCACTATAAGCAAAAACTAATTCCACGACTCGAAAAAGCGTACTGACATGGGCAAATACCCGTAATTTCCGGTCTATTACCCGCGAGTTATCTGTTAATTTTTCACCAAACCACGGCTGCTGCGGATAATAGGGTGGTACGGGTAATGCGTTAAATTGTAAAGACTAAAAACTAAAACTTTGTCACACAAAGTTAAGCAAGCGATCGCCTTTCGCCCCTTATTCGCCGGCGGCACACAGCGATCGCCTTTGTCGAAAACAACGAAAAGCGGTCGCCTTTCACTGGCGAAAATTTCGCCTCATTTGTGAAAAAAAATCGCTGCTGTCTCTTGAAAAAATTGTTGCCAAACTGAAAAGCCGCCGACGATTTTGTTAGCAATGATAACAATGATCGCCGTTAGTGGCAGTATTTATCTCGTCCAAATCTTCTTAGCTTTGCATAAAACCAAAACATATAATAACTGAAACCGTTTATGATCTAACAAACACTGAGGAAACCTGAGTGCCGTAACGAGAAACAAGAATTGCGTTACTACATGTCTCCTTCGCACCCGTTCTTAGGGGCGCCTCTCCCCCCTAGTTTGGTGCTTTATCTCATCTGATAAACTTTTATATATATACCTTTGTACGATGTAGATTCACACTTGATCCGTTAATCCTTCAGGATTTTAGCTGAAATCATCAGTGCTTATGTTTCAAGAAGCCAGCTTATCAAAATATCCCATTCTTGTACCCTGAGAGCAGAGGTTTCTCATCTCTCAGCCTTTCCTAGGAGGAAAGGCAAAGAGATGAGAAACCTCTGCTCGCAGATTCTCTCGACATTGTCTGGTTTTTGACACAACAACACCGGAGTGTCACGCTCTGTGAACGAACTTTGCGGGTTAGCGTATAAAGTGTGGCTCATTTACGAGTTTGACTAATGGTCGTGTGTCGTGGGTCGTGGGTACATGTCGTGCGTCGTGGGTACAAGTCGTGGGTGTGGGTACAAGTCGTGGGTACAAGTCGTGGGTACAAGTCGTGGGTAGGGTTTTTGTCTTTACTGCCAATATTAAAGGAGGGCCGAATGCTTGCCCGCAACTCAGTTATTTAAAAAAGTCCGGGTTTCTGATTGGTGCGGTACTGGCAATATTGATTGTCACCAGTCATTCATTCGTCAATATCGAGGCAGACTTCAGCGAAGAAGACTGAAATCGCGCTAAGAGAGATCGATTCTTGTCAGCTTTGGGGAGACTTACTTGCTATTCTTCCAACGGGTGTTTTTTACCTAATCTCAGATTTGAGAACTCATGATGTCAGAAGGGAACTTTAAAAAAAGTTTGAACTTACATCAACCTGATTATTTGCCAGGTAATCAAACACGCTGTCCTTAACTTTTTTCCAGTCAAGTCCTAGCTGGAAAGCAGCGGCGCGATAGAAGCAATTTCCGTCTGCTTCACGGGGGTCAAAACTTAACATACCGTAAACTCCCGGTTATAAGCCCTGCATGGTCGAAATCCGGGTATGTTTTCATTGCAACTACCTTTTTTTGCGAAAACTAGCCGCAGTTATTCAGTACAGAATTTAATAAAATAAAAATAACATTTAATATTGGCAGTAAAGACAAAAACCCTACCCACGACTTGTACCCACGACTTGTACCCACGACGCACGACATCTACCCACGACGCACGACATCTACCCACGACCCACGACACACGACCATTAGTCAAACTCCTTATTTACCAGCTTCTCAACTCTTTTGTGAAAATGGAAAAGGTCCACCAAAGAAAATATTCTGGAGTTCTTTTTGTTAATGTGGAATCCATTTTCAAAGGTGAGGAGGTTCGAGTCGTCTCTCGAATTCCACGACACAGAAGCATGAATTTCTCCACGAACTGATTTGAATAATCAATTAGTCGGCAGTGTTTGACATGCACCAAACATTTCCTAAAGACAAATTTTTGTTTAGAAATTGAGATACTTTCCGAATCGTTTCGTGTCTGAACAATTTTGCCTGATGCCGGAAATGCTTTGGGTCGAAGGTGAGTCGATTAGTTTATAAATTGCTGTGAAATCGCACTGTATACGAATGGATTTACGACTTCTATCTATCAATAACGTACACATGTTGATGTTCCTACGTCTACAAAGACACAACAATTAAAACCTACTATGAGGTACCGGTATTGTTACCTAAATTTACACTGAGAGGTGCGGGTAATCTGTTAATATATTTTTCTTTGAGACTCTAAAATCAGCGGGTGCGGGTAATAGGCCGGAAATTACGGTATGCAAAGTTCTCGAAAAAGTTATAGGCGTAAAGTTTGAAAATTTATGCAGAAACCTTTTATGGTAGGCAAAGCCTTGCCTACAAAAAAATCCTCGCTACTCATGTGTTCGACAAAGTACCGAGATAACTGAAGACACTGAACTGTACGTATGAGGGGTTGTCAGAGGGGTAAATAAAAACTCGAGTCAAAAACTAATTCCATGGCCTGAAACTGAAAATTTGAAAATTTAAGCAGAAATGTACCTATACTGGTAGGCAAGGCTTTGCCTACCATAAAAGGTTTCTGCATAAATTTTCAAACTTTACGCCTATAACTTTTTCGATATGCAAGAAGGTAAAACTTTGCATTTGCCCATGTCAATACGCTTTTTCGAGTCGTGGAATTAGTTTTTGCTTATAGTGAGTTTTCATATCCTGATACACCCTCATTCTTTCATTCGATTGTTTACGCAACCGTGTTCGTGTTCATCCAGGATAATTATTTGATTATTTCTCCTCATTTTCTCCCCACTCCGCATTTTCCCCACTCCGCATTTCCCCCACTCAGCATTTTCCACACTCTGCATTTTCCACACTCCGCATTTTCCACACTCCGCACCCCGCATTTTCCACACTCCGCACCCCGCATTTTCCATCCAACCCTGAATAAGCACTTACGCCTTTCCTATTGATAACCTTGCTGACCTCTGATGTGTCGATAACAACGTGTTCAAACTAGGCTTAGTTACAAATCACGTTCGAAAATGGTCTAAATATCCGGAAATTCTCAAAAAAAGTTCTAAATATCACGATTTCCCCCCCTAAAAATCTCGTAAAATTCCTGTTGTGTTGGCCAACAACTTTCCTTTTTCTGGACAAATCATTAAAATGCTCCGCTTATTGAAGACACGTGTTAAATAACTTAAATTCCCCGTCTCCCCGTGATTTCACGTTGTTTATAAATACGCGTTACTGATCCCGGGTCTGGACCAAAATATATTATTATATAAAAATTAAAAATACTAGACGCAAAGTTCAAAAAGTTGCAGCTACCCAAACCCCTCCCCTCGTTTCATTGTTGGTCGTGAATGAATTTCCAGATTGAACGTGTACCTATAACAACATTGAAGGGTCGGGGCCCGGGGGAGTGGGAGTCTCTAAAAGTGACCAGTGTCCCAAATCATTTTGTCCAAGATTGTAGCTCGAAACACTCGACGAACCGTGTGCTTCCGAATATCGCAAGTAACGCCTCACTTAATTAGAATACGACGAGCGGCACAAATACACCACGAATATTACACGAAAGCCATAGCAATGAAAATTACAGTGAATTGGTGGCTAAATACACATGACTTTGTCTTCTGTCCTATGTTTTATTGACTATTTCCTATGTACTCTTAACTATCTCCATCAGTTACAAAGGAAGCTTCAAGCCGACGAGTAAGAAGATGTGCACCACCATCCGTGAACACATCTGACTCCCACTACAAGACTACAAAAGGCAAACTCGATGAACTAAGCAAAGCACTCGCGTCCCTATGTAATACAAACCATAGTGTCTTTATCCCAAGAACCCCCGGTCCACCAGGACGACCTGGTTGCAAAGGCCAAAAAGGAACCCAAGGCAGAGGCATGGGAGAACCCGCAACATCGCAAGGGCCCATGGGAATGGAAGGCAGAAGCGGACAGCTAGGCATCACGGGACCATGTTGTTTAAAAGGTGAAAAGGGTGATGAAGGGCCTCGAGGAATGGCCGGACTGAAAGGAGAAACAGGCAAATCGCCTTTATTCCCTGATGTAGAGGTCTCTCCTCTCGTGTTGACTGTCAATGAAAGCCAGTCTGCTGTCTTGTATTGCTCTTCAACTAGTAATCCTAGGCCTGTGATTGGCTGGAGTAAAGTGGGTGGCTCTATGGATAAGAACAAGTCGGTGATCGAAGGTAACGGTAAGCTGGAGATAAAGAACACTACCTTGAATGACTCAGGAGTGTATCAGTGCAGGGGATATAATATACATGGAGCGGCACAGGAAACAGCACAACTTATCGTCAATTGTAAGTACAGCGATAGTTGTTTCTGTTATACATCGATAGCCGACTATATCATCATTTAAGCCTAGCATATTCTTGAAATACCAACCACCAAAAGTATTGAAAGTATTGTTCTTTCGCGCAGTCTTTTCGGAGGAAAATAATTTCAGTTCATGTTGCTTGTTCTCTACATTCCTTTCTAGATGCTCCTCGTCTATCTCTTGACTCTGGACTAACCTATATTGCCGAAGGTGACAACATCACTTTACCGACATGTCACGTGACTGGATTTCCCGCCCCTAAAGTCACGTGGTCGAGAGCATCAGGTCAGTTACCGCGAGCTCGTGTCATCGTCAAGAATGGACAACTAACTCTTCTCGAAACTCAACGACGAGATACAGACACTTACGTATGCAAAGCAGAAAATCTTCTTGGATGGTCCCTTGGAAAAATATATCTTGCTGTTGTTCGAAAACCGGTATTCACCGAAAAACCATTGAACAAGACTTTAGCAAGATTGACGAGTTTAGTTTCAATAACGTCTCGAGTGAGAGGAGATTCCCCAACTGTTATCACATGGAGACGACTAGAAGGAGATTTGCCTGCTGGTAGATCTGAAGTGAGAGATGGAACGCTGACGATTAGAAACTTTCAAGTGTCAGACATTGGGATGTACATTTGTACGGCTACCACTGCAGGAGTGTCGAGGGCAGAGACGACTACCAGGCTAGCAATAGGTAGTTTTGTTTGTCTGTATTTTCTTTGTCGCATACGGCTGATTCGTTTGGACGCTAAGCACTGGTCCAAAGGACTAGTCGACAAAGCCATTTCATTGTTTCCGATCAGATTGTCATACTAAGTATTTTATAACAATTGCTGCCCACACTGCGGCAAAACGTCATGCGCATGCGCATTTGATGAGCCCAGCGCGCGCGTGTCCAGCCAGTTTCCCGCCAAAACTGAAAGGAAAGAAAAATAATCATCGTGTTTCTATATTAATATATTTCTCCAAAAACAACAAAACTACTTTACAGCTAAGCCTAAGAATTTAACAGGTCTACGTTTTCTTAATTTGTAACTAGTCCCTCTGAGTTTACTAAGTTAGAAAATTATTTACTCGGAAACGTAAGTGTATTCGAACTCCTGAGCCTTCGTTCTTTCGGCCAGTGGAGCATAACGTTTTGCCGTGGTCTGATTGCTGACTTACCATTAATTACTCTAATAAAAATCATAATGTAATAATAATAATAATAGCTAATAATGATAATAGTCTTTAGTATATACCACACCAGTGAATATCACTTTTTGCGCGCTCTGATTGGCTACTCAAACAGTGAATATGATTTCATATTCACCTCCGAGCAAAGCAGCGATCATCTCGCCCGAGGTTTTGTCCATTTGACAGAAAATAAATAACTATTTGGTGCTGGCTATTCACCTGGAGTGTGGTATATACTAAAACAATTATTCACCTCCACTTCGGTGAATAATTGTTAATTATTGATGAAAACTCAGAAGAACAGTCGTGTTAAGATTACAAATGAATACGAATCAATAAACCATATAATTAATAATAGTACGATGAGTCTAATTAACAAAAGTGATTACTCAAGTGAATTATCAATATAAGGTAAAATATCCATAACTTATTTATAACAAATTAAATAAGTATCTATTCTACTACTTCTGTAACCGAAGAACGTATACTAACTACATTGCAAAACAAAGATAAAACAATCCAAATTACAAATCCTAGCATATTCATGGGGTTTTCTTCATTCTTAAGATTTCGACTTAAAGTGCATATAAGCCCTAGCCAGTTATCTTTGATATCGATTGTACATGACGTGGATAGTCCAACGGTAGAATATTTCTTGATTTGGGTGTTGCGTCTACGAGATATAACGGTTTAGATTTCCAATATGCTAATGATGTGATGTCATCACCGACATCACTTATTATACAAAAGCAAGCTGGTGGAGACAAATTACCTATTTTTTAAATTCTAAGTTATATTTGAAGCTTATCAAAGTTATTTTACCCAAAAAATATTCTAAATTAGAAAATAGCTTAATTCACAAGCACAAATAAATTCAGCAAATGTCGGTGATGACATCACATCATTAGCATATTGGAAATATAAACCTTTATATCTCGTAGACGCAACACCCAAATCAAGAAATATTCTACCGTTAGACTATCCACTTAATGTACAATCGATATCAAAGATAACTCGCTAGGGCGTGATAAGCACTTTAAGAACTAGTCCACCAAATTTGACCGGATCGAAGCTCGAGCAAGTTGAAATGCTATAATTGTCTTGTACTCGACACTGATTGACTCAAATAACTTTAAGTTGGAATGCTTTGTTTTCGTTCTGCAATGCGATTGGTTCTCGTTGTCTAAGTGGCCTAAGTGGCCGGGTTCCAGTAGCTATAGTCGCACTGTAAAACGTTCAGTTTTCACGCTAGCCTCTGTCCCGACGTTTGCATGCATGATCTTCCCAGAGGGAGTAGAAATAACACTTGTGGTTATCTTGGTTTATTTTCTAATACAGTTGAAGACTGTTCTGAGTTGTACAAGTCAGGACTACGAAGAAACGGCGTGTACACAGTGGATCCTGGCGGTCGTGGTGCATTCCAAGTCTACTGTGACATGATAACAGACGGAGGGGGGTGGACAGTCTTCCAGAGAAGACAAGATGGATCTGTCAACTTCTACCGCAACTGGAACCAGTACAAAACAGGTTTTGGAAACCTGACTGGCGAGTTCTGGTTGGGTAATGGCTACATTCACCGACTGACTACCAGGACAGCCTCGGCTCTACGTGTGGAGCTTTGGGACTGGAGAGTAGTTATAGTATATGCCAAATATGGAAATTTTAGTGTTGGTGATGAAGAGTCCAAGTACAGACTGAATGTGAGTTCGTATTCAGGTTCCGCTGGGGACGCGCTCGCTTGGCATAAAGATATGGCCTTTACAACTATCGACAGAGATAACGATCTTGCAGTTGGTAATTGTGCTGTCCAGTACATCGGTGCCTGGTGGTATAATGCGTGCCATAATTCTAATCTTAATGGTCGGTATCTCGGGAACAAAGCAGACCCCACAGGAGTCGTCTGGTTTCATTTCAATTCAAATGTTGTTTCCTTGAAGTTCAGTGAAATGAAACTTCGACCACAATCACACTCTTAGAAGAGCTTTGCATAATCTACGAAAGCATGCGCTGCAATGGATTATGTACTGTTTAAAACACGAACAGCAGTGTTTTATCAAGTTTAAAAATTCGAGGGGGAAGCCCGAGAATTTTTAGACTTGATAAAACACGTGCTGTGAGTGTTTTAAACGGCTTCAAAAACGCTTTAAGAATGCAATGAAAGAAAGACGCACATCTCAAGGGAATTGTTACTTAATGAACCATTGAACTTTGTATTCACAACGCCAAGCAAAATATTCGAGTAATCACCGCCTGCAATTACGAACATCTCAAGGGAATGACATGAAGAAATTACCATACTATGTTGTTTGAAGCGGCGTTTCGCAATCGGCAAGAAGAATCTGCACTTGAAGGATTTGGTGTCGTGGTTTACCTCGATAAAGTTCAAGACTTGGAAAGCGATGTGACTGACATGACGGCAGACTCTAAATTTTTGACTCCGACACAAAATATGTAAGTTTAATGCACGTTTTTATAATTTTACGGCTTTGAGTTAGGTTTAATAATTGGAACTAAACAGTGGCTCGGTAAACAAGTAATGGTAGTTGGATAACTTCATTTTAAAAATATTATCTGTGTATCTCGGTAGTCTGCTGATATTAGTAAATTGAGTGCAAAATTTATTATCTAGGTACCTTATATTCCGTGTACTTTTTGCTATCTTTGGGTCTTTATCAGTGAATTCTTAATTAGGATGAAACTTTATATAAAATTTCATGTTCATTAATATTCTTTATATAAAACGTTCATCCTAATTAGCAATTCAGTGAGAAAGCTGAAACATCAATAGAAATTCCATTGTCTCAATCATTAACCCCGTTTCCCTCTGGGACAGAATTCAAATCCCTCCGCGGGCCTTTTAGAATGATGAGATTTTATCAGGTATAAAGGAGCATGCACGTGACTGATTTGCTTCATCTGATTGGACAAAATGCTCATTAATTATTCATGAGTTTTTGAATGCTATATAATAACAATATACATTATAACCCATCAAATATTTTCTCTCGCGCGTGATTGGTGAAATGCATCACGTGACCCGATATTTTCTCTCCGCGAGCGGGAAATTTCAGCGAATACACCCCCTTTGAGCGTATAAGCGTACATCAAAGAAAATATTTGAAGGATGATAACAACAATAACCTACATTGTGGCGTCGAAATATGCCATGATATTTGTCCTTGGGACATTATCTGATCCTCGAAGTTCACGGTTTCCCTCGTGCTTCGCCCTAAAGATCTGTTCCCTTCTCGGAACAGATAATACCCGCGGACGAAATATCAGGGCATATTTCGACGACACAATTATGTCAGTATTGTTACTATAAACATGGCAAATTCGCTCTCTGATTAGCCTATAGCCATGTATTATTAGAGTACAGATGCACAGATGACGTCACTAGGTTACTCATAGGAGATCAGTTCTCTGAGGTGATGGTCTCTAGATCAGACTCATAGGAGATCAGTTCTCTGAGGTGATGGTCTCTAGATCAGACTCATAGGAGATCAGTTCTCTGAGGTGATGGTCTCTAGATCAGACTCATAGGAGATCAGTTCTCTGAGGTGATGGTCTCTTGTTTTGCCTCATGCATATTGTAGTCACAGGCCACTGAAATTGATTTTAGTCACTTGACTTTAGCAAGTCTATAAGTATATAGGATGTTTCCTGACACGTTTGAAAATAACGGGATTTCACAATTGACTTGCAGTCTTCATAGAACCGAAATAAAATTAGAAAAATACCAAACAAAAACGTACATGTATATCGTATTCAAGGTTATTAGACATCTCCAAAGGTTTCAAGAGTTGAAAGCAATGGCAACACGAGCATTCATTGCCGAACAGGTGGAAATATAGGTAATAGCATTGTCGTACAAGTACCGATAATTTCATACGTCCAAATGCATGTTTCTGTTACATCTTGAAACTACTTTCCTAACTTTTTTTTATAAGAAAAACATATACTCCGTTAAATGAACGTAAGCTTTGGTCAAATGGTTTCAACATCGGTTCAACACAGGTACGACATTTGTTGAAACCCAACCGATCTTGAAACCGTTTGAAATGGCCTTGAAATAAAATCAAACTCTCAAACATGCTTTCAATATCTTACAACAATGTTTTCATGCAATTTCAAAAATGATTTCAACATCGGTTTCAATAATTACCTGATAACAACAATCAACTCTCTTTGAGCCCAAACTATTTATTGTTATTCTCAAATGTAAACAGGGCGAGGAATTATTATATTAATATCACGGTTCCCTCGGTTTTCACCGTTCCGAGAGGGACATTTAATCTCTAAATGCCCTGATCACTGCTATTTATCGAACCTCATGCATAAACATTAGGTACTATTAGTAACGAATCGGCATACCTAATGTTTATGCAAAAGGTTCGCTTATTAGAAGAGAATGCAGACTGGACAGCATGAACTCCTGCTACCCTCTGGCACGACTAGCCCTACGCTCCCGGATGAAAACAATTGAATCACCTACTGACCCGTCTTCATCATAACCTTCAATGTAATCCATGTGTGATGACCTATTTCAATCTGCACGTTATTCTCTTCATTTCTCAAGCCCGCTTCTTCCGTAATTAAAATCATTGCATGCTCTTTGAATATTTAGTCAACCGCACTTCTTTCAATGGAGAAGTGGTTGGCTTTTTGTCAACTGACATGAGCAAAGCCTTTGATTGTTTACATCACCCCCTGTTGTTGGCGAAGTTGCGGGCTTATGGGTTTGACGAAAGTAGCGTTGATCTCATGCAAGCATACTTTACGGATCGATACAGTAGGGTCAAGGTTGGAGACACCACCAGCTCTTGGAAAGTAGTGAAAAAAGGATGTCCCCAGAGATCTTCTTTCGGACCGCTATTATGGAACTTGTTCCAGAATGACTTGACGTATTGCATAGATTCGAAGTTTTGTATGTATGCAGACGATCATCAATTCTACGAATCGCACAAGGATGTGACTCTAGTAGAAACTAAATTACAAGAATGTGCCAGAGTGGTGACAGGCTGGTATGACTCTAATTATCTTAAGGGAAACTATAAAAAGTATGGCAGTATGATAATCAGCAGAACAGATAAGAGAGAGATGAGTATCAAAGTCAAGGATTTTAGTATTGAACCAGAACACAATATCACACTATTAGGTGTAAATATCGACAGCAAATTATCCTTTTCAGATCATATTAGTACTGTATATAGCCCTAAGGCCCCTTTCCTGGACCCGCTCCAACTTTCTCGAATAACTGGCCTTGCAAAAGTGTCACACTGTGCTACAATAAGTCAGATGAGGAAGTATAGCAGCCTTAAACAACTGCAATTTTGCATCAGTTGATATTGCTACATTGATGTACAAGGTTAAATACGGACTTGTACCGAGTAGTGTGTCGGGCTTGTTCAAAAGTAAAAGTACGCGTTACTCGCTCAGAAACAGTGAATTCGATATACCTAGGTTTGAAACAGTTAGTTATGGAAAACATTCAATTAGATACTTGGGACCATTTATATGGACAAAGCTTAGGCCTAGTCTTAGGACTGTGTCCAGTCTAAATTCGTTTAAACATAATATACGAAAGTTAGATATATCAAGCTTAATAGATAACAATTCTTACTGCTGCATATTATGCAGCTCATGATATAATTAGCTCTGCATATATTTTTTTTAGATTTTATAATATATTTAAGTATAGTTATAGTAGATTTTAAAATTGTACATAACTCTAGGTTACTTTTTATCTTATTTTACTCTATCTTTTGTTAAAGTGTCCCCCATTAGCTGAACAGCTAAATACATTGACACTGTAATAAAGTTATTATTATTATTATTATTATTATTATTATTATTATGAGATTTCGTAATCTCATTATTACTCCTACTTTTTGACTGCTCTTCTTACAGACTGTGATTGGAATTCGTCATATAGCAAGTTATTAGAATGGGCTAAACTACCAACAAAGAGATTACAGGATATTACGACAATAATGTATAGAATAAAGAATAAGCTTTGCCCACAGTATAAATGTGATTTATTTTCATTCAATAACAGCAACTATAATCTCAGAGTGAAGGAGTTTGTAATACCTAGATTTAGCACAACTAGCTATGGCAAGCATTCTTTGAGATACTTAGGACCTCAGCTGTGGTCCAAACTGGCCGTCCAATATACGTAACGCGCCATCAATTGAAGCCTTTAAAAAGGCAATCAGAAAGCTAAACTTAGAAAGTTTTACAAGCAACGGCTGTAAAAACTGCATATTATGTGCATCTTAGGTACATATTTTATATAAAGCAACTTACTGTACATATTTTTAAGTGTTTAAATGTTTGTCACTTAGATAGTTTGTCACTTAGATAGTTTTAAAATGTTTTTAGATATATTTAGTATTAGTCATGATTTTATTTTGTATTATATTTATTTATTTATTTTTGTTAGTGTCCCTACTTAGTGGGCAACTGCTATTAATCTTGACACTTCATTAAAGTTATCTATCTATCTATCTATCTAACTAACGAATAGATGAAGTGAACAATTAACGGATTCCCAAGAGTATTCATAGCAACCCAAATTTTTTTTTTTTTTCATTTTGAACTTGTTGACTCGGCCAAAAGCGTTCTTGTTTTACTCTCCTACTTCCTCGGAAACCGTAATATTGCAAACTGATTATGAGTTTTATTATGGAATTTCGGTTGATTAGTAATTAAATGTCCCTCAAGCCTCGGGACTTCAACAAAACCTCCCTCGGCTTTCGGGTACATTTAATCACTAATCAACCTCATGCCATGCTATTACTTATAATTACCAGATTTTGGAAGGATTCGTTGAGTTTGAAATTAGATTTCAAATTTACGACCCGAAATTGGAAATCTGGAGTGCGATTTCTGAAGTCCCGTTCCCTCAGATCTGCCTAACGTTTTGATTCATGAAACTTACAATGTTACAATATTTTCTGTCCGGTGGTGGTTCTCAGACTGGCTCACTTCCGTTGAAGCACAGGCAGCCCAAGCTCTGTATTTGCACTGTGTGACCACTTCTGTTTATATATCAAGCCATTATTTCACTTAATTTTCAGATAAAGAAAATAAACTTACGTTAAGAGTTTGTCGTTGTCCTGTTGTTTCTCTGGGGTCTAGAAATGGCGGTTATGGGGCATTTCTCTCACTTTGGATTTTTCTCTCTTCTCTCTGTCTAATTCTTCTCTCTGTCAAATTCAAACCACGATTCACTTGAAGCCGTAAATAGTAAATAGTTTTTCTTACCCCAGAAGTTTCAGACTTGAGAAATCATTATCCAAACTATTCGAAATGAACTCATTTCTTTGAAAAAGCCCTCTCATTCTTCGTACAGGACTACGAACTCGCATCGTTTCGGACATGACCGTTGCAAACTCGGCTTTGTAGCCTGGCCTGCTGACAAAATTCCTCTTTCCGGCAGAGGGACAGTCAATAAATTGCCAGATGAGTTCATTTGGAAGAGTTAGGATAATGATTTCTAAAGTCTGAAAACGTCTGGGATAAGAAAAACTATCTACCTTCACCTGACGGAGGAAATTACGCCGATCGGACGGGTTTTCGTGAGAAAGATCGGCCTCAAGTGAATCGTGGTTTTAATTTGAGTGTGCAGCCTTTCCTTTCTTTCAGACAGAGAGAATAGAGAAAAATCCAAAGTGAGAGAAATGCCCCATAATCGCCATTTCTAGATCCCAGAGAAACAACAGGACAACGACAAACTCTTAAGGTAAGTTTATTTTCTTTATCTGAGAATTAAGTGAAATAATGGCTTGATGCATAAACAGAACTGGTCACACAGTGCAAATACAGAGCTTGGGCTGCCTGTAGTTATTCGTTCTGTTTCTATTCCAGGTAGGTTTTCTCTCTTTCCGAGTCCCTTTTAGTGCACTCGTTCTAGCATCAGCAATCTTCTTCTTTCCCTCCGCTTCTTGCTGCCTTCTTTCTTTCAAAATATCCCTCTTTTTAGAACCCTGTGGAAAAGACGACTGTTCTGTCGAAGACTTACTTGTTGACTCCTTAGGTAATGCCATTGTCTTAGATGAGTTAGAATTTCTTTTCTCGAATTCAAGAATTTCTTTGCTAAAGTCAAGTGGCGATATGAACGGCATTCTTATCACATGTTGATCCAAAACTGAATTTTCACATCTGCTATAGACGATAGCACTTATAAGAGCACTTATATATCCCTAATTTTCATTTCCTACTTTAGCATATGCTGATATTCATTGAAACGTTAACTATCTGTGTATTCCATATTATTCATTGCAGCTGTTGAAGAGCTTGGCGGTAATCGGCCTCGATCAATTATTCCTGTAGTGTCAACATGTGAATTATGTAAGATATATAACACCTACATGAACAATCCTAGTAAGGAGAAATAAAATAGATCACAATCAAATAACGTATGGTATTTTGTATTCATAATAAGTATTTCCGAGCCAACTTTGTATATATTTTATTGATATAACAAAGGTCCGGGAAATATAATGAACTGGAAAATGTTTGATCTGACTGTGAATTCAATATTTTCAATTCCTTGGCCTTCAGAAGAAGTTGGACAAATAGAATTTTATTTCAATTCAAACATATTTCAACTTTGGCTTTCATGAATAATTCTTAACTATAATTGTGCTTTTCACAGGTAATTTGAAGGATTTGTGTTTGGTAAGTACGTGAAGTAAACATTAACTGGCTTCATTCTGTCTTGAAATAATGAATCCTAAAAAAGAACTGATCTACTGGAAGATTTCGTAGAATTGTTCAATGTCTTCTCGGATAAGGACGTAAAATCGTAGGTCCACTGACATGGCGGAGACAAGCCTCGTAGAGGACCTTGAGTCCTATTGTTTGTTTCCTGTGGCGTTACGCCCAAATGTTGTAAATAAAAATAAATAAACATGGTATGCTTCTCGCCAGCCGGTACATCTTCATATTTATCCTCTATTGAATTGTCAGCAAGCTTGTTATCACAGATACATATGGTAATTAGCGTACTGGCAGCAAATGAGTAATTTAAATTAAACCATCAGCTAGGAGAGAAACGTTTATCTTCATTACCGAATGACGCACGTTATCAGAATCTCTTTTCTCTGGATGGCTCTAGCTGGACAGCATATTGTCTTCCGTCAAGAAACACCAGGGCGCGGTTGTTCGAAGCGAGGGTAACTTTATTCCCAGTGATAGCGCTAAATATGTAATTGTAATCTGTACAGTTTAACATCGGATTAGCGATTTAACCCCGCTCCCGGTTTCCATTTGATCGCAACGATCACAGCGATCGCAGGATTCTTTTCTTCTGCGTATAAATTTACGCTTCGATTCACACCGAACAAAAGAATCCTACGTCGCAACAACCGGGCCTGGAATTCTGGGCATCGGTTTTGAGAGTAATATCAGCTATTGTTGGCACTCGGTTCCAATCCGTTCTTGAACTCCGAAATGGCTAACGCACTAGATAGAACAAGGGGAAAAAGAAACTGGGAATTAATATTTTCAGTTGCTGCGCAGCGAGCGAAGCGAGCGTAGCAGCAATTAAATAATTTGGAGAAAATATTGCATTAATTCGCTGTTTCGACCACAATCCCTGGCCAACCATAATGCGCTCCTCACCTCCCTACTGGAGGACATTTTTTGCAACTGAAGGGCAAGATCCCGGGGGGGGGAACTCTCCATAACAGTAGACGGGGGTGATCGTCCTATCCCTTAGGGTATAAAATTCTACCATCTGCTATCCCTTAGGGGTGTTCAAAGAGTCTGCTATCCCTTAGATCATCCTATCCAAAAAAAAGCCGGACTTGAAGACTGGATGACAGCACTCTCAACAGTCACCAGAAAAGAGATGCGCTCGATGGCGGTGTCTTAAGGACCGTAATAAAATTCAGGAAAACTGAAAATGTGTTTGTTTTATTGCTATCTCTTAGGGTTAAAAATTTCTTCGACCACACCCAATGTGCTATCTCTTAGGGGTAAATTTGCTGTTGACCACACCCAATGTGCTATCCCTTACGGTTAAAATTGATTTTGCCGACGATCACCCCCGTCTACTGTTATGGAGAGTCCCCCCTCCGGGGGGCAAGATCCGCGCGTCATTGATAGACTATAATTACTGTGTAGGTTATACACTTGGTTGTTTGTATTCTCCAACATTTCAGCTTCCTTCTCAATTCAGGGAATACTGGTACTATAATATAGTCTCCATTGGGGATAGGAGGAGCAATCCATTGACGGATTTATGTTCTTCGCATTCCTTGCAGCTTGGCATCTGGAGGAGAGCGATTTACGCAAATTCGCGAGTGCTTTGTCGTACGCTGTACTTCAGGCTAATTCTGATAGTCATCGTTTGTATTTTTACTATATATGTACAGTTCCTTCAGTGCTCCTTATTAGTCTTGTGTTTTGACGTGAAGTTTACTAAAACAGCGAGTTTAACCCACAAAATATGTTTTGTAACTTGATGATCATGCATGCTAAGTTGACGACTCGTGCACGAGTCACTGGAGTCGTAGTGTAGGCGATCGGACTAAGTGTGAGCATATATTTAACAATTATTCACCGAAGTGCATGGAGGTGAATAGTGGTGGATATTTACCGAGCCGCTTTATATACCTCACTCCAGCAGTGAATAGCCAGCACCAAATAGTTATTTTATTTTCTGTCAAATGGTCAAAAACTTGCGAGAGATGATCGCTGCTTTGCAATTCAAGAAACTATATAAATCCTACCTTCTCAAGCTCCAGAGTCCCTCCTAATCCTAATCTTTAAAAACAATAACACATCATATAAGCTATTTCCATATAAATTTCTCCTTTATCGTATTTCCTCTCTTTCTCTCTTTTTTGTCTTGTTTTTTTCTATATTTGTGTGTGATATTTCTTTTTTTCTTTTTTTAACCAAACTTAGGTTCAACTCGCCATTGTACAACATTATTTCTACTCACTAATATCAGCTATTACCATACTATAACATATAAGCCTAAATTTAATTAAAACAGTGAATAACTCGAAAGCCTCCAGGCTACTTTGTCCACTGTGCACTGTCACTCCCATCTCATACTTTAATTTACCTTATCTATTATATATATACGTTTAGTTAATCATATTTCCCTTATTGTAATTCAAAAAGAAAAATAGTGTGAAATAAAACTTGAACTTGAACTTGAACTTTTGCGATGAGGTGAATATGAAATGATATAATTTTCTTCTATTGGCCTTCGATAAAGTCAAGCAGCCGGTTCAACACACCAATTCAACAACACTGACAACAACTTTTTATTTTCTCATAAGATGACGGAAATGTACATTAATAAAACATAAGAAATACAATCATGAGGTGGGTCCTGAGAAAAACCTTAGCGTTATCTTAAGGGGGATTACAGTTGAATTTGTAGGAAAAGGGGTGAGAATGGAGGATGAAATAAAAAGAGGAAAAAAGAAATTAGTACACACCCAATTACTTGACTACCTACACGAGAGCACATCGGGTTGATCAATAGCAGACAAATTTGGTGCCCATCTATTAATTATTTAAAACCAAAACCTTTTAATTCTTCATAAAACCTTCCAACAAGGAGACTTGTCAAGGCAAAACTTGTCATTTTTCGTCGTCTACACGAGCAAATAAAACTTGTCAAGGGAAAACTTGTCAAGGAAAACTTGCTCGTATGGACTACGCTTAAGCGAACCTTCAACTGCAACTTAAGTGAGCGAATTTAAAATAACATACAATCCCAATCGGAGAAATAGTGTCATAAAAACTACGCGAACGTGGCAAAAAAGCGCGTTCAACTGTAATCCCCCTTAAGCCAGGACCACCTCAGACGGAAAACATTGGAAAAACTATAACTAGGTATAGATATTAAACTGTATACTTAGAATACTGTATACTAGAATTAAGAATAGAAGAGAGGAAATTGAAACTAATGCAAAGAAATATTAATACAAAGAGTAAAAGCAATCATGTGAATAGAACGAATCGAAGTCATTAGAGGAAATATTAGAAAAGTTGTAAAGTTCATAAATATTTCAGTCAATTTTAGCATATTCGTTAACAAGGTAAGTGACAGTTTAATTTTGTTTAAATAATTTTTTGAATTACAGTTGAATTACAGTGTTTAAACCTCATCGGGGAGAACAGCAGTTTTTTTGTGCTGGTATAATCTTAAGAAAATGTCGGGAATTGGTAGGCTCGGGGAATTTACCGGGAAATCATTGATATGTCGCGGGAGAAAATGAAAATAAATCGGGACAACTATATATTGAGAAAACACACCACAGCTCAAACAGGCTTCAGTCGCACGATAGCCCCAAAACTACAAATATATTCATCTAAGACCTTAGCATTTTTATCACACAGTAATATATTTATCCTGCCAAAGAGCTAATGTAGGTTTTCTTCTAATACACTTCTTTAACTGAGCGGCAGCATTTCACTACCTATTAGGTATACTAGTTTTATACAACTAGATTGCATATACTTAAATATTGGCCTATTTAAAAAAGTATACTTAAAATGCTGTGTCAACTCTCGGATATACACCAGTTGCCAAGCCTTCTCAACCTGAGTGACGATGGTTTAAAATGCATGCATATGAGCCTAGCCAGTTATAATTACCCTATATCATTATGACGTCACGGCTTGTTTATGAGGGGGACAGAATCGACTTTTGAACTAAATCTGCTCTGCTGAGTAAAATTTAACTTCGAATTATCTGGTTTCCAGATATCAGCTGTATCAATGTTTATCCCACAATATTTACCGTATTTGGTGGCTGTTACCGCTATTCTACGTTCTACAAAATGCATTTGATAGTGATTTCCTTTGTGTTGTTGCTGTTTTGTCCCCCTCCCACGACCGTGATCCTTAGCGTTTAAACAATAGATTGTTTTGATTTGACGTCATAATGATATAGGTCAATTGATGGAAACGTCAAAGTGAAAAACAAAATGACCGATATAGAAAAAGAAGTATTTTTAAGCGTAGTCCACACGAGCAAGTTTTCCTTGACAAGGTTTTCCTTGACAAGGTTTTCCTTGACAAGTTTTATTTGCTCGTGTAGACGACGAAAAACGACAAGTTTTTCCTTGCCAAGTCTCCTTGTTAAAAAACTGGCGTGCCAGTTATTGAACAAGGCAACTTGTCAAGGAAAACCTGCTCGTGTGGACTACGCTTTAGTGTCTGCCAGTTTCGTTTATTAAGGGATCAAGTTTCCATGACGTCATTTAAGTCACAAGTCATTTCTAGTTCATTTTGCTCTGTTTTTATGCCAACTGCCACTTCTTTAAATATATTTCAATAAGATAGCCTGAATTTCAGCGTTTTCACAACATACATTTAAGAGGCACTCGAGACCGATAAGTAGGGCCTTAATTTTGACATAATCTCAAATAATTTCTCAAGACAAGCGCTTTGTTTTCTTGGCAGTTCAGATTTGCATAAATTACAAATTTAATCCGCTTTGACGTCACTGAACGGCATTATCGTCGAATGAATTCAGACGTCTCTCTCGGGAGGAACGAACCAGAGGAGACGGCTGAAATTCAGGATATTAATAAGATTGCAAGGATCAAATGTCCGACGCCTGAAAAACAACTGAAAAAATACACACATTCAATGTTATGACTTGATTCATGTTCAACTCATTAGCATAATGTGACTTGAATGACGTCATTTCAAGGATTATTTGTAATGCATTTTAAAGCAATATTCTCAAACTCATTAATATTCAAGTAGTGCGAGAGACAACTGGTGCGGCGACAGTTTATACCACGTGACAATGCAGAACTCTTATTATCGAACTGGAACACTTCTATAAATGTTCCAGTTGAATAACCTAGTGTTGTAAGTGTTCCAGTTCGATAACCAAGAGTTACGTAAGTGTTCTAGTTCAGTAGGCACTCATCAGCCCCGCACTTCCCTGAAATATTCAAACCAACTCCCAACTTTTAGCCTTCAAATGTAAAAAAAAAAACGTAATTGAATAAAATCATTCATTATTTGATTTACTAAAAGCACTATTACCTAGCTATATTATTCGCTTACCTGTCAGTATATGTAGCCAGTAGTTACGACTGCCAAGTTTTAGTGGCCTGGTATTCTAAAGTTTCGCCTTCATTAATAATAATAATGTTTAATTCTTATATAGCGCAATTCTCCTAAGAAAGCCCGAATGCGCTTTACAATGTACAATTTAAAAATACGCAATAAAACTAGTTACAATTCAAATAAAATGAAACGAAAAACATGTATATGAATATAAATAAATGTGAATATAGATAATGAACTATGTAAACTATGACTAAAAATTGAAGTAAAAATTGAAGTAAAAGTAAAAGTAGAGTGCAAACAATAAAAGCATGCGACAACACCAGCCAAATAGCACAAAACAGCACCAATTAAATAAGAAAAGGGAAGGATGTTGGCACTATTCAGTACTATTCAGCTAAAACAGCCGCCACATGCCGTCACATGCACTCTAAGAAAGCAAAAGTCAATAATTATCAATAAAATTAGAAAAAAGCCTTCCTATAAAGATGGGTCTTGAGCCTGGACTTAAAGATACTGACAGACGGACTGATCTTAATATCAAGGGGAAGTTCATTCCACAATTTTGGTCCAGATACAGAAAAAGCTCTATTACCACAAGATTTAAGATTATATGAAGGCTGGTGAAAGAGAAGTTGATTAGATGACCTAAGACTACGCACCGGAGCATATTGGACAAGTAACTCGCTTAGATACGATGGTGCAGTATTATTCATAATTTTAAAACAATAGAGCAAGATTTTGAAATTAATGCGCTGCTCCACTGGGAGCCAATGTAGCTCTATGAGCAAAGGAGTTATGTGCTCAGCCTTGCGCGATAGCGTTATGAGTCTCGCAGCC
Organism: Actinernus sp. WN-2022; assembly: GCA_030867875.1. Classification (NCBI taxonomy): domain Eukaryota; kingdom Metazoa; phylum Cnidaria; class Anthozoa; order Actiniaria; family Actinernidae; genus Actinernus; species Actinernus sp. WN-2022. The sequence continues at coordinate 21,704,616 of JAOWCC010001501.1, forward strand.
GTATTAAGTACATATTGTAGCCTTTGTAATAAATAGGACGGGAGTCCACAGAGAAGCGCATTATATCCATCAATTTTCGAAACAACAAATGCATTAACTAACGTTTTGGTCGATTCTACACTGAGGAACTTCCTAACCTGGGAGATGTTTCTAATATGATAGAATGCAGATTTACAAAGATCGTTTATGTGCTTATCAAAGTTCATGTTATCGTCAAAGACGACACCAATGTTCCGAGTAGAGCAAGTGGGCAATGTAGGGACATCGCCAACAGCAAGAGACTGCAACAGAGGCTGTGGTCGATGCTTAGCGTGAAGGACCAATAGTTCAGTTTTATCGTTGTTTAGCATGAGGTTATTACATATCATCCAACACTGTAATTCACGGATACAGAGTTCGATTCTCGCTCGCGACTTCTGCATGTCTCCAAGCAAAGACCGCTTAAATGATAAGTATATTTGGGTGTCATCCGCATACATGTGGTAGGAGACACCATGACAACGCATAATGTCCCCAAGGGGGGCAGTATATAGAAGGTATAGTAGAGGCCCCAAAACAGATCCTTGGGGAATACCGCAAATTAGGGGACGACTAGATGATCTTGCTCCATCTATGCACACAAATTGCGATCTTTGAGAGAGGTATGATGTAAACCACGTATGCACCATGCCGACGATCCCAAATCGGTTGCGTAGTCTGGACAGAAGAATGCGGTGATCAACCGTGTCAAAGGCTGCAGAAATATCCAATAAAACTAAGATTATACATTTATCATCATCCATGGCGCGTAAGACATCATTATGGACTCTCATAAGCGCGGACTCCGTACTATGTCCAGACTTGTAAGCCGACTGAAAAAGTTCATTAAGATTATTATCATGCAAATGACAGGTAAGCTGTGATGCAACAACCTTTTCACATGTCTTGGATAGAAACATCAAGTTGGATAGAGGTCTATGATTCTTGAATAATTCATGATCAAGAAACGCCTTCTTCAATGCCGGTGTAATTAGAGCTTCCTTCATGTTCTTAGTGAGCAAACCATGCTGCAGCGAATAGTTGACAACCTTCGCAATAAAAGGAAATAGCATATCAGCACAGCCCTTTAGTACAGAAGCTGGCAGAGGATCCAACGCACATGACTTCATGCACGTAAGGTTTATTAGCCAGCTGTTCAGTTGTCACAAGTTCAAAATTCTGAAAACTATTACCATTGTACATCGGATAACATGGGGCAGAGTCAGTGAGAGAGTTCCTTTTTGCATGTAATTCTTTATGTATGACAGAGATCTTATTGGTAAAGAAATCCGCAAAGGCATTTGCTAAACACAGATTATCATCAGAGCTCGGTAATTTCCTCTCAGCTTTCCGATGAACCATCATATCAAAGTTTGAAAATAGGCTCTTAGGATTGGCATTGTTCTCATGAATAAGCGCAGAATAATAACTGAATTTTGCTTCTGAAATACACTTATTAACCAGTTTACATTGATCCAGGTACATTTCACGGTGTACAGTTAGACGAGAAATTCGCCACTGGCGCTCCAGCTTCCTGCGCTGCTTTTTCTCCACCTTGATCGTTTCTGTGTACCAGGGCGCTGACGGGCGAAGAGTAATAGTGCGCTTCATTAAGGGCGCGTGTTTATTCAACAACCCGGACAAAACTCTATCATATTGACCAATGAGATCTTCAAGGTCCCAGCCACACGAAGCAGTGGGATTTGCCAGAGGAGAGCAACCAATGTCATTACGTAGCTCATCCATGTCAATGGATTTTAACTTGCGGTAGCAGATATCCTTCCTCGCAAAGACTATCTTGGGGATCGATAATGTGCATCTAACTGCAAAATGATCAGAGAGACCAGGATCAAACACACTAAAGTTATGGGCCACATTCTCATTAGTTCTTGTCATAATAAGATCGAGTGTACGACCACTTTGATGCGTTGGTTCACATATATTTTGCTTTAAATTAAATGTCTCAAGTAATTGTAGAAATCGCAATGCAGCTGGATTACTTAGATCATTCATGTGAAAATTGAAATCACCAGCCAGTAGAAGAGAACCAGACGCAGTCACAAGTTTTTCTAGAAATCTAGGAAATTCTTCGAAAAACAAGGGGAGGGAACTCTTGTTACACTTTGAAGGGGTAGGTCGATATACAATAACAACACGCAGGCTAGTAGAAGAATGTTTCAACAGCGGATCCACAAATTCAAAAGACTTGAACTTAGTTTTGATGCAAGATTGCTTTTTAAACTTGAGTACGTTCTTGTACACAAGAGCTACACCACCACCTCTGGACCCTCTAGGAACACTGAAAAGTTCATAGCCTGCAGGGCAGATATCACGAGAGATTTGAGAGTCAAAGTCACTAGAACCGAGCCAAGTTTCAGTTAATCCAAGAATATCCAGATCATGATCCACAATTAGATCTTTGACAAAGAGGGATTTATTCCTCACAGATCGCGTATTCAGTAGAGAAAATTCAATAGGCTTATTAATATTCGGCTTAGCCACAAACGGAGTTCGCTTAATATTTACCAAGTTGAGCGTAGAACGAGTAGATGGGTTAGCAGTGTTTATGTTGATAAGGCTGACAGAGTTCCTGGTATGTTGATTAGTATCTTCACAGCGCGACGTGATTCTAACGTGAATAGGTAGGTGTTGGGTGGTGTCCACAAAATCATTAATGGCAGTTATGTCGGCAGGAAGGAGATGAGAACGACCAGCTCTTGATCCTCTAAAACGAAGAAGACCATTCATCTTGAGCACCCGAAGATTCGAAGAGTCTATTGAACAGCTCGAATAGCGACGAATATTGAAGAGACTATCGCGGGAGTACGTTGTTGGTTTAACTGCATTGTTCGTATGCAAATCCAAGTCCTTACGTCTTGACTGTCCTTGTTTAAAACTTCTACTTAAAGTATGTTTCCCTGGCCCTGGATTTGTTAAAATGTCCATAAACACAGTAATGTCCTGAGGAGGATCATGGCTAGGGATTAGTAGTGTTGTTTGACCTCGTTTAGTCCACTTGGCTTGCGCTAGGCTTGACCGGCAGAATCCCGCCAAACTTCTGATGTCTCGTCGTAGAGGTTTCGTTTCAAATGAAATGTACACCCGATTAAATATGAAATTAAACTCTGCAGGAAGATGGGATGAGTTTCCATTGCTTATATTAGTAGTCCCATACACCTTAAATAAACTCTCAATTTGGATTAGGCAAATAAAAATGATAAAACTCAGAGCGCGGAAATTCGTGGCAGCCATGTCGGCGAGCAGATTGTCAGCCCTGGAATATGTTTACACCCATTACTGCACCCAAATCAACAATTCCTGCCGAGGCCTTTAATATAGGCACTATAACCATAGGCACAAGCGATATTTAAGAGTTTTGACTTAAATATGCGCCTGTCGCTTCTTTCTAGTAAATAAAGGATAACATATTTTTTTAGAGAAATACTCTTTTTAATATCATCTTTTAGAAACCGCTGCACCGTGGTATAATATGATCAGATTCACTGCTACCATAAACTGAATGACGGTAGGTTAATTTCGGTAGCACAAGTAACTTAAAAAGATGTTCCGGAGATTCCTCTTGCTCAAAAAACGGCTATTGGCCAATCAGATCGCGTGCTTTATCATATCTTGTTATTAAACAAATAGATTCCATTCTGCCAAGTGTCTGTCTTCTTATAGATGCACAGATGATGTCACAACGTGAAGAGAACAAAGAAGAGCGCCACGAGACGCAGTCTAAAAACTGAAAATATCCAATCAAAACGAGTTGAGAAATTAGTTGCGAGCGCTCGTGACGTCATCCATGTGTGTGTCCTCTAATAACGCACGGCTCTTGACCAATCAGAGCGCGCGTTTCGGACTGATTATTATATAAAACTAAAAGAGTAGACAAGGAGATACAAATATACACGGGGTCGGGGCTGTAATCGTTTTCAATGACTTTATCCACGATTGACTTTCAGTTGATTATACCAGTCTTTACAATAAAAGTAAACAATTAAAATCTACGTTACTTAGTATTGGGAGGGCCTTGCGGCTTTTCTTGTCTTTTCAATCTTTTATTCTCTCGTCCAGCGGGGCACTTAAACTGTACGTATACACGTTATAGCATGTATAAAGAACCTAAACAAAAAGAAATAGGGGTCCCCTTAAAATGTTACTTGAATGACGAAACTAACAAGGTCGAGCTGAAAGCATTAGAAGATGTGTCAGACAGTTTTACGGCAAAGATCTGTAAAACGCTTGCGCACGCGTGAATTTCACCGAGAAATCACGCTCGCGCGCATCATTTTGGTTGCATTTTCACTCGAAATTTGGACCTCAAAGCATTGTTACATAAAAGTAAGAGCTTTGATTTTTTTAAGTCCCTTCATGGGCCAGTCCCAAATTTAATTGGCTTGATGACTAAACTAATAAAACTCAACTCTTGGGAGTTTACCCTTAACCCTCGGTCTTTTTTGCGATGTGTCGAGTTTCTGAAGATTTTCTGAACAGAAACCATTTAGACTGAGCCCGCAATTTCTACCACTGACTGGACATGCGCACATTTTGCAATTCCGGTTATAGCGGAGCTACTGCACTATGCACATAGCGATCGATAGACAAAATTGCTACCAATCGCATCCGTCCCACTTCTTCCCCAAACGTAATCGATTATATCGCGATAGCTCTTCGGGCGATAGATATAGCTCATATGCGCGAGGTTCGTCATCTTCATATGAAAATTGGTTAAACTAACTGTGTCCGGCGCGGAGTACGAATATAAATGCCGTTACCGTGAAACAGTTCCTTTAGCCATTACGTTACCCTGGCCTACAATAGTACATTACATTCAAGCATTTATTCTGTATTTACACAAACATTTCCTTTAGTCGCTAATGTTTTGATTAATCTCTTGATCACATATAGTTTGTATCTTTTCGATCCATTCATCATTGTATGCGCGGTATTTAGCAATCATCTTTTTGATCTCGCGTCGTGCAGCTGGTACTGTAGCAGTTTCCATAAGTGTCACCTCTTCGTCTGCCGATGTGTAACGTGCAGCTACTGAAGGCGTTGATTCCAGGTGCTGGGCTGTAAAAAAAGGGTAACTTAATCTGCTGAAACCTGCATGATTCGATCCTGAGCGATACATACCGATACCAAGTCCCTTACAAGCATCAAAACGTTCATTCACTAACCGATATTTGGTCTTCTCCACCAAAATTCCCACGTGATACCAATAGTGAGTAGTACAACTACGATGGCCATTCCACAGTACGTAACAAACTCAAACGTCTTCTCCTGGAAGAACAGGCCTTCGGCTGCACGAAATTGAGCACTTACGTCATCTGTAGGATTCTAGAGAGAAAAAGAGTGACATAGATGACTCCACAGACATTAGGGTAAGTACAAATATACGGCTTACCGTGTTATCAGAAAAGTTGAATATCCATGCAGCGGCAAAATGTCACGCGCATGCGCTTTTCATAAGCCCAGCGCACGCACATCCTGCTAGTTTAGAAAACAAAGGCAATCATCCTTTTTTAATTGGGGTACGTATGTGTAATGTTTCGTGAAAAACAACAAAATTACTTTAACAGGTTGAAGTTTTCTTAATTTGTAATTCACTGTGAGTTTACTGAGGTATAAAATTACCTACTAAAAAGTTTAAGCCCTCGGAAACGTGTGTTTGAACTCCTGAGCCTTCGTTCTTTCGGTCAGCGGAACACAACGTTTTGCCGCGGTGTAGCCATGGCCAAGTTCAGTCCACATTTATACACTAATTTCAAAAAATATCCTCAAGGAGATTATACATAGAACATAGTTAATAGAAACAGATACGCGCCCCTAATGACAGGAATCGCTCAACACAAACCCGAACCCGAACCATAACACTTACCCTAACCACTTCGAAAACAAGTTCCCAGGTAAACGACGAGGTTTTAGGGCTACGGCCATGGTTTACGGGTAAACAGAAGAGAAAAAAAGTAGAGAGAGAACAATGCGAGGGTTTTATGAATTCCGAACCCATAACCTTCTGTCATCAAAGCCAACGCGATAACCACTATACTAAACGAACATCCACCCAGCACCCTCCAAGAACAATTATCAGCTCAATGCTTGATTAGTGCCCAGTCCTTTCAAATTAGCGTCCAAGGTCAGTTTTGGATATCTGCGTTGAAGAATTCATAGAGATTATTACATGTTAAAGTCGGTGCCACTACGACGAAATTCGACCATTTCCTTTTCTACCTTTTTGTCCTTCAAAACGACACACAGTGTCAAAAATATCCAAATCAGTGAAAATATTACCAAAGGACCAACTTAAACTATGAATTTTGCAGAGAGTTTACCGTCGAAACCACGTCCGCCATTACTGAAGTGTGTTCCAAATACTTCGCGATTTTCGACCAGCGGTTTGCTGTCGTGATGTCATTTTCTCAACGTATCGCTCTTGTAACTGCATATTTCCATTCAAAACTTCGTTCTTTCCTTTCCTTTTTGGAAAAAAATCGTATAAACATGTATTTTACTTATAAGTTCGTGCGAAAGTTTGTGTGAAATGTAGCCCCGCATGTTGTTGTGTTGAGAAAATGACGTCACGTCCGCTGAAATTAGCTCTGTCACAGGAACGGGTTCGAGTAATGGCGGACATAAAAACTCAAGATTCGGATGCCCAAAAATAAGACTTCCCGTCGTCATATCAAAAAATGGTGTGGATAGGAAAAAATATAGCAACTTTACTTTACAAATACGTAAAAATATCGCTATCTCAAAATTTGATCGTAGTGGCACTTTAAGAGTTATTCACGAGTTTTTAATGCCATTTTGCGAACGAGCGAGTCTTTGTTTTGATACGCACGCCAAGTATGAATTCTTCCTAAGCAAGCATCCAATTGTTTCAGGTTCCTTGTTGTTTTTTTGGATTTAAAAAATATTGAATAACGTCAAGTCTTGATTTGTCTTTCTAGCGGTGTTTTTGTTTTCATTTTGTCGAAGAAACCGTGTAATTTCGTCTTCAGAAACGGCTACAAACCTCGAGCTAGTTGAAGCCGCCATTTCTTTAAAAAAATCGGCAGCAAAGCAAGCGCGGACGCGCACATTGGCGGGAAACTGACGTCATCATTCGGCAATAAATAATACAAGCAATTTGATTGGTCTAAGTAATTTATTACGGGAAATTTGATTGGGTAATACAACCCGTGAAGTGGTGTCATATAGCAGATTTCGTATGAGTGGGACAAACTACAGCACTGACTACAGCACGGTTACCGTACGGCAAGCCGTGACGTTGAAATGGTTTCCCGTTGTTTTTGTCCTGCTGATCCAATCAAATTACAGAAATACGGCACAGCACAGTTACAGCACGGTTACGGCAAGGCTACGGACATGCCGTAGTTTGTCCCACTTCACTATTGATACGGATATTTATTCACGGCTTTATTACACTGATATTGACCCTAAATATTAAGTACTTATTGATTGAGTTTAGGACGGGCCGGACGTGAAAATCATATGACCACATTTTGTTGTTGTTTCAAACCGCAAAACAGCAATAATACATTGTGCAGGGCCGGACGGCTTTTTCCGGCCCGCTCACGCTTACACGTCCGGCCCTCGTCACGTGACTTTTGTAAATGGTTTTGAAAGGAAAGCGCGCTCGAGGCCGTACTGCGGGTCACGTGATAACTGTCCTAAGGAACTCCAGGACGACATGGGACGTTTCAAAATCGTAAAACATGTTTGATAACAAGGTAAGCTTTGATTAGAAACGTAACAAGATGATACATCGGTTTCGGATTTCTTAGCCTGCAGACACCGCGGCAAAACGTTATTCTCCGCTGGCCGAAAGAATGAAGGCTCCGGTTTCAAATACAAATTACCGAGGGCTTAAACGTTTTTAGTACATAATTTTATATCTTAGTAAACTCATAGTGAAATACAAATTAAGAAAACTTCCATTCTCGACCCCAGACCCTTCTCTTATTTCTTACTGCGCATTTCGTCGAGCATGCGCAGTAAGAAATAAGGGAAGGGTCTGGGGTCGAGAATGAAAACTTCAATCTGTTAAAGTCTTAGGCTTATCTTTTAAGTGTTTTCTTATTTTTCGCGAAACATTTCACGTAAATACGCGTACGTGCTTAAAACAAATAGAAACAGGGGTAATTGCCTCTGTTTTCTTGTAGTTTAGGCGGGAAACTGGGGAGATCAGACGAGTGCGGCTCATCAACAGCGCATGCGCGTGACGTTTTGCCGTGTGCATGGCCTGCTTGCCAGCTCTTCTGTAAAAAAAATTGGGCGCCAGGTAACTCAGTCCGAAAAAAAACTTGACCGAGAAAAATAAAGTTTTGATGAATAAATTTTACTATGACGCTACATTTTTAGTTGGATAATTGTTTTAGAAAGTCCCTTACCTTCAGTGGTTTGAGGTTGGCAGCAGTGATTTGAAGATTCTTATCGGGGTAATTATACAGCATCCATTTTGCACACTCTACTAGGTTCTCTGAACCAGGAGCGAAGGTGGTACCGTACGCGATTGAGTAATACATACTGTCCTCTGTACGCATGTGATTCTTATAGAACATCTCAACGAACTCGGTGATGACGTAGTTGTCAATCATCACGCCATCAATCAAATTGTTTGTTAGTGCTGTCAGCATCTGTTGGACGGCTGAGTAAGCTGTAAATGGTCGGAAAAGACAATTGTGACAGGTTGAAATAGTTGTATATAAAATGTTCCTAAGATTCGCTGCTTTTACAAGTTAAAAGTACCAAAATGCCAAGACGAATTGTTGAGCTTGGCAGTTAACTAACGAGGGAGAATGGTCTTTTTGTAGGATATAATCGCGTGGTTGTAATGAAGGGAAACAAATATCTGACTCCATTTGTTTCTAAAACGCACTTGTACGAGATAGGTGTTGTTGTTAGCAAAACCTGTTTGTAAAAGCTAATTTTCACCTCCAATCCAATATCGACCTTCTTAAAACTGCATTTTTGAGATTGTTTGCTCTCCAGAAAAGCCTTTCCCATGGGATCGCGAGTTCAATTGTTTCCTGCAAAAGGCATATTTCATGTGTTCCAAGGCTCTTGTTTAGAAATTCGTAGGATTCTGAATTCGATGTCCTATTCGTCTGCGCTTAAATTAAACTGACTTGAATTCTATTTAATCATATTATGCAACCATATGACTACTGCGTATACGTACATCGACGAACTAACCTTTGACCTCTGCATTCAGGATGACTGCCAATCTGAACTCCTCACTTCCATTGAGGGCTCCGATCTGAAAGAGAGTCACATTAGTTCAGTTGGTAGAGTACGGTCTAGAGTGTGGGAAGTCGCGGGTTCGAAACCCTGCGGCTGCGACTTATAAACTGTTGGCCCAATGTCTCCTTCCTCTTCTAATCAATATAAGGGGGACGTGAAAGAACCTGTTGTGCCATTTCGTGAAAGAGCATTCTGGCGGTACTAACACACACTCATGATTATAAACTGCACGGCAGTACTTTGCGCAACAATAGCAGTATCTCAAGACCTCCATCGTGAAGTGCAGTTTTTCGCTGTATAAATGGATACCTTTACTCGCCATAAAGTTGGCTTAAAATGACACCTCACATCCTTATTTATGGTGAGTTTTAATTAGTTTGATGAATTTGACATTTAACACTTAGAATATCGATGAAAGATGAGATGAGAGTAGACAAGACGAGACAATAATCATTTATTTCGTTGCTTTTGTTTACTGACCAATCCCATGTCCACTCACCACTGATCCATGCAGGCGGAAATGAGGGGTCGTGCTCGCCCACAGGGAGCTGGTAACGAGCGCAGTGAAGATTGAGATGGTAGTAACGCCGATTAGGATCCACAGCATGGCGAACACACGACCAAGCATTGACTTAGGAGTGCGGTCTCCATAACTAGGTAAAGAAACACAGCAGCCTTATATGGACACGTTCTGCTGTCAGGTGATCAGTGTTTGTCACATATCATCAGTCCTGGTTTATCGTCACCGTGGTGTAATTTCGTTCCCAGAGCCCGCATGTTTATCGGTCAGCGGTGGTCAAACGCTGACCGGTAGGTACTTCATATATCGTTAAATAAGCACTAATATAACGTATACAAACCAAGAATACAAGATATTAGTACTTGGAACATTTCATTTAACGATATATGAAGTACCTAGGCGCTGACGAAATGGAACGCGGACCGTGATTGAGAAGTCGCGCACTGAGCTCACGGAGCAAAACATCAAGCAGCACCGGCGGCTTTTTCCAGTCCGCTTACTCCAAACGCGTATAACCCCCACCATGTAAATTTTGTAAAAGGTTTTAAAAGGAAAGCGCGCACGGGGCCGTGCGGGTCATATGAGTGGGACAAACTACAGCACTGACTACAGCACGGTTACCGTACGGCATGCCGTGACGTTGAAATGGTTTCCCATTGTTTTTGTCCTGCTGATCCAATCAAATTACAGAAATACGGCACAGCACGGTTACAGCACGGTTACGGCAAGGCTACGGACATGCCGTAGTTTGTCCCACTCGTACGAAATTTGCTCTATGATAATTTTACTGCCTTGTCAGTTCTCTGTTAAACCAATTCTGTAAAATCGTAACAAGTTCGAGTTGTGTTTCTGGGGTGCGCATGAACTGCATAGCGTATTTATTAAAACAAACTAAGTGGTCATATGATAATGGATACTTATTGACTGAGTGCAAGGGCTGGACAAGAATATATTTGGCTTGAGATCATATGACGTACGGACCGAGCGCAGTGAGATCAGTACAAAATGACGGAGAGCAAAATATTTCCCCATTCAGCTCGATGATCACCTAGTTTGTTTTAATAATGACAAAACAACAAGCATAAAATAGCTGATATCACAGTAGCGTCTACGAATAGCAGTTTCAGCGGTATTGATCCGAACGCCTCACTTTAATGTAATGAAGCACTATTGAAACTGCATGACTTGTGTGTTGGTGTCATACGAGAATCATCGATGGTTTCAAGGGCGCTTCATTACATTGAAGTGAGGCGTCCGGATCAATACCACTGAAACTACTATTCGTAGACGCCACTGAAATATCAGCTATTGAGCAGGGCCGCACAACTTTTCTCGGCCCGCGCACGTTAAACACGAACGGCTCCCATCACACGACTTTTGTGAATGGTTTGGAAAGGAAAGCGCGCGCGAGGACGTATATGGGTCCATGGTTCATACAAAATTCAGAACTTTTTCTTCAAGGACTTTTCAAGGACTTATCAAGAACAATCCACACTTTCCAAGGACTTGTTTTTCTTTCTTTATCTCTTTTCTATTATGTATTTCATTGTTCTTCTGAAGTGGAAAAAGGAGGGTTTTTATCCTTTATATGGAAGGGGAGTTCCGCAACCTCATGACCCCCCTGGCTACGCACCTGCGTACGTGATATTCATCTTATTGCATGAAATACGCTAGAGTCATGCTTGTGATACTTACCCAACAGTTGCCATGGTAACGAATGCCCACCAGAATCCTTCCCAGGTCCCCTCGAAAAATGACGGCGGGAACTCTTTTGAATTACTAGTATGTTCCTATAGACACCAGAAACAGAAACGATCATCTGTTTGCATGTACTCGATAAATACTTTGGTTTCAGAAAAATAAAAAGTGAGACATAAAAAGAGGTTCATGACTTAACGTCCAGTTTGTTAATCAAATTTGTGCCGAGTGGAACTACGTTAAGTAGTTGTCGTCCAAGCAATAAAAGTGTCTCTGTAACTCGGTAGTATAAAAACAAGTTTTTCTAGTTACTTAGTCTACTTACAAGAAACCACAAAACCATACTGGCCAAACTGGCCATAAGCAGTATGAAAACCAGCATCGGCCAGGCTCGACCCAGGGTCATGATGAGTGAGTCAGTTTGCCCATTTTCACTCGAGAGGCCATGGACAAGTAAAATAACGCTAGGGGACTGGAACAGACGGATGAACGCGTGGCCTCGGAAAATATCCTCGATGACGTCATAACCATAAATTGGAAACACGAAATCGAAAAGCTGCTTTCTTACGATGTCCTCGGTGTCTCGTAGCGATGGAAGAACGTACCCAAATTTCACTCTAGCGTTCGGATGGCAACAGGTCTTCCTAATCTCTGTCAGAATCTCTGGAATCATCCCAGATAAAGTATATTCCCGAAACTCATTTGAAATTCTCTTGCCTTTTTCTGCTTTTATGTAAGGAGGGTGGGAAAACACGGCGACGGAGAAGGGAAGCCCATATGAGCATCTTTCATCTAGAGATAGCCTAGATAAGTTTCTCAGAGTTTTCTCAAACGTTCCCAAGCTTGAGGCATTAGCTGGAGCTAGGATGTGAAGAGTCTCGCTGTTTGCTGGTGAGTTTGCGAGCATCGCAATACAGATAATCCAGACTGCTTGGGAAGTCATTTGTGAAAATTCGGGCATCTCCTCTTTCCTTTTCTTTAGTTGAATTAACTTGTTTTCTTCATATGTCTCTTCACCTGTTCGAGAAGACAGCACATAAAATTAAAGATATTTAATGTTTTAAATAGGGCCGATGTTTAAAAGGAAGCTTCAGCGTCTTGGACGCCATTTCTCCATTATTTTGACTGAACACCTTTGTACAATAGCTTGACAATAGATAGACGGCTGGTTGTTATGAAGTTACTCACAGCTCTACAATAATACCGTGAGACAAAGGAATCAGTACAACTGAAGCAGTTTGCTTTCTGTCTCTCACCTAATTGCCGAGTTTCATCAGAAGCTTAATATGGACAGTCAGTACGCTCTGGTCACGCGAACTCGAGCGCCTTATCTTAGCAGACATAATCTACAATTTAGAGCCTCAAGCTGATTTATGCTGAAGACTGATTAATTTGTTTGAAAGCCCACTTACTACACGTATCCGGCACATTTTAAAGGGACTCTCGGCTATAGATACCCGGCTATATCTATTCTTGGGTTGCACATGACGTCACGGTGGCCATGTTGGAGGAACATTAGCAAAAGATCCTCATTAGTGTATTTTGTTCCGTCCTCCAACATGGCTGTCGAGTCTTTGTCTGTTGAATCTCCAGGGATTGATTGCAACCCAAAAATTGCTGTGTTTCACATCAACACAACCTCGAGGTTAAAACAATGATTATCATTAATTGTCAAATCACCTCAAAACAATGATAATCATTATTCTTAAAACCAGTCAAGGATAAAGATAAACAATTGTCAAATTCCGAATGGCGGTAGACGCGCTTAGTGTAGTGGTCATGACGTCTGTACTACCAAGCATTAGACGCAAACGGTTACCAGTTCGAGCCCGAGTAGGAGCGCTCAAAAAAAACTTTCTCTCGTTCACCTTCTCTTCTTGCTTACCTGTGAATCCTAGCTCTAGGTGAGTGAGAACTCGTCGTTTACCTGTGAACTCCGTCCGATGGTTAGGGTTCGGTTCGTGGTTCGGGTTAGGGTTTGTCTTAGAATAATGATTATCATTGTTTTAAAGCGATTTGACAAATAATGTTATACCATGGTAGCCTCGGATTCTTTTGTTCTCCGAGGCACATTTAAACCACTAATTTTCCCTGATGGCAGGGATATTTAGAAATATGCATTGTTTCGAAATTTCCCGCCGGGAAAAATACTGAATCCAAACTGACCTGTCTTCATCATAACCTTCAACGTAATCCATGTGGGATCACGTATTTCAATCTGCATATTCTTCTCTTAATTTCTCAAACCCGCTTCTTCCATGTGGGATACTTAAAACCATAAACGTGACGTAATTAAAATCCATTCATGCTCTTTGAACATTTAGTCAACAGCATAATTACATTGTATTTTAGTGTTATTCTTCTCAAAAACAACACGCTTTTCCCCAGGGGAAGCCAGGGTCGTTTAATCAATGGCGGTCAGTCAAGCATTAAACAAAACGTTTTCGAAAGCAACTCGACTGCGACGTCTTTAGTTTCGGCAGAGAAAACTAAACTTCTCAGAGATTTGTTCCGTTCCTCGGCGATCATGGTATAACAAACTTATACCATGGCATTTCGGGGTATTAGTGATTTAAATTGCCCCGAGAGCCGCGGGAAGATTTGTAAAAGTCTTCCCTCGGCTCTCGGGGCAATTTAAATCACTAATACCCCGAAATGCCATGGTATAGCCTATAAATAATCATTGTTTTTAACCTCGAGAACGCGTTGTTCACATGCACTACCAGGCCGTTCTTGGACGGCATTGCCTGCTTTGCTTACTTTCCTTAATTGCACAATACAATAGCTGCAAAAGTTTTAGTTTAGATTTATAAATATTTACATCAATTCAAATTTGGCGCCTGCTTTCACCAAATATTCACAATTAACATTATTCCTTCATCTAGTGATATACTCAGTAGTATAGGTGGAGTCAAAATGATACCACTTTTTTTCTTGCACAAGGACGTCAAAAAGTGAATTCGGCACAACGAAAGAATGTAGTGGAGGCCTTCGTTGAAGCCCTCCACTACATTCTTTCGTTGTGCCGAATCCACTTTTTGACGTCCTTGTGCAAGAAAAAAGTTGTATCATTTTGACTCCACCTATACTACTGGGGTCATAAGGGTCTCTCGCAACGTCCACCTAAGAATCCAAACTTGAGTAACTGTTAGAGATATCCTAACGTATAGTTATACCGAAGAGCCCAAGTTGTCACTAGACACCTAAGAATCCAAACTTGAGTAACTGTTAGAGATATCCTAACGTATAGTTATACCGAAGAGCCCAAGTTGTCACTAGACACCTAAAAATCCAAACTTGAGTAACTGTTAGAGATATCCTAACGTATAGTTATACCGAAGAGAGAATGGCGAGTTCAAAGCTTTTCAACGTAGGCGATGTGGTCGAAGCATTCGAAAGGGCCAAAGAAGATGGGCAATCCCATGGATCCGTCATATCGTTCGACTGGACCCATCCTAGAAACGGACCGAACGGATGCAAGTACGTTTCCGTATTCTTCGACATTGGCGATGGACCTCATCCGGCGGTCTTTCGGTTCGAAGGGGAAAAGCACGTGGGACGGATAGCACCATACAACGAAGAAGACGTAGGCAAAAAACGCGATCGACATCCTTGCCTACAATTTCAGAAGTGGAACGACTTTGTACGTACGGAGGACGATGGAATCACGATTAAGAAAAATGACAATGGAGAATT
This sequence comes from Actinernus sp. WN-2022, assembly GCA_030867875.1. Classification (NCBI taxonomy): domain Eukaryota; kingdom Metazoa; phylum Cnidaria; class Anthozoa; order Actiniaria; family Actinernidae; genus Actinernus; species Actinernus sp. WN-2022. The sequence continues at coordinate 21,719,800 of JAOWCC010001501.1, forward strand.
GGATCTTCCTTCCGATGACAAGCTAAGTCCTACTTTCAAACTAGTCGAACACCTAGATTGGGCTTTCGATTGCGAAGTAAGTAAACTCATCGAAGACAAAAAGATCTGCATGCGCAATCCACGTAAACGCAGTCCACCTGGAAAGGACGACACCATTATCGTCCCTAATACTAGGATAGCTCCAATGATTCAAAGGTTTATTTCTATGAATTCTACTGTTAATGCTGGAGGTCAACTAGCTAATCCTATAATGAGGATGAGAGCGAAATGCGACTACAAGACTGGAACACCTAACGGTCAATTCTTTGACAAAAGTAAGTCGTACTCCGATGGGGACAACACTACGTACGAACCTCTCGTCGATGAGAACTCTAGAGGTCTTAACATCGACAACATAAGCAAACTCATCCTACCAGGTTCTATTCACGATGGTATTTGCAACGCCTCAAGTATTTGTGCAAGTAGTATGGGACTTTCATACCCACTAGATGTTGAGATCGACATAGTACGACAACCATCGAAGAAGAATAGATACGACCAACGAGACGTTTATGCCGCCAATACTAAGCATAGTGCCAGTGTGGACGCAGCCGCAGAAGATGAGCCGTGAACGTAGGTAATGGAGGGCAAAAAAAAAAAAAAAAAAATGAAGAAAAGTCGTTGCATGACCCTTCTTCATTTCTTTTCTTTTTTTCCTTTTCTATGTCCAAATTGTCACTAGACACCTAAAAATCCAAACTTGAGTATCTGTTAGAGATATGATTAGCATATAGTTATATCGATCTCTGTCGCTATGGATTATATATCGTACCTCCCCCTAGAAATCTTGACCAAGATCGTAGAGCATGCAGGTCCTGCGTCGTTCGCGAGCGTCGCAAGGACGTCAAAGCGTCTGAACGATGCCGCATCTCTCGCGAGCTACAAAAACGTAGACCAAGAGTTCCGCACGCGAGTACTCACCCTAGGTCTCAAGGCCGCCCAAGACGACGCCGATCGAGACGGCTTAGTTAGGAAATTCAGTATTTCTGCAATTGACGAATGTTATGATGATGCTATACTAGACGCCGGTAGGAGTGGTAACCTCGATGTCGTTAAGTGGATAGCTAAACGCTTCCAGCCCATCGTAGATTATTATCATAATAACTCCATTAATGCCATACTAGATGCCTGTAGGAATGACCATCTTGATGTCGCTAAATGGATAGTTGAGTACCTTCAACCCTACATAGATGGTGAATGCGTTATTGATGCCATACTCATTGCCAGTGAACACGGTCATCTTGATGTAACTAAATGGATAGTTGAGTATTTTCAACCCATTGTAGAGGATGAATGGGTCATAGATGCTACATTCATTGCCAGTAAGCATGGTCATCTCGCTGTCGTTAAATGGCTAGCTGAGTACTTTCAGCCCATCATAGAGCATGGAGACTTTGATGGTATGAGGCTCAACGCCTACATAAGTGGGCATTGCGACATCAATAAGTGGCTCTCTGAGCACTTTCAGCCCGTCCCAGGGTATAACTACTGCGATTGTGAAGAATGCGAGACCTGCGAAGACGGGGAGGTCTCTACGCGTCACAATTATTATTACCTATTTACCAAAACGGCTAATTCGTGGCTTACATCTAAAATCCAAACTTGAGTATCTGTTAAAGGAATGATCATTATACTGTATATCGATACCGAATGGTATTAGTATATATTCTTTATTCCACGATATTAGCGTTTGTTGTCATCCTAGTACGCATCAATACCGTACAGATCGAACAAGTCGAAGAATTTCCACGTAGACGCCACAATGACTGAGACGACTTGTGATTGGTTGATGCGAGGAAAGGGCACGAAATGCCCAAAGAAGACTTCGAAGACATCGAAGTTCTGTGCCCAGCACAACTGCCAAATCTCAAAAGGCTGTGCCCCATTCGTACCATGCTCGAAGTGCGGTAAAGGATGTCGTACGAGTTCCGATCTTTGCTCAGTATGCGGAGCACCTCAACGTCATCTCATTCTCAATAAGAAGAACCTCGACATAAAACGCGCTAAGGAGCAGGAGGAACTTGCAGAGCCAAACGTGGTGGAACCGGAGTAGCCTGCTGAGGTAGTATCGACCGCGGAACCAAGAGTGGTGGAACCAGAGGAAGGTCTCGGAGAGTCTCTCAGCCATGCGCTCGACGAGGTGTTGGCTGCCTTGAGGAGCGAGAAGGACGATTAGGAATAGCCACAAAAAAAAAAAAGAATGAAGAAAAGTCGTTGCGTGACCCTCTTCATTCTTTTTTTTCTTTTTTTTTTTTCTTTGTATTAAACGTATGACATCTACAGCGTATCATGGACGAGCTCATCAGATTGTTTGGTCCTGGAATTTGTAGAAGCCTGAATATCAAACCACGATTGCATATTGCATGTTCTGATTGTCTCTGCCCCTTGGAAATGCAAGGAACGGAATTCGTGTGTCCCACATGTGGTCTTGTTTCCGAGGCCGAACCATGTGAAGAAACGAAGATCGATATTACTACTACTCGACTGCGTATAGTAGGTCCGGACGGATTTCAGTATCAAAGTGATCTAGACCGCGCAAAACCAAAGCAAAGCGATAACACAGAATTGCAACGACGAACGATCCTACGAGAACTACAATCGTACAACACTATTTATAAACAAAGTTATGACCTATCGTTCCCTACGAACACGTTAGGAATCGTAGCCGACGCATTTATCCAAATAATGAAAGTTCGTCCCAAGCGTAGCGATGCTAAGAGAAATATTTTAGCTGCTCTACTCTACCATGCGTGCATACAATGTGGGTTCGTACGAACTAAAGGTGAGGTTGCTCGCTTCATACAACTAAGCAATAAAGGCATCCATAGCGGAGAGGTCTTTATACGTTCTCTGTGTGACGACGATAAGATCGATGTAGACTTGGATGCCGAGCGCATAGTTCCTCACATTGCAACGACTTTCCTTAAACTCGATCCTCAAGGAGTACCTATAGACGTTCAACAAATAGTCCACGAGGTTGTTACTACAGCGATAGAAAGCAATATAGGCAGATCGGTAATTAAGACGAAAGTTGTTGGAGCAAGTTACGAGGTGCTACGTCGTTTAGGATCGTCTATGTCTCTTAACGAGGTCATTGGGCGATGTGACGTATTTGGAAATTCAGTCAAGCGTTTTGTCAAGGAGTTGTCTTCTTACCATTCCCACTTCGAACCAATCTACACTAGACATGGGCTAACTAGCAATAGGACTTAGCGAAGTGAAAGTGAGAACCACGTTCGTTCCTTTCATAGGAAATGTCGATTCTTACCCTACTAGGCTGCCAAGTTTTTCTCGCATTTCCTTTTGCACTTCTTGCTTGAGTTCGGCTCGAACCCGATCCGGACTTTTTTCACCTATGGAAGTCTCGCGACGAATTTCAGACCTCATGATCTCATACTTATTTGCTTCGTTCAGGATGAGACTGTATTCAGAGTCGGATATGTTTTCATCGCGTAGGGCCTTCGATACTAGATCTCGAATCGTATTGATTTTCGCCTTTGCCAACATAGTTGTCCTTTCATGCTTAGAAACCTTCATTCCTAACTTCTTAGCTCCAATGGTCGTAGATGCTGAAATTAATCCACATAGCCCACCAATAACTCCAAGTGGTAGACCAATCACTATTCCGACCCCAGTCAACGCTACGCCCAATCCAGATCCAGATAAGATCACAGATAGACCTCCAGTTACCACTGCGATACCATGAACTATTCCTTGAGAACGTGCGTATTTCTTGCGCACACCTTCGTAGTGCCTTTCTTGAACTTCTATGTCCGAAAGCGTGTCTCGGATCGTTTGCAGTCTAAAGTTCTTTCCAGTGTCACTAGCAATCTGTGGATAGATACTTGGTGCTGATGGAAACGGTTGAATCGAATCGCCTTCCATTGTACGTTATACATATAACTTACTCAAGCTTCAACACGTATCGTATCGGTCGACCACGGAAGTCTACCACGTTACCTTTCTCATCACGAATTGTCAGACGAAGGCTGTTTCGCATTGTCCCTAGAGCTCGTATGACTTGTGGATTCGTTATAGAGTATGTCGATTTTGTGGATTTTTCGCTGTGGACCTCTAAGCTAGCCAGGACACTCGATCGCTTTCCTTCTAGTAGTGAGAAACTGGGATCCACCACATCGCAGTGGGCATATATTGTGTTGATATCTTTGACCACCAGGTCGTATTTTCCAACTTTGAGCGATACATTTCCATCTGCTTCTTCCGCATTTCCTTTGATACTCAATAGTTCGCAGAGATTTTTACTGAACTTGATTGATTGCTTTACCTTTATGAACCATCTTTTTCCCTTGTTTGGATTCCTTACGCTTATAATGTCAGCCTCGTCTGCGGGGCCTAATAGGAGACTGATCGAATGTAGATCGTAAGCCCCCGGCTCAATTTCATATGGAAACATCATGATACCCCACTGAAACGAAGCCCTCTCTGTTAGATTCCACCAACTATTCTCAAAAGTGACCTCGACTAGCGAAATATTATTGATAAGAATTGGATCGTCGAAGTAGACAGTATGGTCGGCCAATGTTGTGGTGACATTAAGGATCGCCATTACGTATTAAAGGTATAACTATATGTATGTATAGCTTCAACATGACAGACGCATGGCGGCAGTTCAAGTACCTATTTCCTAATGCCGTACTTAGTTGGTTCGAATCTGCTTCCGATAATGTTAATTTCATTGATCGGGGAATGTCTCATCGCGTGTTCACGGAGGAAGGTCCTCCTACTAAGACGGGAGGTGGTAAATTGATGGGGTGGCTTGGTCGCACTGGTAAGGCTCTAGATGTAGCACTTGGTGGTAAGTCAGTTTACGAGAGCGTACTATTCGCGCGGGAACACGAAGGTCTTTCCAAACGCGATTGGATAGAAGAAAACGATAAGATCGCAACGTTGAATGCAGATCTATTAGCGAAGTTCGAGAAACGATACCCACATACGGATCTTCACAAGTTCTATGCCTCTACGGAAGTGAACGGTCCAGGCAAATATTCGACGAGTATTTGGTTTCGAGATGGAGATTCTAGCTATGTCGTTTACGGCGATGATGTCTCAAAGTTATCTGCAGTCACTCAAAGACGCATCGATGGCGCATTGCAGGGAATGGTTGATGGTTTCCCATCTACGTTGACACTAGATAAGAGTGTGAAATATCCTATTCGAGCAGTTCCTCTTACCGAACAGGCACAAGATATGGATCTCACCAAGTTATGGATATACGTCACGCCTACGAAGAAGTTCGAAGCAGGCGTTCCAAATATATTCAAGGAGATCGTTGTAAAGCATACGGCAGCAAAGGAGTCTCGTAGATGGTTATCAGGTCCGGATTTCAAATACTGGCCTCAACAACTTAATTTTGCAACGTGGTGTGCAACTTCTGGATGTGGAGTGTCGTTGTTTGACCCCACTTTCAAAACATATCCACCAGTCGTCCAAGGGTTCCTACGATTCCACGTATATTTCACGATACGAAGAATTCTACACGAACTTGGAGCTCCTCTACCTGGTAACCGTGCTTTCAAGCAACTCGACAATCTCTATAGCAAATCAGTCCTTGAGAAATTGTGCATCGAATTCGGCATATCTCGAACGCCAGACTTTCGGTGGGATGGCTTAGGAGACGTCTACGTAAACTCTCATGGAAGAATGGTGAACTATACGGAGAAGTACGCACATAATACTTCGTACTCTGCAAAGTGGCCTGGTGGTGACTTTAAGTTTCCTGAGGAGAGTCGTACGGACTATCAGTTTCCTTTATCGTACATTAGCAATAACAACGGTAAACAATACAATTGGTTTACGCCACCAATCGGTAGAGGTTTGACGAATGCTGGATTAGGTAGATTGAATCGATCTGTCGAAGCTTTTGGATATTGTATTCTAGGCGCTCAAAACGATCTTAACGAATCCATCATAGATAGTTTCAACGTCAAAGAAAAGTTTAAGAGCTTAGTCGAAGGCGCTATTCTCGAAAACGATTTAGTGGTGAGCTACAAAAACTATCTTACTGCTATAACGACGACACATAAGAGGCTCGATCTAGCAATAGCTATAGGTGTGCGATTATTGCCAAGCAATCTAGTGTACTATCTTGGTAAGAAAGATGGCTATAGGAATCCAACCCCGAAAGCCACGAAAGATATGATGCTAGGCACTAACGACATCAATGCAGAAGTCAAAGGACGCCCGCCTCCTATGGAAGGACCACCAGATAAGAAATTAATACCACCTCTCAAGACGCACGAGAAACGAGTTCCTGTACCAAAGGCTGTCCCACAACATGAGATTAATCTCGCGGTGACATCCATTGCCGCAGCTGGAATCGCATGGACGTTGTTTCGTTAACGGCGTTTGTATTGCTCTATCGTGATCACCACTATTGCTACGATGAATAACCAAACGTTCTCTGCTAGTACTCCCAGAGCTTTACCAGCCATAGTAAATATGAAACTCGCAATCGATCCAATCATTCCAGGTAGGATCTGTCCAAGTCTCTTTCCCATTTCTTTTAGCAACCCCCCAGTCGTTTTCAATCCCTTCTTTACTACATCTGCTGCTTTATCAATACCAGCCTTTACTGGTTTCGGTACGGATCTCGATAACAGGGAAACTATTGTACTAACGATAGCGCCAATAGAAGTTACCACTGCAAGAACGGTCATTCCATGCTTTCTGAAAATGTATTTGATCCTTTCACGTAGCGACGTACGTTCTAGTATGGCTTCTTCTTGACGTTCGAGTAATTCTATTTCGTTATGGATGCGTACTTTCTCTTCCTTAGCTGCTTCCTTCTGGTCCTCAGTTGACGTTGAGTTTAGAAGTATGCTATCTTCTATTTTGAGATGTTCGGCGGCCTTTTCTTGACCTTGGATGACTTGTTCTGCTCTTTCTGCATTCGTAGGACCTAGGACGAATTTGAGATCCTTACCCATACTTTGGTATCTTTCACCCTTCACTGTGGTCAAAGGGATGGGCATCTCTTTACTTCCAATTGCGTGAAGATAGATTCTGCCCCGTTTCTTATTGGCATCCCACATTCCAGTTATCTTAAGGTCTCCACGAGTCCCTACATCCGCACAGTGTTCCCATACAGCATCGAATAGCATTTGTTTCATTTTATCCGATGTGCCTGTTTCGAAGACTATGTGGCGATCGCTAAATTCCGGATGCTTGATTCTATCCTCATCCATCAATTCACTAAACTCTCCATCTGTCAATGATGTTTCCTGATACTTTGGTCGAGCGCCCTCTCTAGTGTAGTCGCGTCTAGTTTCCAGGTCGAGTGATTCACTCGGATCCACATTCGTAGAGTCTGGAAAGCGACGTTTCCACTCCTCCTCCACATCGTCATCATCGTAATCTTTTCCTCTTTCAGCTTCGTCGGTTCTTTCCTCATACCTCCCATCAAAGGCCATGTTAGACATAACTATATATATACGTATATTCAACATGATATCATCAAAGTTGGATCCCACACAAGCACGAAGGGAGCCTCATGCACTCAAGGCTCCACGAGACTTGTATAGGAAAACTTTCACTCGATCATCTGCCAATCCAGGTGAGACTCTATACGTAGAAGTCCCAAAGCTAGCAGAAGGTGTAGTGCTAGTACCTGGTAGCTTAGCGCTATTGGGCGACATCGTACTATCTGGTGGACATGCGAATAACAGAGTCGTTTCGAATGTTGGACGCTGCTTGGTCATACGTAGAATCTGTAGGATGGGAGCTGAAACAGTGGAAGACCTTGTCAGGTCAGACCTCCTACAAACGTACTCTGATGTATACCTATCTACGCAGGAGAGAGAGTCGAGAGTACAACAAGGCATTCAATCAGAGAACGTAAACAAGCTACGATCGAAAGCTGGTGACGCAAGTACTTCGTCTGCTGCAGACAACGCGCTCCTAGTTGCGTGTGGTTCCAAATATAGGATTCCATTAGATGTCGACATTCTGACACAACATGGAGTTCTATATCCATATGTCCTAGAAAATACCATTACGTTCGAGTTGACTCTAGCTCCTGCCGTTGAAATAGTAGTTGGATCGGATGCGACGAAGATAGGTACATACCAACTTACCAACATCCAACTAGAATACGAAGCAATCAGGGACGGAACGCTGGCTAGTAGTGCACTTCACAAATACGAAATAGGTACTGCATTCCTATACAACTACGCTGTTCACTTCAAGATAGTAGAGATTGCTAAGTCATCCGATACTTTGATATCTCAAAACGTTAACGTTCCACGACGATCCTTTGCTGGACTACTTCTACTATTCGTAGATTCACCCACTTATGGTACGCGAGATAGTGAAGCATTCTCGAATCCAGATATTTTGAAGGTAGAAGTAGATGTCAACGGGATTCCCAACAGACTCTTTCCAAGCGGCATGCTTCCTCTAGATTTCTGGGAGGCTGCAAAAGGCTGGTTTGGTACACCCAATACTTCCATGACTCCAAAGAAGTTCTTTGAAAATAGATTCGCTATCCTAATCGATTGTCGCACAGCAAAAGATTCCACCGTTCATGGTGATGGCTTGACACAAACCGGCAGTGGAAAGGACATCGACATTCGCATACATAGAACTGCGAAGGGAAGTGGAAATGTGAAAATGCACATCTATGTCCTTGCGGATGCTCAGGTCACGATGTTGAACAGATCTCTGCAGAGTATATTATACTGATGGATTCTCTCGTAGAACACGTACCGTTCAACGCACTCATAGTCGGTCCAACGAATTGTGGGAAGACTGCGTTCCTCATAGAACAACTTCGTGGATCATTTCGTGGTAAGTTCGATTACATAGTACTGATTTGTCCTACGTATGCCCACAACAAAACCTATCGTGGATTTGCAAATCGAGATCCTCGTTTCTTCGTCATGTCACCACCGCAGGATGCCATCAATGCCGCGCTACGAGTTTGTTCCACCTTTTGGGCAGGAACCAATACTCTTTTGATACTCGACGATTGCGCTGCATCGAAGGATGTAAAGCTGAGAACCGATAAGCTCGTGGAGATGGCCTTTTCCGCTCGTCACATAGGCATTTCTATTTGGGTGTTAACTCAACAGTATAAAAGCATATGCAAACCTTTTCGAGAAAACGTGGCGGTGGTCGTGGCCTTTCATACAGCGTCAGCTCTTGATGCCAAAGAACTATTTGAGGACTACGGTGGTGGGTTGAAGGTGGATGAGAGGAAAATGTTGACCTCGGAGCTCAAGGCCCACAAGTTCGCTCGCATGTGCTTCTGTCTCCGCCATCCTTTCGAGGTAGTGTTAGAGCTCCCAGCACCTACAACATATTATCATGGATAAAGAAATACTCGAGATATTCGGTGAGGATGTAACAGGCCCAACACCAACCAACCTAGACGTCGTGTCAGACAATCGCGAATCACTTTCGATCTTAGCTGCAACAGGCGTAACGAAAGAATACCTAGGTAAGAACTTTTCCCTAGGAGACATCTCTAGACTTCCTGAGAAAGAAGTAGACAAGTTGTATAGGAGGTATCAGGCCGTTCTAGCTCAGCAAGTAACGAAAGGCTTAGTCGACGGCGTGACGCGTCTAGCTACCCGTCTAGTTGCCTACCTAGTACCAATAGATTCTCAAGAAGCCCTAATCAAGGACCTACAAGAAGACCCTCTAGTCCGCAACGAAATCAGTGCTGCGACTGGCCTACTATCGCTTAAGGCAGGTCGCCTTGTAGCTCTAGCTAGCGTCCTATTTCACATATCTGGCCACGTAGTCATTCCTGGCACAACTGTTGAACCTCCACTAGTACTTACTATATCGAAGCAAGATGGAAGGACAGACGGATCAAATAACTGCGAATCCTCCGACGACTGCACCAACTAAGGTAAAAAACCCAAAGCGCGTTGCAGCAGGAAAATTAGCTTGGGAGAAGGTCACTGCCCGTGCAAAAGAAGCTCAAAGGATGGAGATAGAACGTGAAAATGAACCGTCCAAAGAAACTGACGTAGAGAAAGGTCGGTTCGAAAACCTGACTATCCTCGCAGTCATCGGTACTGGCGCTACATTGTTTGGCACGTACTTTGCGTACAAGAAGTATGTAGATGGCAACACGCGAGCTGCCGCCGTTAGCACGACACGACCTGCAGCTCCGGCAAAGCTTACGATACTAGACATGGAGTAACACTTAAAGACTCGAGACCATACTTATATATGTCGAGATGGATAAGGAATTGATGAAGACGGCAACCGATGCATCTATAATTGTTGGACTCGCTTCTGGTATTGGGTGGATCGTAAAAAAGACTACCAAGGAATCTATGCTTAGCGATCCTTCTTCTTCCCTAGTGAATTACGCAAAGTGGACTGTCGTGATACTTGGTAGCCTATACGCGAAACAATATCTTGAGAAACAAAAGATCATACCGTAATGGCAGCAGCAATTGCTATGACAGTTTTCGGCGCTGTTTTGAATGCGACGGCATTTACTGGTGGTGGCATACTAGCTAGAATGATTGGAAAGGGTGATATAGATACAGAACGAGAGAGACACGATAGGGCCATCGAAAGACAAGAATCTGAAATGACAGCGTATAGAACCGAACGTCAAAGATTATACGACTTTGCACAAAATCAGGAAGGTCTTGAACGCGACGCATACAACGTTCAAAGAGATACCAACAAAGCTTTCGTGCAATCCGATAAGTTACGTAAGGCGCTAGAACGGCTCGAAGGGATGAAAGAACCCCGCTTATCTGACTACTACCGACCCTCAAACGATCAGAAGACTGGTGAGTTGCTCTACGTCGGTGGTGGAATGCTAGGCGCTGGATACGCTATTAGTAGATGGTTATAGAAACGTACTAGGTACTACTACTAAGCTACTACTAAGCTACTACTAAGCTACTACTAGGTTACTACTAAGCTACTACTAGGTTACTACTAAGCTACTACTAAGCTACTACTAAGCTACTACTAAGCTACTACTAAGCTACTACTAAGCTACTACTAAGCTACTACTAAGCTACTACTAAGCTACTACTAAAAAATACTAAAAGAAAAAAAAAGAAAAAAAAGAAAAAAAGAAAGGAATGAGGCCTGGTTCTTATTCTTTTTTTTTTTTTTTCATCTGTTGAAGGTTAGAATGTATAGATGTATGATGGATTCTAAACTTGCGAATATCTTCTATGGTCCTATGGGCTATTGGAAAGGTCACTCTGCAATTGGTAAGCTATCGGTAGCAGCGAAAGCATCAGAAGACGTAGCTAGGAGTTGGTTGGAAAAGCAATCTATGTGGCAAATATATCTACCACCACCAAAACACATTCCACGACCGCATTGGACTGTATCGAAACCAAATGAAGTCCACCAAGCTGATTTGATATTTCTACCACACGATCGACCTGGGCGTGGACGAAAGCTATACAAGTACGCTCTAGTAGTAATCGACGTAGCTTCTCGATACAAAGAAGCCGAACCTTTGGCATCTAAAGATAGTGGTGAAGTTGCTGCGGCATTCGAACGAATCTACAAACGTAGTCCACTCGAATGGCCAAAGACGTTGCAAGTGGATCCTGGTAGAGAATTCATGGGACGTATGTCTGAAACGCTAGAACTACATGGTACGAAAGTTCAACGAGGCGAGGCTGGTAATCATAGAGCACAAAGTTTTGTCGAACGAGCAAATAGAACTCTAGCTGAGAGATTGTTCGGATACCAGTATGCACAAGAGATGGTGCTTACTTCGGAAGGATCAGATGCGCGTAGTAGAGAGTGGGTAGTTCGTTTACCAATGGTTATCAAAGCCCTGAACAGTGAGGTGACTCGACTTACAGGAAAGGAGCCTTCGAATTCTGTAGTGACGCAGCAAGTAGATCTGAAGACTCCTACATATTCGCGCACTGTTGGTTTGAGAGAAGAGCGCCTACCATTCGACGTTCTAGTTCGATATCTTTATGCACCAGGAGAATTGGAAGGAGGTGAAAAACGTAGAGCTACTGATCCTGTATGGAGTTTACAGATATACGTTATTTCGCGAAGTGTAGTATCTTCGGGACAGCCTGTGTTGTACTACCTTGCGAAGCGAGAAGGGGAGAAGGACGCACCCAAACGTGGATTCGTTCGTGAAGAGCTACAAGTTGTTCCTAGGGATACAGAACTACCACCAAAAGGAATTCTGTTTGTACCCAGACGCTAGACAGCGTACTCTATTGGCTCGGTGTGGATTCCATCGGGAAGAACGTGTCGTTTGTCGTAGTAAGCCGATAGCCCAAGCTTCTGTTGTTCGTAGGTTGCCATACCTTCTGGCAATAGTCGGAAGCCTCGGTTTTCCGCCATGTCAATACTACCCTGGAGTGCTGCTTCGAATCGAGCCCACGAAACGTCGTTGTGCCGCCTAGACATACCTTTGGTGGAATATTTCCTGCTACCGCCCACATCGACATACCAAGCTTTAGAACATAGTGCAATGGCGCGTTGACCTTCGAATTCGAGTTTGAAGAGTCCTGGGGTACGACTGCTCCACTTGTCCCAAGCTAGCCATTCCTTCCTATTGGCTTCGAAATCCTCTCGTAGGTCTGATCGTACGACTTCATCGATGCTATTTCCAGAGATGGCAATGTACGCGCTGTCCGTATCCATCTGGATGTATTCGAAATCATCTCGGGCGATGTACTTATCGAGGAAGTCGTAGTAGAACTCGAGCATACGCAGCTTTGCGAGCTGGTACACAGCGATACCTACTTGGAAAGGTCGTTTGATTCGGACCTGGTCCTTCCTACTCTCGAGTTCGTATGCCTCGCCAATCTCTTCCAGGTCTTCGAACCAAGCACTCCGCAAAGCTTTGTCCACAATCTTCTCGTCTTTGGTATAGGTGACATCCGTTTGGCGTCCCAAGTCTTCGATCAACTTTCCATAGGCGCTGTTTCCCAGTAGCTTGAACACATCTGCCAGCAAAGCTTTACTTTTGTCTACGTCTCCCGTGCGTCGCGCCTCGGTGACTTGGTCCACGAACCATCCGAAGATTTCCTTAGGTTCGTAGTCTATCGTGCGGTAGACAGCAGTGATCACTGCGCCATGCTCGACGTACCAAAAGAGGAGAGGTTCATAGAGCAGCAACCTCTTTCCAGAAAGACTCCCAACTAGCTTCTTTTCCTCGCCGCGCTTTCTACCTGTCCTTGCGAGGTAGGCCAACATTTGTGGAGGGATTGCTTCCTTGGGGATTTCCTTGTTATAGAAGAAGGGGGGCATCTCCTCGAATTTCTTCCACAATTCTTTTGGTATCTCGATATCTACTTCTGCATATCCAAACCACTCTCTGTTACGCAGACATTCGACAAAGTCTTCGGCGGCTGGCCCTGGCTCGTCGTAGTGCACAACCGTTTCTTTTCCACAAGGCATTTCGAATTCCATGGTAGAAAGATATAGGGCGTTGGCATCGTATCCAAGAACTTTGCGACACACCTTGGTTCCACCCTGATGACTACGAATCTTAGTCACTCCTGCTTCGTGACGTCTGGTGAACACTATGCTTGGACCTCCCACGACAGCGCCTTTCAGCATGTGGTAGGCTTCCTCACCTGGAGCGTACATCTCAGCTCCTCTTTCTACACTACCTCGAAGCAGGAACTGTAGCGAGACTCCTGGGATGGACACTGCGTCTTTCAGCATGTCTACTCCCTTCTCGTGATAGAAATCTCGCATCTTTTCGAGTGCCTCTAGGAATGGAACTACGTCTAGGTTGTTGTAGTATCGTAGCCAGTCTGCAAAGGTCTCCATTCCCTTGTCGAGAAAGGTGCGCTTGCAGTCTTCGAACTCTGACCTAGATAGTAGGTGTTGACCTTTCAACTTCGAACCCCACTTTGGATAGTCTGGTAATCCAACGTGATCCAACTTGTCAGGAGAGTCGAACCACTCATATGGAAAGAAACTCTTTTGCAACTCGCATCCATATGCAGTGATCCAACGTTCGTAGGAAGTTCCAGGTCCAAGGTAGTTCATCACATCGAGGAAACGGAAATCGGGAGTCAAGAGAAACATGGCTTTCTTTGCTACTCTGACTTTCTTGCATGTGTCGGCAATAGATTCTACGAAATAGTTTCTGATCAGGTTGAGGTCATACCTGCCAGAGTTGAATCCCAATACGGGAACTTGGCTGATCCATTCGTCGATTCTCATCCGTTGTGCCTTCGATTGGGTGTCGAAGGAGAATTCAGGTGTCTTGGGGCAGAACCGTTCCGCAACGACTTCTCGGATTGCTTTCGCTCTTCGTTGGAGTTCTTCGACAAAGGCGGCTACAAGTTCTTTTGGATCGCGTCGACAGAGGTGGGTTGGCGTTCGATTGTACGTGTCGGCAATTGATACTGATATTGGGACATGGACGTTTTCGATGGTCAATCGGTCCGTTGGTTGTCTTCCTTTTGTTCTATCGAGATAGGCTTCGAAGTCGTACACTATGGCGTGTGGGTAGGCAGTTTGCGTTGGCGTGGGGACCGGTTCGTTTGTCTTCTTCGTGGAGCAACCCCAAGCCTCCACTACTACATAACCTGCCTCACGTAGACTCTCGGTTCTTTTGCAGGTCTTACGGTATGAGACTCTATCTCTAGGGAAGCATTTTGGGCAGCCGTGGAAGTAGCATCCATGAAATTGAAAGATAGTTTTGGAAATAGGTTCATAGCCGTCGACTGGTGCTCCTTCGATCCAATGCTCTCCACCATGTCCACAAGCTGCGTGATGAATGTGCTTCTGGATTCTTTCGGATTCGCGTTCCAACCAGCGTAGAGCGGCTTTGCTGGCTTTGTTAGAATCGGTCTCTGGCCAGAAGGCTTTTTCGTATGCCGACTGGGGTACTGTGATTGCTTTTCCAGGACAAACGATCTTCGTTTCGCCACGCCTACAACGATCTGCATGGCGTTGAAGGTTCGAGGCTTTTGTGAACCGTTGCTTACAATCGTTGCATACGTAGACGCTCCCTATCTTGTTGATGTTCTTGATATAGAAGGCATGTCCGTCGTATATCCCAATCGTCATCGTATGCTTGTAGTGAGCTGCATGTCGCGTCAGATGCCAAGCGCCATCCTCCGTAGGTTCGTACACCCGAATACCGATTCCAAAGTGCAACTCGACTTCCTCCAGCTGGTCTAAGGAAGTTCTGGGAACGTCTTGCGTGGGCGCTGTCAGGCGATAGAAGTCCTGGGCAAATCTTCGAGCTGTGACGCAACACCTATCTACTCGTGCTCCTTCATGCATGGCAAGGCAGCGCCACAGACATAGGTTGTCACCATATCGATCAAGGGCAAGCATTCCTTTTTTCTGGCGAAGCCATTGGGGTAGTGGGCCCGTTCCCAACAGAGGCTGACGATCGATCACAACTTTGACGTCCACGTAGATCCAACGCACGAAGGCCCATTGGGTATTTGGACGCTTGATGTTGTCGGGATTCAAACGAGCTGTCTCTTTACTATCGATCCACTCCTCTGCATCTCCTAGGATGTTCACCCATGGAGAGCCGGGGACAGTCTTGGAGAATAGCATCACGCGTCCGTCGTTGACATTGCGAATGCGATAGGTGTAGCTGTAGCGCAGGTAGAAGCTGGTGGTTACCTTTGCAACTAACTTTTCCATGATCCTAGGGGTCAAATCTCCTGCCACACCTTGGAAGAAGCGCCATCGAATAGTACGGCGGCCTATCTCCACTCCCTCGAGCATTCCATCTCTCTCATCGAGAATAGCACCTGCCTCTCGAGCTAGACTCCGTGGAAGTGGCTCACTACGAGGCCTCGCCATTCTCTCTTCGGTATAACTATACGTTAGGATATCTCTAACAGTTACTCAAGTTTGGATTCTTAGGTGGACGTTGCGAGAGACCCTTATGACCCCAGTAGTATAGGTGGAGTCAAAATGATACCACTTTTTTCTTGCACAAGGACGTCAAAAAGTGGATTCGGCACAACGAAAGAATGTAGTGGAGGGCTTCAACGAAGGCCTCCACTACATTCTTTCGTTGTGCCGAATTCACTTTTTGACGTCCTTGTGCAAGAAAAAAGTGGTATCATTTTGACTCCACCTATACTACTTACTCCGTCCCGCTTTATCGATTTTCTTGAATCTAACCACAGTAGTTTCCCATGGTCAACATAGTTGCGGCTGACGTTTTGCAAGGAATTGACGAGCATAATATTTTGCGGTAACATTTATATCTCCTTTGGTTTTGCTGTAGATGTTTTCAATCCATCAATTTTATTGAAACTCGTTACCATCAAAGGTGATGGGTTAGTTAATATATAACATCATTATTTAAAAAACATCGTGTCGTTTTGAAGATTTTCACATTTTACTTAAAAACAAGGGATCGAAAGAAGTACTTATATCTCCGAAAATATTATGTATCTTGGAATATTATAAACTAATTGCGATTTTGAGACGTCGATACCAAATTATATTGCCGGCCAGTTGGGAGAAAATATATTTCGCATTGGGCGGAGTCACGGTTTCACGGCTTGAGACTTGAGTGGAAAAAACTTGAAATCGCGACGTGTTTTGAAATCTCTTCAACGCTTCTAGTTCTACATCAATTATTGTCAAAGTGACTTCGAATTTAAGGGTTATCTAATTTTAAAAGAAGTGTTGTTGTTTTCTTTGAAAGAAAGGCTTTTTGCTTTGACTTTGAAGCTTGATTTGAACGACTTTTGTAATTTTACAGCTTTGAGACGGTGAAATTTGTACTTTAGCGGGTACGAGTGTTAGATTTCTGACGAAAACTACAATGCCAACCTATTATCTTTAGGATTGAAGAATTCTTATCTTGTAATTTACAATGATTTGAAGGTCAAATTGTAGAAATCTTGCCACGACGTGCTCAATACATGCTGTTGAAAAACGACTTTCGAACTTAACCGGAACCCATGTAACTGCAAGGGCTCGCGCAAGAGCCAATCAGATGCTGGTATTCTGAGACGCCAATACCATGTTATATTGGCGTCTCAAAAGTAAACAAAATGATCAGTGAATCGTGATACGATAAACTAATTGAGATTTTGAGACGCCGATACCGAATTATATTGCCGGCCAGTTGGGAGAAAATATATTCCGTATTGGGCGGAGTCGCGCAGCGACGAAGGCCAATACGAAGAATATATTTTCTTCCAACGCCGTCAATATAATTCGGTATCGGCGTCTCAAAATCGCAATTAGTTTTGTATCACGATTCAACAATTAAGTCGTGAATTGTTAAAAGAAAGAAGAGAATGAAGCACCAAACTTATGCTGATCGTAATTTCAATTCTCAAAAGCGCCTTAGTATATCTATGGCAACGGTTTCACGGCTTGAGTGGCGAAAACTTTCGCGACGTGTTTTGAAATCTCTTCAAAAATTGTGAAAATTGTACTTTTAGCGGATAAGAGTGTTAGATTTCTGACGGAAACTACAATGCCAACCTTACCTTTAGGATTGAATAATTCGTATCTTGTAATTTACAGTGTTTTGAAGGTGAAATTGTAGAAATCTTGCTGTTGAACAAACGACTTTTGAACTTGACCTGGAACCCATGTAACTGCAAGGGCTCGCGCAAGAGCCAATCAGAGGCTGGTATTCTGAGACGCCAATACCATGTTATATTGGCGTCTCAAAAGTAAACAAAATGATCAGTGAATCGTGATACAGACATTGATGTTTCATTTCACTACTGCTGTATCAGATTTACACTATTTCTGGCTTTCACTCAATCCCCAGAGGGGCATGGCGGCCATGTTGGTGCCCTCAATAGCAGCAGGGGAGATCGGCGCTGGGTCTTTATTTGAAATAAAAACCTCCAATTCAGCCCTGGTCTCCCCTGCTGCTTTTCAAAGCCGCCCCAAGCTTTCAAAAGGAGGATACTGAATCTAGTTTGAAAAACATAATATGTTTCCTTTTATATATAAATGATTTTCCAAACTCATCGAAAAAGCTTTCATTTAGAATGTTCGCTGACGACACCAATTTATTTTATTCGTCCAATAACCTAAAGTGAATTGGAAGCAGTTATTAATGTCGAGCTCGCCCAAGTGCTCAACTACTGTGCAGCCAATAAATTATCAATTAGTTTTAAAAAGACAAATTACATGCTAATAACATCTCCAAAGAATAAGCCATATACAAATATAACAATCTGCAATATAGAACAAAAAACATATTTCAAATACTTAGGTGGCTGAAAAAAATTACCTCCAAACAAAATAAATGTATTCGTTGTATTTGCTTTGCGAACAAAAGAGAACGTACTAACCCTTATTATGAAATGTTACAAATCCTAAAACTAAGTAATATTGTACACAGAATTCAATATGATAAAATAAATATTCCAGCTGTACTCCTTAACTTTATTACATCTGTCTCTAGCTGAAGTCCACTCCTACAATACAAGATATGCAGCCAATCAAAACCTATACAGACCAGCTGCCAAAACAAATTATGGTCTATCTACATTTAAAGCCGATGGCTTCCAAGATATGGAAAAACACCTTATTATCTCAAATGTTTATCTCAGTAGTTTTAAGAAAAATATCAATTATTCTTACTTGATAATCAGACCTGACATCTGTATACACTACCATTTAGCATGTTATATGATATTAAAGCCTATTTCTCTCCATTTTTAATTTTAATTATTATTTATTATTTCCTCTAGAGTTTTTAATATTTCTGTTATCAGATTTACTGACCACTTCATTTAATGTACGTGTAATATGTATATATATAACTGAAAATTGTATTTTCTTCCTCTTTTCTTTACTTATATGAAGTTCTGATAACATTTCCCGTAAACCTGTCCTCGTATATTAATTCTGATGGTAGTGGCTCGAAAGCTTCAATGCTACTTTGGCCACTACGCACAATTCCTGTAAACAATATAGTAGTAGTACTTGTTAATTTTCTTTTCTCAGAGTAATCCTATGTGTCAAACTTCATACCTACCTGTAAATAGTGTAAAAATAAAAACCCTTGCGGAACCTTGAACCACAGATTACCTGTTACTTGTGCTATGTAAAGAAGGATTAACACATTGACAAGGATGGAAGAACTCGGATCGGCTATACAACTTCAGCCCATCGCAGTGCAGCAATTAATCAAACATTTCACGTAGTTTGACATGATCGCACAGATAGAAATGGAGAAAGATATCCGTATCAGTCAGCAATGGTAAATGACCAATTAAACTATGATGGAATCTGATAACTGCTGAAATATCTCAGGCTTGAATTTCTATAATGTTTTTAAAAATAGAGCGTGACCGATCGAACTTATTCATGTAACACACGTTTACAATTTAGTCTGCTGTTCTGTTATACTGCAGGTTCCGAGTACTAATAGATGATTGTCTCAAATGTATGTTTATATTTGTACCATATTATAAGTTGTATCCTGTCCATCCTGTGATGGAGCTAGCTATGTCAATTTGTGTGCCTCTATGTAACTTTATCTGCTGTTCTTGCTATACATGATGAGCCATTATGAGTCCATCTTGGTATTTGTTGGATTAAAGATTATTAACTGAAATGCTTGTTGGTTAACTCTAATTAAAAGCTTTAATTACCCACATTCCCAAAACTTCAGTCTGCTCATTATATTACATAACTATAAAGGGAATTGTTGGAAGCCTTTAATTTCTCGAACCAAAACCTCGGCCGTGAGAGGTTTCTTGTTTAAGTTTACCTCGAGAGTTGAATTACTTGGCTCATCATAAATTCATTCTGTGCTGAGTGTGTATTTCTGTCACTTCGTGACAGTGTTCAGGAGTTCAGATGTCTTCAGACTTCGATAGAGGATAGCAACCCATAACTACTCAACCACAGTATATGTATTTGCTAGTAAATCGCTTAGTATACTTCGATCAGTATCAAAATATCAGCTATTCAGTATACTTGTGTAACATACACAGGTCTCGATACGAGATCGGTAAACCAGCCAAAAATACGGTCGAAAATATTTTAGTGTTGGCCTACCGATCACGGTGTTTGCGTTGGTGTGTATTATGACCGAGAGTAAAATGAAATGTGGCATAAAACCTACGAAACGTACCTCAAAGTTCAGGAGTTCAGAATAGCGTCCGCAGAATCTGGCGACTGGACTGGAGAGAAATCTATTAGCGCCAACAATTAATGCATAATTTAACGCATGCGCAGAAATTTTGTTCGGTGTGCCTGCCACAGGCAGCCCGAGTAATAAGGACGTTAAATCGTACGCCGCATCTCGTCGACCTCAAGTTTATCAGTCAACTGAGGTTTTTGATGAAATTCTCTCAGTTATCTCATATTTTGCCGCGGAGAACCGATTTGTCCTCTAGAATACGTTTCCCGAGCTAAAATGTTGAAAATGGCCTCACAATTCGAAATTTGCGACTCGATAAACTTGATTCGCGAATGCAACATTCTAATAATCATTATTTAAGGGGAGTACCGGGTTGGACTAATAAAAACATTTTTTGTTCAGATTTTTTTTTCGAACCCCGTCGGATATTTTTCCAAAAGTTTTGACCTGAATTTTTCATATCCCGTTACATAGTTGATAAAAAAATCCCATACCGGCGTAGGTTTTCAGGGAAAAAAATCACACCCGTACGATTTTTATCCAACCCGATACTCCCCTTAAATAATGACCGGTCTCTAACTAGACTTTACCGAAAATGTTCAGGTAAGCAACCAAGACGGCGACGGCAATGACGACGGGACGTAGAGAAGTGTTTTCTGCCGAAATTTGGTGTTTACTCTTTCGTCCTTTGTTCGCCTTTAATTGTTTCTCACAACCAGATTTTCGAAAAATATGATGAGCACAGAGTTCCGTCCACGCCCACAGTTCACGCCGGACGAAAAACGGATTGATAAAAACGGATTATTACGTTGTAATAATAATAATAATAACTTTATTTAAGTGTCAAGGCTTATAGCAGAGTACAAGTGCACACTAGAATTAATATATACAAATGTTAAGAAAGTCCTAGTCATAATACAGTCTTAATACTAAGTTAATTCTAATAATTTAAATGACTACAAATAAAGGCTTAATAATAGTGCTAATGCTAAATATCCTAAATGCTAAATATCCTAATACTAATTTAATTTTGATTATATATATATATATCTACAGATAAAATATAATAATAATACTGATAAGGTGAGTTAGCTTACATCAAGAGGGTCTAAAAAAGAAATTTGGAATGTACATGTTGTTATTAGTAGCTATTACACACACCACAGTCCTTACATGAATTACTATCGACAAGGTCAACCAAGTCTAGTTTCCTAATGTTATTTCTAAAGCTCTGAAGATATGTCGAAGTTCTTACTTGTGGTCTGAGTTTAGCCCATGGGTACGGTCCAAAGAATCTGAGGGAGTGCCTACCATATTTAATACCTGTAAATCTGTGGGTACGAAAATCAGCATTCCTAAGGTTGTAGGACGAAGGTGTAGTATCGAATAAATCGAGCATAGTTTGAGGCAAGAGCTTTTGTTTGATCTAGTACATAAAGATGGCAATATCTTGAAGCCGCCTGTTATAGAGAGTTGTAAGCTTAGCTCTCTTTAGAAGTTCTTCATAGTGAGAACTCCAGTCACAGTAGACTGCATTTAGGCCTCATGTTTCATTAATACGCTTTAACTTATTCCTATCGCTAGCTCTACAGAAATGCCAGAAAAGGCTACAGTAGCTGAAGTGAGGCAAGACAGCTGATTTATAGATCTGTAATTTTGCCTTAGTAGGTATCAGCTTCCGCGTTCTCTTTAAAACGTAAAATTTTGGGGTTTTGCAGACAACGGTTGAAATGTAGGCGACTGCGTTCATTTTTACGTGCAGTTATTGTAGCAAACGAAATCGCGAATGTTTAACTCATGATTCTTGAATAAAAGATGGCAATATAATTCAGACTTTGAGAGATACGACAGAGACGCTGGTAATTACATTTTAAAACAGACATGCAAGTCCTTTTACACGAGAAGTACGCGGATGACGTCATTGGTGATACTTACAGTCAGCCTAATTAAAGTGCACCTAACGTTTATATTGTTATCATAAATATCGATTCTACATCGAGTTTCGAGTACTCCTGTATGTGAAGAACGTTTTGGTTTACAGAGAATATTCTATGTTCTACGTTTGTTTGAAATCGTGAAAATGTGACCTTTCCTGACCCATGACCGCGTAAGTAAAAGCCTGGGTCGATCCCTGGGTTGACGTCATCTCATTAATTTTAAAATTATATAAAACAAGAGCCCATCTGGGCTTTCACTCGGGCCACATGAGATTGAAGATGAAATACACTTTCATTTGAAATCCTCTTAGTATCAAGTCGTGCTTTAATTCGCCAGTGAGAACGTCAAAAAAACAGACTGGTCTATTAATCGCTTTTATGGCATGACTATGATAACGCAGGATTCGAAAAACAGAATACTGGCAATTCAAGTGTATAAATGCAATACAATGACATATTCAGACTTTGAATTTGATTGAAAATAGATCAAAAACTCGGGGAAATGTCTGGCTAAAACTGTATGAATAAATGTGAAATGAAACATAAATTTCTTAGCAAGAACAAAAATTGTAATTCCTATAAATGTGAAAGCTCTTCTATTAAGCCGCTTCTCATATACACAGACTGTTTCACAAAAAACATTTGCGCTTATCGACACAAGAATTCAGTTGACCTTTCAAATAATTTATTCTGAGGTACGCATACTCTAAATCACAGATGTTAAATAAAGCGATAATTAGAAGGAAAAGTACATTAACAGACAAACTGAGAGGAAATTTATTCAAATCAAAAAGAGTTTACTTACAGTACTTACGTAACTGAACTTTCGTTTTGGATCTTTCGGTAGTGTTGTTGACAGCACCCACCTTCGTGCACATATGCACTGAATCGGAATGAAAGTCGAAGCCTACCTCGAACTTAACTTTCAGCTAACCTGTTTCCTTTCATTCCACAATGAATAATAATCTCATAAAGTAAGCCCGTAGCTTTCAATAAATTTGCCAGTGTCTGAATGAAACAGCTAGATCTTTTCCAATTTCTCTCACGAGTCACGGCAGAAGACAGTCTCAAGCTACAAAACTTGAATTTTGATCCTCTTCACAGTAACGTAATTTAACGTCTCAGATATTATATATATGCCCTATTTCAGCTAGCGCTGTGCATTTCAAATACTTTTTCCTCTCTCGTTGCTGGCAGTTCATGCTTCTTGTTCGTGTAGTTGCCGCATTTCAGTTGGCATACACTGAAAACATCTGCTTAACTAAGATTTGTAACAATCTTAGCGGATCATGTAAATATTCCGCTTGGCTCAATTGAGGGTTTCTGCCGTTAAAGTTCATTTTTTGTTTCAGTTTTCCCCATATTAGCCGACATGTATAATGTCTCGAGCTCTCAATCCAGTAGAAAGACTCTGGTTATTCTGTCGTAAAACATGCCTTAGCTGTACAAGACCGCCCACGATGGAATAGATTTCTGACAATGACTCATTGAAAGTGATATCTCCTTGTCTCGCCTAGTCTGAGAGCTTTGAACTTTCTTATCTGAGCGCGCCTGACGAGATCTAACCTTTGATTATAATTCGATACCCGTTGATATCCAAACGTGTTTGGATATTGTATTTCGCTTACGTTTCTAAATGTACATTGGATCTGTCCAAACAGCGCTGATCGAATGTATTACGGCTCCTGGTTGTTCATGTATTTTTATGGTCAACAAGAGCGCCAGTTGAAATATCCTGAGCCTGTTGGAAGGCTTTCGCCCTCGCGGGTCGACCATTTTGATTTACTGTATTTACTTATGTAAATACATTAACCTGGCGATTGTTGCGTGACCAGCACAGTGCAATCTGATTGGTTTGAATTTGACCTTTAACGCATGCGCAGAATCCGTCTGACATGAAATAAAAATAATAAAAATAATAATAACGACTTGCATTTTAAGACTCGGTGCTGCCACAGGCAGCCCGAGTAATTAACTGAAATTATTGTCATGTAAATTAAGAGTCAATCAATCAATCAAACCGTTATTTACCCGTGACACAAATAAAAATTTACACAGATAAAAATGGGGATTAAAAATGGGAATATGAAAGAATTTAATGATAATAAAGCTAAGATAATACTAAGATAAATGCTAATAATAATAATAATAATAATAATAATAATAATAATATTTTGACAGGGTGCTCTCGTCACCGAAGTGTTTTTCAGAGAGGCCCTGTAAAAAGAAAAGCTAACTAAATGGAATACATGGAATACTAAGTAAGCATAAAAGTCACAAATAGAATAGTAGTTACGTATTAAACGTGTATGGTTAGAGTTTAAAACGATTGATTACATAAACGGAGTTTGAGCTTGAACTAGAGATAATGATCTTACAGTCCGAACATCTAAACATCGAGCAGAATCAGGCGGCATTACTTAGTCACGTGACACGATCAAGCGCGCTGGATTTAAATTTCTGCTCCAGCGCACATGCCAAATAACAAAGAAAACTGCCTCAAACTGGTCTATGCCCTGAAAATATTGCCAATTTTGGGGTTTAAAAACTGATATCCACAAAAATGTAAACACGGGATTTTAAAGTAGGGATGTTACGCTGCAATTTCCACTAATTTGGGGGTAGATTAAGTGGAATCTGATGCCATTAAATAAAGGCTAAAGTTTGGGTTATTTCAGGTCGAAAACGTATGGAAAGCGTTCTCATTTGCTATTCAGGACTTATTTTCTCACGAAGTCTAATATCATTAAAAAATGTAAAAACGGGAAAATATTATTTTATAACTTATCTGTTATCGAGCGTTCTTTTATCGAAATCCGTTAAATATTTCTGCCATTAAAGTTTAAAAGTATTTCTAGCAGTGAAATTGTCCTTAATGCTTGCATATTAATCGACTTTTCAAAACTCCCGGGAGACCGGCAAGCTATAATAAGCTCCGCCTCCTGGGTTAAAATAGAAGAGACCGAAACAAAGGGGCGGCAGTGGAAAGCTAATTAGTCAATCGAGTTGGATAATCATATCATAGGTAAGCGCCTGGCTTTTGAATTTGACAAAACTGCAATAACAAATGCCAAAGAACTACATCAAAAAGTAAAGACGCATCAAGAGAAACTTTGCATTCGAATTTTATTCTCTATATCACTGTTAGCGTTGTAATTAGAATTACGATCTGATATAAAAAGGAAAATATTTTCACCGATCACGGACTTTTTATTTATTACTCTTTCTACACCAGCGTTATTTGTCTTACGCGGTTTGTAGCGTAGTGAATCCTACAGAATACAAACTATACTTTCTTCAGGAAAACTCGAAATCATCCCGATTCTTGAAAAATAACAATCCTGGATTCGGTAAGCGTTTTCACTAGAAGAAAATACCGGGCACTTATGAAACGATTTTGACAAGAAATTTCGGCCCGAATTTTGTATTTATCGCGCTGAGTTATAGATTTTTGCTTGCCTTCACCAATTCTTAAAATTCGTTAGAAAGCTCGAGACTACACAAATCTGGGATACACCACACCGTTAAACACTAGAAAACTATATCGGAATTCACGTTCCCACTTCCAATCCCGGATTCGTTTTTATCGCGCATTCATCGAAAAGTATCCATGTGTTAGGACTAGCTTCTGATCAGTATTATAGTTAAGCGGCACTTTGCCTTTGGTATAAAACCAACGCGCTTTGTGAAATGACAAAACTTCAACGAAGAAAACAAGTTCAGAAATCAAGAGCGCATCACAAGCGATTAAACAGACGGATTGTTTATGTCTTAAGCTTTAAAACGAGACCTTTCCCACGATTATGTGTGGCCTAGAAGCGAACTGTTCCGAGAAATTATTTTCGGCTTTACTGATTGAACTCGAGTTGCGATTCTTTTACTGATATCTAGACTTCTAAGTGGTCAGATAAGCTTCAATTATATCTTATTTTAAAGCTACAAAAGTACATACATCTGTTTCTAAACCTTTAGGTCAGTGATGCGAACTTCTGAATATGATCGTTATTTTATGTTTAGTAAAGTGCTGTGTTCTGAACCAACTCGTATTTTGACTTTAAAGCTACAAAATTACAGAACTGTTTCCACGCAGTTTTATGATGCGCTCTCAAAGTGAGTGATCATGACTTTTCGTGTTTAAGAAAGCGCTTTGGTCAAGAGTTAAAAAAACTTTTATAGCTTGTATGGAGTTTGAAATCTTTCGCTTGGATAGCTCGTGCGAACAATGCCGAGGTTCACTTTTATTTAACTAGTTTCACAAATATGGCACTAAAATAAAGATTGCTGAATTTGACTTAGGCTTTTCGAATAAGCTCTAAATAGAGACATTATACTCCATTTTAATTTTGACATGAGTCAAACCTCGAACGCAAACGAAATAGGTTTGGAACTCTTCGCGCGATAAAACTTATAACCCAAGTAGCCACGGCAAACTGATTTTGCGGTGATCTTTTACTGTAACCAGAGTTAATACTAACTCTGCTGTAACCGAGTTTACCTATTTACCCAAGGTCTATTGAAATCTCTTAAAGAGCTTTGGGATTTCAGTTAGTCCCATGACAAGATAGATGACAGTGATTGACAGGCCCAAGAGCAAGTATGGGAATGAGATATTCCCAGAAGGATTCCCTAGCAGCCAATCACAAGCGCTTTGCTGAATATCTAATAAGGCGTATCATAATTATTCATATCTCACGGACGCGAGTAAATGTCGCCTAAAACAATGGGATTCTACCCGATGATCTAAGTTATTTAATAAATCCTTTGATGCATGGTATGAAAGTTTTTGTTTGCCCCAGTTTGTTTTATGCTAAGCTCACCTAAAATGATACTAATTAATAAATACTAATTAAAACCGAGATAATACTAAGTTAATACTAAGGTAAATATGGCACAAGACTAATCAAGGATATTTACTTTCCTTAAATTTGATTTAAAAGTATCTAGAGACTTCGATTCGCGTATTTCTTGAGATGGTGAGTTCCATAACTGAACACCATTATGTAACTAAGGCTTAACTTGTTTTAAAGGAATCAGTTCGGGTCTAGGGAAGAACAATACATTAGAGGCATCACGAAGGTTGTACAGAAGAGGATACCTGGTCGAGAGGGCAAACATTGCGGGGCTTTGTTGTTTAGGATTTTAAACATTAATAAAGCTTTATGTTTAGCCCTTCTATCTGCCAACTTTCCTATCCAAGGCAATAAGTTTTCAGGGCCGGGTTGTTCAAAGCCCGATTAGTGTTAATCCTGGATTAACTCTGCACATAACCTATTGGTTGTCATGGAAATTAACCCTGGATTAGCACTAATCGGGCTTTGAACAACCCGGCCCAGGAGAAGGAGAAGTGCTGGTCCCAAACTTATCGGCCCGCGGGCTCACATTTAAGAGTGCCGTCAATTTACACGATAAGTATTCAGTTTGGGCTACTCTCAACTAACCACATTAGCCACAAGTTATACACACTTCTGCTACTAACATAAACTCAAATGTTAAACTCACTTTATGTACTTTTTGTATATATAATTTCTGTAATTGCACCGATGTATGAGCTTGTTATGGAATAGAAAGGATTGCAAACTATTCCGGCATATGCGCAAAAATACTAACGAATGAGGTTTTGGATATTTTTCTTCTCCCTAGTGACAAACTGATATACATATACAGTCACCTCGTGTTTAAATTAGATTAGCAAATGGCCGTAAACTAATATATCGACAAAGTACTGATGGATGTAGTACTTGAAACTATCCCATCGTTCCCCCACTTGTGTGCTTGATATGCTAGAAAGTGTTTCTCGGTCAAATGTTTTCAACATCGCTTCAAGTAGTATACGGTTCAACATCGGTACAACATTAATATTTTGTAGAAATCGATATCGCGAAACCGTTTGAAATGGCCTTTAAACGAAGTCAAGCTCTCTCCAAAGTGCTTCCAATATCTTTAACTTTAAGTTAACTTTAACTTCCAATATCTTTAACTAACTTTCGGCAATGTTTACAAGCCATTTCAAACGGTTTCAGGAGTCGGCTTCAACAAATTTTGTACCGATGAAGGCGCGGATCCAGACAAAAAGATGACCGATTTCCGATGACTCTGCTTGAAACCATTTGAGCTGCTTTATAACATCCAGATGAATGGCCCATCAAAATACAAAACCGAACTACTATTTTTCGCCTCTCGTAATAACTTTCTTCAAATAAATTCACTATTACTAAGTAAAC
Source organism: Actinernus sp. WN-2022 (assembly GCA_030867875.1). NCBI lineage: Eukaryota > Metazoa > Cnidaria > Anthozoa > Actiniaria > Actinernidae > Actinernus > Actinernus sp. WN-2022. The sequence continues at coordinate 21,748,047 of JAOWCC010001501.1, forward strand.
GCCGAAAGAAAAAATGCGACACTGCATGGTTCTATAGTTTTTGCAGAAAAACAACAATACTAAATACTTGTACCTTCCCAAATAATTGAAATTTCTTTCCACCAAGGCTGCGGTCGGCTTTCTCTGTGGTTTTTCTCTGTTCAATAACTCTTGTCTTTGCATCTACGGCTCTGTATACAAAACCGGAGAGACAAAAGCTTTGCTATACAGGTTTAAATGTCAGTCCAGAAATCTTCAGAACAATTTTTGCCACCTGTCAACCAGACACAATGGCTCCTCGGTAAATGGACTAAAATATTAAGAAAGCTTGCCTACTAAGTGTATTTGTTGATATCAATAAACTGGTGTGTAAAACCACTTAATTTCATAGGAACAACAAACAACCAGCTGGTTGCCGAGCTCCCTTGGGTTCAGTCGTCATCAGGATTGTCTTTGCTGAAGTTTGGATTAAAAGTCACGATTTTTTTTCGTATGTAAAAGGACGAAGAATTGTAAGAAAATTACCACACAGGATTCTTTAATTTAGCCAATAAATAGTTTTTAATCCCGAGAAACAGTGAATTATTGCCAAGGTTTATTAAATTTGCAACTCAATTTCAGGGGATTTCTCATACCGGATATAAAAGTTTCGGAAGTGGAACTGAACACCCGTCGGTTCATAGTCAATGAATAAGAAACCATGCTGGTCAGTCAAAAAAATATTTTTTTAAACAAAATCAACCACATTAAGTCGGCTTCTGTGTACAAGTGTTTGCTGAAACTATTCTAAAATTAGGTAAACTAGTTTTCTTTCCGATAAAATGACAGTTTAATTCGATCTTACGAGGAATGAGTTCTCTGGCCAAAAGGCTTCAATGCATGGTGGTGAACCCAAAAAACTTTGATATCAAAGAACTTAAAAAGTTTAAAATTAATGAATTTACCAGTTTACCGAAACAAAGAAGTATCATTCTACTACTCATTAATTATTCCTGAGAACAACTACCAACTAAAGGTCTCAATTTCTACAACATGCCGTGCTTTGAAACCCCCGTCGACTTCCATGAAGAGTTCAACTACACTTTTTAACCGCCTCCCGGTTAGCACAGTGGTTAAGCGCCGCCGGTCTGTCGTGCGAGAGGTCGCGGGTTAAAGCCTTGGCCGGACCAATACGTACACTCAGGGTCTTAAAATAACTGAGTAGAAGGTGCTGACTTTGCATTATCCAACAGCAAACGGTTAGACCTTCACGTCTTCTCCGACAAGGACGTAAAACCGAAGGACTAAGTCGGCCATGTGGAAGATTACTGAGCTACTTGTTAGCGGTAAACGTGTTACCCTCTATAAATAAAGTTCCTTTACTTTTACTTTACTTCTCAAACTAATGAATAATTCATTAGGGTTTTCGTCAATCAGTGTGTCAACGCTAGCCTGAATTTCAGCCGTCTCCTCTGGGTTCGTTCCTCCCGAGAGAGACGTCTGAATCCAATAGCCGTAATGCCGTCCAGTGACGTCACTACCAGAAAACCTGGTAGTGATTTTTGATTGGTTCATATTCTATAATTTCGCATAATTATCATAATTATCAGCCGAGAAGACGGCAGGATTCACTTTGGACTCGCGATTGTTGATCGTTGAGTTTCAGTGGAGTGATTGTCTTTGGCAAAGACCTTGAATTCGTAAGGAAAACATCTGAAAATTAAATGGATTGAAAGTGTCCTGCACAATAACCGGCCGACTAACCTGTAAACATGTACATTTTATTGCGTCGCGTCCGCGGGATTGTTGACAATCGATTATTTGTTCGCACTCGCAGTGGTAAAGAATGTCGCTACTCTCTTCAAGGAACTGTGCTTTCCCGTAAAAGAGTCTTCGTATTTCTTCGAAAATTCTCCATTATCCTTTCATGTTTTTCTACTTTTCTGTTGCATCATTTACATAGGTAATATCTCGTAGCTGTGTCGATTCGAACGGCAGATCGCGAGACATGTACAAAGATCAACGGAAAGACCGAAAGATCAACTGAGTGTACTTTGCCTCCAAATTTGTTGCTTCGGAAAGGCTTTCACAACATTAGAGGCACTTGAGAAGCAAATGGGATGGAGATATATAATATAGGTAAGGCTTTTATTTTGGTCGGCATAATCTCAAATAAATATTTCTCACGAACTCTTACTACCGCCATGACAGTTTTATTATATTTGCATAAATTAAATTGTTAATCCACCTTGACGTCACTGGACGGCATTATCGGCTATTGGATTCAGACGTCTCTCTCGGGAGGAACGAACCAGAGGAGACGGCTGAAATTCAGGCTAGTGTCAACACTAGCCTGCGAAAACAGCCGCCTCTATTTGCGGGCCGAACGGGGCCCAAGAGAGAGGCTTCGGCCCGCGAATAGATATGTCAACGCCGGTGAAACACTGCTGAAACACTGTGCTCAGTAGTGTTTTCACTGACGTCATACACGAAAAAAATTCCTTTAGAAAATACAATCACTTTAGATCGTGCGTATAGAAAAGGCAAGAATACATAAATTACTTCTATATAATAGAAAACATTTCTATTATATACAGCACAACGAGATAGGTGTGGAGGGAGTCGCCCAGCAATCGTTTATTGGCTAAGGAGGCTAGAATAAATAATTACAATTGTGTCAAGTCATGAATACATTAATAGTCACGTATATACAGAAAAAAACTAACGTGCTGAGCCGGACACGAAAACCAGTTAAAACCCACGCAGGGAAAAAAAATTGGAACGTGTTCTCCAACCCAATGCTGCAGCACCACCTTTTGGAGGTTACAGGTACTAAATTACAGTGGAAGACAAAGTTGGATCTAAACGGTAACATTGAACATTAAGGCTAGACAACATCCTTCTAGGAAGGACCATGCAATAATTGTCTGTCAATTTACGTAAATAACAAATAAATTGAAATTGAAATATCAAAAAAGGTCAAAACGAAGGCTGGTTGCGACGTCAAGTGGTGTGATTATGACAAGGAGTGGTTTATATACAACCCGTGAAGGTCCCAAAGGACTACAACAATAGTGCTAATGACTAATAGAAAATTATTACTTTGCACTCCGAACTGTTGTTCAAATAATATTTGGGGAAAAACTGAATGATAATTTGGTACACCAAGATGGCGGCCGACAAAGTGTACGGTACAAATAAAGCTGAATTTCCATCAATATGATTGATCAGCTTTCTATTCCAAACAATTTAGATATTAGCTTTAAAGATTTGTCAAGTCTAAAATTTTCAAATCGCCAATTTATGGATTTGCTTTACATTTAGGAATTAAACACGCTGAGCTGGGCTGTCGCCGCAAAACAACCACCGAATCAACGTGAATTTTTCGAAGAAAACCGAGTGTATTGATATCTAAATCATGTCAAAAGAACAGCTTTCTAGGTCTTATAATTTAGATTTTAAGATTCCCAAAAAAAAATCCATACGAGGGAAAATTATAAAAAAAAATATTCATGCACAACCAGCAACTAA